>JAVIAB010000160.1:56056816-56375760 GCA_032433765.1 Megaustenia siamemsis | reverse complement strand
AAAGAAATAATGACCATGCATGATACTTTTATATTATTTCTTCATTTTGAGTGATACACTTCACTGAGAATTCACTAATTCAGGTGGCGAGTAGAACTTTAAATCACTTTTGTCTAAAGCTGAAAGTGAAGATGCAATAATTTATAATGGAAAACTCACTTTTGCATAAAATCAGTAGCGTCCATTGAAATTGTCTGGAATACGTCAGTAGGGTCATATTGCTTGTCCTGGTTTATCCTTCTTTCTGATCTCTGCTGTGATCTTGGGCCAAGTTCAACGATACGATACCTTCAACGACCACTCCACTGCACACGAACTTAATGAATGAACACACAAATTAATTGTATTTAACACTCCAATTAATTAGAATTCCTGAACTCAAACAAGAATATGTTTGCAGGTAACTTAAAATCACAGAATGTTGATGCTCAGTGAGAATATTGATACAAGAAGGTTATAACGTTATCCACACGACCGCTTGTTATTGACTGTAGCCTGGCTACGCGCACATTTGCTTTTATACCAGTCCAAACTTGTCTTCGCTCCCATTGGCTGGCTGCAGTCGGATAACCCCAATCTTAGTCCGAGCTGGCTCCAGTGGGACCGTCCATCCACGTGATGAGTATGCTGCATTGACTCGCCATCTTACAAGGAGTCACGAATCAATTCTACCAGAATCTTCTCCACCCCAGCAATCTGCTACAAAAAGCTACTGAAAACACCAACACCAAAAAAAAAAAATTCAACAAAAACATTTCGAAATAACAATTTACAAGAGGGGGAGGGAAGTGTGTATAGCAACGATAGAAAAGTTGAAGCAAGGTCACCGAGTGTAGGCGGCCTAGCCTCGTGAGATCTTGGAATCCCAGTGTCGTGTCCTGCCAACTGTACCGTGATACGTGGTGATAACGTTATAGTGAGCAACTTAACGTACATCTCGGTCGCTGTTTCATGTCTCCCATAGGTCTTTGATGTTGTCCGATCGCTGGCTTGTTAATGTTGGTTTCTAGTAATTTCAGGAATATAGTAGAGCAAATAGAGAATCCTTGAGTTAAATGTATATTGTACATAGGGAGCATATAGAAATGTATATAGGGAGATGCTATTCTGTGAGAGAGAGATTGCTGAGTGGTTTACGAAAGAAGGACTAGTAGTGGAGAGTGTGTCATTGTCATTGGGTTGTGCTGTAAAGGTAATTACATAGCATATGATAGGAGTGTAAGACCATTTCTTCTTTTCTCCTACGTAATTTACCGCTATAGTGTCGAAGTAGAAACACACATTCCTCTTCCAACAGCCTTCAGTCATTGACATTTGCTGTTGCAGCGGATGTTGTCACTATATCGTGGTCTAGACCTGCATCGAGCTCGTGTGTCCTTCTCTTTGTGTGTATTCTCTGCTGGTATGGCATCTCTAGACAATCAGTGCAGTTTGACAAACTATTTATTTGTTGTCTGTGTATTTCATTCAAAATTGCTTCTATGCCAACTATTTTTTCTTATAACCTCGTTACTTATTTTGTCTCTTCTGATCGCTCTTACAGTTTTTCTCAAACATCTCATTTCTGCTGTGACTGACTTCTTTTCTGACTTGTGTCCATGTTTGACACTGGTAACATAGAGTGGGAATAAATAATCTGTATATAAAATGTTTATTTGTGCTGATTGGCACAGCCTTGTGTTGTAGGAGATGGCCTAGCTGTCCCAATATTTCGTTTGCCTTATTGCACCAAATGTTCAACCCACGACCGGCTTGCTGCCGTAGCCACTGAGTTAGTGCTCTGTGCACACCGTATATTTTCCACCCGGATCGTGTTTCAATATTCCGACTGTGACGATGAATGACGATATCGTATGATGAAGGACAGTTCATCTGCGTTCACTTTCGGTGCCACTTGGCCTTATGTCTTTTGGCGTGTGCTGTAGCTGTTATGATGGGAACTGCAACTGCCATTCTTTGTTTGAATCCTTCAATGAGATGAGTTTGGGTGATTCCCCTGGCACGAGGCTTGAGCATTATGGATTGTCATTTGTTTGTGGTGATACCTTCGACTAGCCGTAACCATCCCGGCAATGAGGACTGTGTTTGAAGATCATGAGAAGTCAGTGCTTTTCCTCGCTGTTAGCGACTTCTCAAACAACAATGCTTTTCCTCGCCTGTTAGTGACTTCTCAAACAATGCTTTTCCTCGCTGTTAGTGACTTCTCAAACAACAATGCTTTTCCTCGCTGTTTAGCGACTTCTCAAACAATGCTTTTCCTCGCTGTTAGTGACTTCTCAAACAATGCTTTCCTCGCTGTTAGTGACTTCTCAAACAACAATGCTTTTCCTCGCTGTTAGCGACTTCTCAAACAACATGCTTTTCCTCGCCTGTTAGTGACTTCTCAAACAATGCTTTTCCTCGCCTGTTAGTGACTTCTCAAACAATGCTTTTTCCTCGCCTGTTAGTGACTTCTCAAACAATGCTTTTCCTCGCTGTTAGTGACTTCTCAAACAATGCTTTTCCTCGCTGTTAGTGACTTCTCAAAACAATGCTTTTCCTCGCTGTTAGTGACTTCTCAAACAATGCTTTTCCTCGCCTGTTAGTGACTTCTCAAACAATGCTTTTCCTCGCTGTTAGTGACTTCTCAAACAATGCTTTTCCTCGCTGTTAGTGACTTCTCAAACAATGCTTTTCCTCGCTGTTAGTGACTTCTCAAACAATGCTTTTCCTCGCTGTTAGTGACTTCTCAAACAATGCTTTTCCTCGCCTGTTAGTAACTTCTCAAACAATGCTTTTCCTCGCTGTAAGTGACTTCTCAAACAATGCTTTTCCTCGCTGTTAGTGACTTCTCATACAATGCTTTTCCTCGCTGTAAGTGACTTCTCAAACAATGCTTTTCCTTGCTGTTAGTGACTTCTCAAACTGTGCTTTTCCTTGCTGTTAGTGACTTCTCAAACAGTGCTTTTCCTCGCCTGTTAGTGACTTCTCATACAATGCTTTTCCTCGCTGTAAGTGACTTCTCAAACAATGCTTTTCCTCGCTATTAGTGACTTCTCAAACTGTGCTTTTCCTTGCTGTTAGTGACTTCTCAAACAGTGCTTTTCCTCGCCTGTTAGTGACTTTTCAAACAGTGCTTTTCCTCGCCTGTTAGTGACTTCTCAAACAATGCTTTTCCTCGCCTGTAAGTGACTTCTCAAACAATGCTTTTCCTCGCTGTGACTTCTCAAACAATGCTTTTCCTCACCTGTAAGTGACTTCTCAAACAATGCTTTTCCTCGCCTGTTAGCGACTTCTCAAACAATGCTTTTCCTCGCTGTTAGTGACTTCTCAAACAGTGCTTTTCCTCGCCTGTTAGTGACTTCTCAAACAGTGCTTTTCCTCGCTGTTAGTGACTTTTCAAACAGTGCTTTTCCTCGCCTGTTACTGTTAGTGACTTTTCAAACAGTGCTTTTCCTCGCCTGTTACTGTTAGTGACTTTTCAAAGGCTGCAAACGAAAAGCTCGTGTGTGTGTGTGCGCGTGCGTGCGTGTGTGTGAGTGTGTGTGTGTGTGAGACAGGTGACGATAGAAACAACAATCACATGCACCTACTACTAACGACAAACGCGTGATACAGAGGTTGATATCATTTTCCTGTTCGCCGCTTAGTGACGGGAATTACATAACCTCGCTTTCTAAAAGTCCCTGATAACAACAACAACAGGATGTCCGATACGGATTTGTACTTGTTGCCGTGACCGGCCCGCTCGCAATGTGTACACGAGTGAAGCGCCAAAAATGTAAACTATGTTTGAGATAAGCTAACACTAAACCCCGTCTTGTCTGGCAGGCACAACTCCACTGCCACAGCAGAAGTGCTGGTTTCCACGGACATTTCTCAGGTTGAAAAAATGCTTTCACATTCCAGTTTCGTGTATTTCTGTGTGGCAATCCCATATGACGAAGAATATACACATTGATGGTTTCAGTAGCTCGTCTGTTAAACACACCACTGTCTGTACAATCGCCCTATCAGAGTCGTACTGCTCTAGCAACCAATGTCTTCCATATACAGAGGTGTTTTTTCTGCATTTGTCTGATCTTCAGTCAGATGAAGCAAGAAATAAATCGTAATCTTACTTGTTAAGGAGTAAGCGGATAACTCTACTTGATGAAAGGCGGTTTCAGACAAGAGAACATTATCTAGATGCAGGGTTAAATAAAAGTCACAGAGCGGTAATGTTTGAAACAAGTTGACTTGCAAGATGAAACAGTATTGTCCTTAACTGTACATCTGTGAGTATGCTGCGCCTGCGACCTGCGGTCGCAATAGCAGGGTCGGCGCACCATCAGTCGACCAAGACCTAGCAGTTCTATCTCCACGTGGTCTCCCCTGGAAACAGTCTGCGTCAAACCAGACTGGCTAACAGAGCTAGGATCGCCGTGTTCCCTGTAGTGGTGGCTGTTACTGATATAGAGGACCCATTATTGCAGTACCTCTGGGCTGGACTTGCAGTTTCCCTGCATAGCCTAGGACAGACGAATTCCAACCTCTCCAGTAAGAGCCGGGAATGTCAAGAAAGCCATTACGACCCGCCACATCTTATGAGTCAAAGGGCAACCTGCCAGCATCAACTCGTGGCAATTCGTCAACAACAACGACAACAATGTTGTAGGGAAAACATTAACAGTGGTTTTTTTTTTTAAAATAAAGTTGACCTGAATGTTATTATCTACTCCAATATTTTTTTTTACATCACATTGAAGCAGGTTTCTCCTGACTTTTATCTAATGTGTTGATCTATAATGATGTTATACGGCTATCACAGAAGAATGTTTAGAATATTATGCACGATCATAGATTTGGCAAAATCATTTCCTTTCTCGTGACGCTGTTCAGCAAATAATCAGTTGTGTAAGTGTGCTGTTCAGCAAATAATCAGTTGTGTAAGTGTTCTGTTCAGCAAATAATCAGTTGTGTAAGTGTTCTGTTCAGCAAATAATCAGTTGTGTAAGTGTTCTGTTCAGCAAATAATCAGTTGTGTAAGTGTTCTGTTCAGCAAATAATCAGTTGTGTAAGTGTTCATTTTTAACCAAATCAATATGCTCATCGGTGTGTGACTTTTTCTGTAATTCTAAATTTGCTTTCCAGCCCAGAGATCGGAATGTATTATCATTTTCAATGAGCCTTGCGGGCCGGTTACAATTGCTTGGCGGGCAGTATCTCTCTACTCCTACTTTAGTACCTTATATTTTAAGGTTTGCCAAATAAATTCACCACTTTTTTTCACTCAATCGCTTTGTGTGGACTTGTCTGCAAGCACAGCTCATGCAAAGACAGCTTTACTAATCTGTGTGGACTTGTCTGCAAGCAGCGCTCATGTAAAGACAGCTTTACTAATCTGTGGGACTGTCTGCAAGCAGAGCTCATGTAAAGACAGCTTTACTAATCTGTGGGATTTGTCTGCAAGCAGAGCTCATGTAAAGACAGCTTTACTGATCTTCCTCTTCTTCTTCTTCTTCTACCTTTTTTAGCTCCCAGTGGAGTATAGGTCTTCAACAAACACTTTCCAAGTCGTTCTGTTTTTTTGCCATTCTTTTAAGATAATTCCATGTTCTTTGACTTGTCCATGTTTGTGAAGTTTTTTCGGCTTATTTTTTACAGTATGGGATAGCCAGTCCCATGCCTAACCCTCCTTTCTCGCCTCTTACGAACATGCCTGGTAGGGTACAGCGCCACTATTCTTTACTCCCCTTTCGGGCCCCGTCTTTACTAATCTGCTCAACATAAAATATAATCTGTAGGAGAGTTACAAGCTGATCATATTCCGAGAACATTGTAATAGGAAGCCATCATCAATCATTATCGGGAATTACGGAGTGCAAATCTTTTACGCTTTCACTAATACTAGTAGATCTTATTCTACATTGGGGGTGTGGGGGCTCAGACAGAACAGTGCCATACATTCAATCCGCTCGCCTTCCTTCGTTAGAAAATCCCAACACCTGGTTTATTCTAGGAATGCTATTCTCGCAAAGAATGCAAAGGCGGTTTTAATATAGGAGATTGATAGCAAGAAAACAACTTTATAACCACACACTCAGGGTTATGGCGTTCGTATCGCAGAACGTTACCACCAAATTTAAATAGAAGGGTGGCAATAAAAGAAAGGCTCCACCTAGGTACTGATAGATAGGTCTACAATCATAACCTTTTGGATCAAAACATCCGACATCTTCAGCACGTCATTTTTGAGGTACAATTTTGCCATTCAATTTCAAGTCCACCTCACTTAAAACGATTCCAGAGCTGTCGTGAGGAAGTGAAAGAGGATGATGACTTAATTTTTTGACTCATTGACACTGACGCAAACAGTCAGCTATGTGTTGCTAACCTCTTTCAGCCCATGCGCTAATCAGAACCTGGTCCTAGAAAGGACCGGAATTACCGGACTGGCTACTTTTTGCGTTCTTTGTTCGTTTATCATGGGTGGTTTATCAACAATCAAACAAATTATACTTTCTAGTTGTGTAACAAAAAAGTGTCTTTTTTTGCTTGCATGCCCAATATATATTTTATAAGGCATTTTACACAAAATTATAATGAATCGAAACAAAACAAAACCGAAGGTAATGTAAATATAGTTGTGAGTGACTACGAGAACTTATAAACACTGTAATAATAGTTGAAAGAGAATTGACGAGAAATTCTAAAGTACTCAAAACTGTCGAACTGAAACAGCAAATTAGGGTAGAAAATGGCAACATTTTGTAGCTTGCTGCAACAGGGCATCGCACCCTCATTTTGGTTCTTTGGTTATAACCAACCCTCATTGAAGTTTGTTTAATGTCTTTATAAGAGCGGACGAGGAAGAGGGGTAGTCATTTAGGTGAAAGTAGAAGAAGAATAAGAGTTGTACAGAAGGCAACAGAAAACAGTATAGTACAGTACAGATAAGAACACAAAAGATAACAGTATAGCACAGTACATGTGAGAACACAACAGAAAACAGTACAGAACAGTAGAGGTCAGAAGACAACAGAAAACATTATAGAACAGTACAGGTAAGAGCACAACAGAAAACATTATAGAACAGTACAGGTCAGAAGACAACAAAAACATTATAGAACAGTACAGGTCAGAAGACAACAGAAAACATTATAGAACAGTACATGTGAGAAAACAGCAGAAAACAGTACAGAACAGTAGAGGTCAGAAGACAACAGAAAACATTATAGAACAGTACAGGTAAGAGCACAGCAGAAAACATTATAGAACAGTACAGGTAAGAGCACAGCAGAAAACATTATAGAACAGTACAGGTAAGAGCACAGCAGAAAACAGTATAGAACAATACAGGTAATAGCACAACAGAAAACATTAAAGAATAGTACAGTCAGAACACAACAGAAAACAGTATAGAACAATACAGGTCAGAAGACAACAGAAAACAGTGTAGAACAATACGGTAAGAGCACAGCGGAAAACAGTATAGAACAATACAGGTAATAGCACAACAGAAAACATTAAAGAACAGTACAGGTCAGAAGACAACAGAAAACAGTATAGAAAAGTACAGGTAAGAGCACAACAGAAAACAGTATAGAAAAGTACAGGTAAGAGCACAACAGAAAACAGTATAGAAAAGTACAGGTAAGAGCACAGCAGAAAACAGTATAGAAAAGTACAGGTAAGAGCACAACAGAAAACAGTATAGAAAAGTACAGGTAAGAGCACAACAGAAAACAGTATAGAAAAGTACAGGTAAGAGCACAACAGAAAACAGTATAGAACAATACAGGTGAGAACTCAACAGAAAACAGTATAGAACAATACAGGTAAGAACACAACAGAAAACAGTATAGAACAATACAGGTAAGAGCACAACAGAAATCATTAAAGAACAGTATAGGTCAGAGCACAACAGAAAACAATATAGAAAAGTACAGGTAAGAACACAACAGAAAACAGTATAGAACAATACAGGTAAGAACACAACAGAAAACAGTATAGAACAATACAGATAAGAACACAACAGAAAACAGTATAGAACAATACAGGTAAGAACACAACAGAAAACAGTATAGAACATACAGATAAGAACACAACAGAAAACATTATAGAAAAGTACAGGTAAGAACACAACAGAAAACAGTATAGAAAAGTACAGGTAAGAGCACAACAGAAAACATTATAGAAAAGTACAGGTAAGAGCACAACAGAAAACAGTATAGAAAAATACAGGTAAGAGCACAACAGAAAACAGTATAGAAAAGTACAGGTAAGAGCACAACAGAAAACAGTATAGAAAGTACAGGTAAGAGCACAACAGAAAACATTATAGAAAAGTACAGGTAAGAGCACAACAGAAAACAGTATAGAAAAGTACAGGTAAGAACACAACAGAAAACAGTATAGAAAAGTACAGGTAAGAGCACAACAGAAAACAGTATAGAAAAGTACAGGTAAGAGCACAACAAAAACAGTATAGAAAAGTACAGGTAAGAACACAACAGAAAACAGTATAGAACAATACAGGTAAGAGCACAACAGAAAACAGTATAGAACAATACAGGTAAGAGCACAACAGAAAACAGTATAGAACAATACAGGTAAGAACACAACAGAAAACAGTATAGAACAATACAGGTAAGAACACAACAGAAAACAGTATAGAAAAGTACAGGTAAGAACACAACAGAAAACAGTATAGAACAATACAGGTAAGAACACAACAGAAACTAATAAATTACAACATTTAATCGTAATAACCTTGAACTATACATTAACATTATCACTTCTTTGTCCTCTTGAGCGACCAGCTACCCATTGAGACCAGCTTGGGTCACCAACAAGGCGGTGCGGCCATCACCTGTTCCCCGTAGTTTGTTATGTCTGGGAGTTTCTATGGGCCATACTTGTGTTCTTAGTGTGTGGAGAGTACTGTAGCCCTGCAGTATATACTAATATCATTACAAATATCTTTATATTTTGATTCTTTATATTTATGTAGCCTTCGTGTTTCTCTATTATTTATATGTCAATTACGATGAAGATATGAGAAAGAAAAATAATATATATATGACCTTTTAAAAAGAGAGCTAATTTCCAATATTAATAGAAACAGGCATCATTTTTTTGGCCATGTAATAAGAGAACAACTGAATATATTGTAACAACTTGGAAAATTGAGGGCTGAAGAGATAGAGGGAAGCAAGGAGAAAAAATATCAGACAGCTTAAGAGAATGGCTTGGCAGAAGGTCAACAACAGAAATGATAAATAATTGTCGAGATCGAAAATTGTGGAGAGACATGATCGCCTACGACAGCAGGCCCGCTACTCGATGATGATATGACCTTTTCGTCTTGTCACACTGTTTAGTGGAGGCTATTGTGTAATATTTTCAAGGTTTTATTTTTGCCGAACAACCTCTGTCATGGCTGATTCTACCAAATGTTTGACAAACACATTTAGCAACAGAATAAATGTCAGGCCCACTGATCAACAGGGCTTTCCATTTTGTTGTCACGAGTCTTTTCTCTTCCTTGTTTTGCCATAGTACATCCTCAAATGATGTTAAGCCATTATTTATAAAAACTCTCCATGATGTACGATCTCTTGCCAGATGTTCCCATTCATTTTCACAGATGAAGAAGTCATTCAGAGATGATTTACAGATATCTCTACATTGTAGTTTAGGTCTGTCTATTTGTCTCTTTCCATGTATTAGTCCACCATATAGTATTTGCTTGGAATGCGGTTTTCTTCCACTCGGGTCAACGTGTCCCAGTCATCTTAACCTTCGGCTTCTGGGCATTGACATGATTGTTAGGGTCTCAACACGTTGCAGGACTGTTAAGTTAGTTAGTTTGTTCTGCCATATGATGGACATTGTTCTGCGGTTACATCGCATGTATAATAAGTATAGTTATAACATTAATATTAATAATAATAAACCAAGGGCGATAATTTAACACTAGTAGAAACAGATCTTACTGAAGTAAACTACGGTGGGCGTGTGTGTTGTGTGTGTGTGTTATGTTTGTGAGTGTGTGTTGTGTTGTGTGTGTTGTGTGTGTGAGTGAGTGTGTGTGTGTGTGTGTGAATGTGTGTGTGAGTGTGTGTGTGTGAATGTGTGTGTGTGTGTGTGTGCGTGTGTGTGTGAGTGTGTTTTAGGCTACCAATCAGAACATGCCATGCGTTTAAACTGTGTCTGACTTGTCCTGCTAAACAGTGATCTGTTAAAAAAAAACATGTTGAATATAAGCGCCGCCTTAGAATATGGAGCTTTTAAAAAAAAAACTGTCTTTTTTCAGATAAATTGTCCTGATATTCAGATAAATTGTCCTATTATTTAGATAAATTATCCTAATATTCAGATAAATTGTCCTAATATTCAGATAAATTGTCCTATTATTTAGATAAATTATCCTAATATTCAGAGAAATTCTCCTAATATTCAGATTAATTGTCCTAATATTTAGATAAATTATCCTAATATTCAGATAATTGTCCTGATATTCAGATAAATTGTCCTGATATTCAGATAAATTGTCCTATTATTTAGATAAATTATCCTAATATTCAGATAAATTGTCCTGATATTCAGATAAATTGTCCTAATATTCAGATAAATTGCCCTAATAGATAAATTATCCTAATATTCAGATAAATTGTCCTGATATTCAGATAAATTGTCATAATATTCAGATAAATTGTCCTAATATTTAGATAAATTATCCTAATATTCAGATAAATTGTCCTAATATTCAGATAAATTATCCTAAATTCAGATAAATTGTCCTGATATTCAGATAAATTGTCCTGATATTCAGATAAATTGTCCTATTATTTAGATAAATTATCCTAATATTCAGATAAATTGTCCTGATATTCAGATAAATTGTCCTAATATTTAGATAAATTATCCTAATATTCAGATAAATTGTCCTGATATTCAGATAAATTGTCCTAATATTCAGATAAATTGTCCTAATATTCAGATAAATTGTCCTAATATTTAGATAAATTATCCTAATATTCAGATAAATTGTCCTGATATTCAGATAAATTGTCCTGATATTCAGATAAATTGTCCTATTATTTAGATAAATTATCCTAATATTCAGATAAATTGTTCTGATATTCAGATAAATTGTCCTATTATTTAGATAAATTATCCTAATATTCAGATAAATTGTTCTGATATTCAGATAAATTGTCCTATTATTTAGATAAATTATCCTAATATTCAGATAAATTGTCCTGATATTCAGATAAATTGTCCTATTATTTAGATAAATTATCCTAATATTCAGATAAATTGTTCTGATATTCAGATAAATTGTCCTAATATTCAGATAAATTGCCCTAATAGTTAGATAAATTATCCTAATATTCAGATAAATTGTCCTGATATTCAGATAAATTGTCATAATATTCAGATAAATTGTCCTAATATTTAGATAAATTATCCTAATATTCAGATAAATTGTCCTAATATTCAGATAAATTATCCTAATATTCAGATAAATTGTCCTAATATTCAGATAAATTGTCCTAATATTTAGATAAATTATCCTAATATTCAGATAAATTGTCCTAATATTCAGATAAATTATCCTAATATTCAGATAAATTGTCCTAATATTCAGATAAAATGTCCAGCTTTTCTTCTCTGTTATCTGGCAAGCCTATTTGGCAGGGCGACGGGTCTATAATAATCATGATTTCTTCGATCTGGTAAAAGAAAAATACGAGATTATGTTGGCTATTTGTGTGTATCAACAAGGTAGCTCAGTGCAAACCTTGGACTTTCTTGTTTTATTTTATTTTTCGGGATCGAGAGGATTGGCGTTGCTGTAGTTTGCATTCCTGCATGGGCCACCAACCAAGTCCAAGACCAAACGGAAACGTTCTGCTCTCGAATAGTTATCACACGGTGAACGCCAACAATGCGGTAGGTGATTATCACAAGCGAGAACTCTGTACAAGGGTTGTGTACAAACTCAAAGAATCCCCACGGTTTACTTTCTGAATGAGGCGCCGAAGCGAAAAAACGACCGGAAACAAAACTGAAAGTTCGCAATAACATGGTTTCGGTCTGGAAGGGGAGATAAGCGGAAAACAAGCAAGTTTAATGTGTCGTCGTATGGTATGGGTCGGTGAGTTGGGAAATAAGTGGTGCAGACAGATACGAGATGTACCAGGGAAACTGAACAATGATATGGAATATAGAGAGGTGTGTGTGATGTATATATGTGCTTGCGGGATAGAGAGGATTGTATGTATGTATATATGTATGTGTGTGTATGTATGTGTGTATGTATGTATGTGTGTATGTATGTGTGTATGTATGTATATATGTATGTGTGTGTATGTATGTATGTATGTGTGTATGTTGTGTGTATGTGTGTATGTATGTGTGTATGTACGTATATATGTGTATGTATGTATGAATGAATGTGTGTATGTATGTGTGTGTATGTATGTATGTATGTATGTATGTATGTATCTATGTGTATATATGTGTGTGTATGTATGTATGTATGTATGTATGTATGTATGTATGTATGTATGTATGTATGTATGTATGTATGTATGTATGTATGTATGTATGTATGTATGTATGTATGTATGTATGTGTGTATATGTGTGTGTATGTGTGTATGTATGTATGTATGTATGTATGTATGTATGTATGTATGTATGTATGTATGTATGTATGTATGTATGTATGTATGTATGTATGTATGTATGTTTGTATGTATGTATGTGTATGTATGTATGTATGTATGTGTATATATGTGGGTATGTATGTATGTATGTATGTATGTATGTGTGTATGTGTATATATGTGTGTATGTGTATATATGTGTGTATGTGTGTATGTATGTATGTATGTATGTATTTATGTATGTATGTATGCGTGTGTGTATGTATGTGTGTGTATGTGTGTGTATGTGCGTGTATGTATGTATATGCGTACGTGTATGTATGTATGTATGTATGTATCTGTGTATGAAGGGGCGGTTATCCTGGTAGGAACATTTTTAGAGGCTGAAAGTCTTAAAAGAAAAAAAAAGTAGTCACAATAAGTAAACGAGAAACCAGAGAATTGGAAGCTGCAATACCTATCCTGCCTAGGAACCTGGCACGTCACACTACTGTGTTATGTAATGTGTATATATGTGTGTTTGTGGTGTAATTATGTATGCACATGTAATAGTATTACGACTGCGTTGTTGGTTACGCCGAACTTAATACACTTATCGGATATTTTTTTAAATATAAATGTTTCCCTTATAATGTTAGCACATATTAGGTACGGCTTTAACATATGAAATGTTTGACAGTGATACGAGAAGCTGATAACACAGGAAGTTAAAGACAAGTAAACAGATAAGATGTTCTTTTGGCGGTGAGATTAGATATAAGTTACGTAACTCGTAAGCTTCTCACCCAAATTTAGTTTGGACTTACCTCTGAAGTTAAACATTTGCGTGCGATTAAAGGAATTTGGGTGAAAACCAAAACTGGGCGGAAACAAATATGGCGGGAGCCAAGATTGGCCTAGGCTATAAACGAAGCGGTAGTTAGCATTTGAAGAGACCAGAAGAGATGAGATGAGACATTAGATTCAGAAAGACAGTTGAGGACTTTACCTAGGATTCGAGACTTAGAGAAACATTCAGTGATGTTCCGGTAAAGGACTATTCAGAAGATTTATTTCAATGGAAGATGTTTAGCTACATGTAGATATTTCAGGTCTCTAAAGAGATCAGTGCTTTTAAGGAAATCAGGGTTAGAAATATACAGATAGATACAGAAGCCATATTATCGTGTGTGTGTGATTTTATGCAAGGAACAAGAAGTTATGTGGTTGTAATTACATAACCTGGGAGAGTGTCATATAATACGGCGGTAGCCAAGACACGAATAACTAAAGATCATATAGATGCTTAGACGCCACAGCAAACATTATGTCTAATGATTCATTTTAATATGCAACCAAGATATGTGTCCACATGACTTATGAAGTTTAACTAAAGCACTTTGTAAGCAAACTTTTGTTCGAGACCTAGACGGCGTCTTGTGTCATCATAAGAAGTGTCAAAACATAAGTGTTGTTCAGAACAGATTGGAGTTGCAGTTTCCGTGCTGTGAATTAATTATGTTGTGTTGAGCTCGTGGTCAACAGAGAACTGTTGCGCGTGACCAGGATTGGTTGGACTTACATATTCACTATCATTTGAGTATAGTTAATCACGATGTACTGTCACTGTTACATACATGTATGCATGTGGTGTAATTATGTATGTACATGTGTGTGCGTAATGTAATTATGTAGTACATATTTGCGTATGATGTAATTATGTATGTACATGTATGCGTGTGATGTAATTATGTATGCACATATGTGCGTGTGATGTAATTATGCTTGTACATGTGTGCGTGTAATGTAATTATGTATGTACATGTGTGCATGTGATGTAATTATGTATGTACATACGATATAATTATGTATGTACATGTGATGCAATTATGTATGTATATGTTATGTAAGTATTTATATACATGTGATGTATTTATGTATGCACATGTGATGTAATTATGTATGTGCATGTGAATTAATTATGTGTGTATATATGATGTAGTTATGTATGTACATATGATGTAATTATGTATGTACATGCGTTGTAATTATGTATGTGATGTAGTTATGTAAATATATGTGAAGTAGTTATACTTATACACGTGATGTAATTATATATGTACATGTGATGTATATCAGCATCATTATGTGCTATACCGGTTGGCGTAAACGATCATGTCCTTTCACAATCTTGTATCTACCGTCCATCCTATCAGTCCTGTTGTTGACTATACTCCATGCCATAACACCAAGCTATCCCGTATTTTCTCTCTTGTCGTCCGCGATCTCTCTTTCCCTGTATATTGCCAGTTGTAACCAAGTATTCAAACTATCCTCTTCTCATGATATGCCAGAAAATGTTGATTGTTTCTTTCTGATGTTTTTTAGAAACTCCCTTTGTGAGTTGGGCTCTTTGAGAATTTCCTCATTAATCTTTTTAGCTGTCCATTGAACTTTCAACATTCTTCTGAGAAATCCCATCTCTGTGGCCTCTAGTAGTCTTTTCATTTGTTTTTTAATACTGTCCATGATTTGCTTCCATAGGTCAGAAATGACTCAATAAAGCACAGATGAACTCCGTTTCTCACTTCCATTGATAAGGATTTGTTGCATAAGATATTTTTCATTTTCTGAAATGCTATTTTGGCCTGAGCTATTATGCTTTTTATTTCTGTGGAGCATCTTCCATCTAATGTTATTATTGTGTCCAATTATTTGACGCGTTGCACTTGCTTCAGATTTGTCCTGTTTATTTATGATTCTAAATTACGCCTTAGAAAACAGCTCAGGAGGCAATTATATTCACACAAGATCAGATGGCTCACTGTTCAACCTAGCACGACTAAGAGCAAAAACCAAAACAAATGTTGCCCTACTTAAAGAATTTTTATTTGCCAACGATGCTGCCCTAGTCGCTCACAGTGAAGCCACCCTACAATCGCTGATCAACAACCTGGTCAAAGCTGCGACCTTTTTTCACTGTCAATTAGTGTTCAGAAAACAATAATACTAAGTCAAGGTGACATCAAACCTCTAATAACCACTTTAAAAGATTGTCCACTTGAATCAGTTCAGAAATTCACATATCTTAGATCCACAATTACACAAACCACTTCTCTTGATGATGAAATAAACAGCCGAATTGGTAAGGCATCTATGACTTTCAGTAAACTCACAGAAAGGGCTAGGAACAACACGAAATTAACTCTAAAGGCCAAACTCTTAATATATCAGACCTATGTGCTTAGTGCACTGTTACATGGATCTGAAGTCTGGATAATATACTCAACTCATGAAAAAAGACGAAATATCTTCCACATGCGATGTCTCTGCAGAATAATGTACACCAAATGGCATCATAATCTAACCAACTTAACAGTCATGCAACGTGATAAGACCCTAACAATCATGTCAATACTCAGAAGCTGAAGGTTAAAATGGCTGGGGCACGTCCAGCGACTGGAAGAAAACCCCATTCCCGAGCAAATCCTATATGGTAAACTAATACACGGAAAAAGACAAATCAGCAAACCTAAACTACGATATAGAGATATCTGTAAATCATCTCTGAATGACTTTCCATTTGTGAAAATGATTGGGAACATCTGGCAAGAGATCACACATCACGGAGGCCTGTATAAGGAATGACATAACATCATTTGAAGCTGTAAAAAAAAGTAAGTACCCCAGTCACGCCAAGTGGCGTGTAGGGAAAAATGGTGTTAGTGACCCTATATTTTACAGACCTTCAGCACATGATTTTTGGGGTAATGTGGTCAGTATTACGCCCATGCTGCTTTACTTTCCCAGAAAAAATCCGGTACCCATTTAAGGCTGGGTGAACCCGGAAGCCGTCGGTTGGGATCGAACCCTACCCCTTGTCCTTTGTAGTCCAGTTCACTAACCACTGAGCTATCGCGGCTATTTGAGGATGTACTATAGCAAAACATGGAAGAGAAAAGACTCATGGAAAAGCTGGAAAACCTGGTGGATTAATGGGCCTGACTTGTTCATTCTGTGGTCGAATGTGCTTGTCAAACATTTGGTAGAAACAGCTATGAGAGAAGCTGTCCGACAAAAAACAAAACCTCAAAACACACACAATAAACCTTCACTAAACCGTCTGACAGAACGAAAAGGGCCATATATGTATATACATGTGATGTAATTATGTATGTGCATGTGATGTAATTATGTATGTGCATGTGATGTAATTATGTATGTGCATGTGATGTAATTATGTATGTACATGTGCATGCCCCATTGACACACCCATTTCAGCCTTTGGTCTGTGTTATCCTCCTCCAGCCCATGCACATACCCACCCCTTTTCCCTAAATGACAAGAAGTATTTTGAAGACAAAAAAATGAATGCGGTGTTTAAAACATTTCTTGGTTCTACAAAGAGGGCGGGGTTTATAGGACTGGAGAATAAATGCCGCATGTACGGTACAGTTGCCACAAGGTCTTTGGTCAGATTATTTCACATCCGAACCCTTTTGACCCTATCGCGATTAGAACCCACAACAAATTGTTTTGGATAGCGATAGTGTCAACCTTTCTGCCACTGGATCTAAATACATTTGTAACATTTATGTAACCTTTATTCCTTGTTAATTTAGTCTGATTTAAAAGTCAACAGTTTATCAAATCAACTGACAACACAATCGTCTGTGAACAATCCTATAATAATGTTTATATCAACAGTAGAGGATCTCTGGCCACACGAGTCCTTCACTCACACTTCATTCCAGGTGAACAGTTTATCAAATCACTTTACAACACAAATCGTCTATGAACTCACTGACAATCCTATGAATCACGTTTATATCAACGGTAGGGGGATCTCTGACAGCCCGGGTCTTCCATGCACGACTCGCTCAAGTGATCACTGATCAGCTGCCCTTTTCCCTGTTCATCTCTGACAGCCCGGGTCTCCATGCACGACTCGCTCAAGTGATCACTGATCAGCTGCCCTTTTCCCTGTTCATCTCTGGCAGCTCGAGTCTTCCATGCACGACTCACTCAAGTGATCACTGATCAGCTGCCCTTTTCCCTGTTCATCTCTGGCTAGCGGTCTCCAACCGTCAACCCACTCTCCCTTGGCCAACTTTCTAACTGCCCCTCAAACTACGTCATCGTATTTTTACGTCACTTTTCACTCTCCGCGCACTGTATTGCACTACCTATTGTGGCGTGCAAACAGTTTATCCATTCCATCTTCAATTCCGTCTCTTCACCTTTTAGTGCGCAATTTCGCGTCTACACATTAACGTATTCATCATATTGTCAGGTCGGGCAATTTACCTGCTACTGTATGCAGTAAACAGTACAACCTGTGGCTGCCCTGCTGACTTGCAGGTAAGCTCGGGGAGTAAAAGGCTAAGGGAGGGTACCCGGAAGTAAAACACCCCACTGTCTTGTGAGTAAGACTTTTTAGTCAAAGGCTAGCGGAGCTAACCGTAAATAAACATACGGAAGGCAACAGAAAAACACCGTCGTAACTTCTTTGTACAATCATGAATCGCCACAACAATAGAATAAAACAGGGTGTTAGACAAGGTTGTGTGCTGTCACCAGATTTGTTTAATATTTATAGTGAGATTATTTTAAGATCCATAAGGGACATGCCTGGAATAACAATTTGAAGGTCATAATATAAATAATCTAAGGTATGCTGATGATACAGTCTTAATCGCTAAGAGTGAAAATGAGTTACAAGAAATGTTGGACATTATAGTGAAAGAAAGCAAAAATAAAGGACTCAGCCTTAATAGCAAAAAGACTGAGGTAATGGTAACAACAAAGAAAAAGACATCACCTCAGTGCAAAATAAAGACAAGTGGAACAATATTAAAACAGGCAAATGAATTTAAATATTTGGGAACTTTGTTAACCTCAGGCGGAAGATTAACAAAAGAGGTGAGATGCAGAATGGCTCAGTCAAAAGCAGCTTTACAAAAAATGAGGAAGATACTATACAATCCATTTTTGACAATAGAAACAAGAAAAAGAGTTCTTAAATGTTATGTAGAACCAGTCTTAACATATGGATGCGAATCATGGACAATAGGACAACAGACAAGAAAGTCACTGGAGTCTGTAGAAATGTGGTTTTACAGATGAACGTTGAGAGTACCATGGACAGCTAAGAAGAGTAATGAAGATGTTCTGAGAGAGGTCAAAGCAAAATGAGAGCTAATTTCGAATATTAGGAAGAAACAATCATCATTTTTTGGCCATGTAATGAGAAGAGAACAACTGGAATATATTGTAACAACTGGAAAAATTGAGGGACAAAGTGATAGAGGGAAGGCAAAGAGAAAAAATAACAGACAGCTTAAGAGAATGACTTTGCAGAAGGTCAACAACAGAAATGATAAACAGCTGCCGAGATCGAAAGTTATGGAGAGACATCATCACCTACGCCAGCAGGCCCGGTAATTGATGATGATGATTCATCATATAAGTGACCACTGTCATGCATGCTAAACTAAGTCAGGGACAGGTAGAGGAGTATCTTGATCAATTTTGGTTTACTGTCCTAATCCAAGCAGTCAGCTATTGGTCGCCAGTCCAGGTGCCTTTCAATAGATCTTTACTATGCTCTACCTGCAGTGATTGTGTTCTCGATTCGAGTCAAGGAACTTCCAATTTTAAACTTCTAATTCCTGAACACAGACACGTCAGTGAAAATAAACAAAAGATTGTATTCCTTAGCATTGCATTCTTGTATGACTTGAACGATTCGAAGGATAACCCACAAGTCAAAGAAATGGTGGAACGCGGCACCACGGAGTGCTCAAGTAGGAACAGCATTCTCAGCGGGAAAGAACGCAGCACGGTCAGTTAATGCAGGACAGGAACAATCAATAGACGTACACTTCGGTGGTTGCTGGACCGTGAGGAATAGCCGTTATGGGAATGTCCCTACTGCAGTGACGATAGTCCCAAATAAAAACTATGATTGTCAATGCCATCAGGGTCCTGGAACGAAGAAAACGATTAAAAATTACCTGAATTCTCAACCACGAACAGACTACACGAATGTCAAGGTCGGAGATGCCAGGAGCGCCATCAGGAATTCAAAGAAGACATGTCAACCAACACAACATTAGTGACGTTAGCCGCTACGTGTCGAGGGTATTCTTCGAAAGAGATCTGAGCGCCTCTGAACTTGCCTGACACGCAACTAGGATGACCTATCGACTAAACATTTTCAAAACGACCGTTGCAACTATTTCTGTAAACCTACCAAATGCAATGATTACTATCATACGGTTTTCATCTCTAGATAAGTGAGTGCATCAAGAATATAAATATTTAGTTCGCGTGTGCTGATGGACCAGAGACAGTTTGTACACAACGAGATTAGCAAGACCTAGCAACGGGCCAATGGACAGAAGATGCGCTTTAAAATATCCCTTCTTCCGTCCCCCGATGTGTTTCTGAAAGCTTCAAGATAACGATTCTGAGAAGCGCTTGTTCGTTGCTACCCATTGTGGCGCAGTGACACCGCTCTATTGCCAACTTCCCCGAGAAATTTTGAATCAACGAAACATGAAGAAAGTAAATTAGCAGAAAAGATAGAACAATTAGCACATTTATAACCAGTTGCGATGACACATCACCGACGGGGGGATTGTATGTGAGTCACATCAGTACAAACATCTGATCTAAATATCTAGGGCTGTTGTCGTCATCGTTCCCGGGAAACGGCTACTGCTAATGAACTATTAATGTTACTATCGCACAACCTAGGCAGCTAAATGCTGATGAAGGTTTCCTCCCCTTCCCCCAAACGTGGTGCTTGCTATAAAATCCAAAGCCAGCCTGATATTGAAGTGCAGATCGCTGCAGTGGTGGTGGAATATGTTGATTTAGAGAACCTAGAATTCCATTTATCCATTGAGATTGACATGACACTCTCTGACTTCTCCTGCAGAACTTGAACAGTCAAAAGGTGACTGCAGCTTTCCACATCAATAAAATAGATCTAAGAGCAAATAGCTGGCGCCAATTCTGTGATGTGAAATAACCCCACTATTGTCATTTCAATACAAATATAATTGCGTTTTAGGCCCAAACATCTTAAAAATTACTCCCTTAAAAGATGTTAACGGTGAGTCTATCAGTGACAAAACTAAACAGCTGGAAAGATGGGTCGAACAATACTAAAACCTATACTCTGTAGGCAGACCAGCAACGCCCACTCCTGGAACAGCTAGTCCCAAAATACTCACTGTTGACTGAACTGGACAATGAACCTACTGAGAAAGAACTTCATGATGTCATCCGCGACCTCTCAAGTGGAAAAGCTTCTGGTAATGACAACATCCCAGCTGAAATACTTGAGTATTTCCTTGAGAATAGTTTTCCTTGAAACAATCCTGCCCCACCTCTACAAACACCTTGTCCAATGCTGGAGAAGTGGTGATATACCCCAAGACATGAGAGATGCCAAGACTGTAACGTTATATAAAAATAAGGGGACAAGGGTGATTGCAACAATTATAGGGGTATATCCCTCCTGAGTACACCTGGAAAGGCATTCGCAAGAATTGTTTTAAAGCGCCTACATCAATTGGCGGAACGTATCCTTCCTGAGTCCCAGTGTGGTTTAGAGCTGGACGGTCAACCACGGATATGATTTTTACTCTCCGCCAGTTGCAAGAAAAATACAAGGAAGAGAGAAGACCTCTATTTATAGCCTTTGTTGATCTCACAAAGGTGTTTGACACAGTGAGCAGAGCAGGTCTATACAAGGTGTTGGGAAATGTTGGCTGCCCTCCTACATTAATCTCACAAAGGTGTTTGACACAGTGAGCAGAGCAGGTCTATACAAGGTGTTGGGAAATGTTGGCTGTCCTCCAACATTAATCTCACAAAGGTGTTTGACACAGTGAGCAGAGCAGGTCTATACAAGGTGTTGGGAAATGTTGGCTGCCCTCCTACATTACTTAAGCTGATCAAGTCGTTTCACAACAATATGTCTACCATCATCCAGTTCGACGTAGATCTTCCCAGCCCTTTGAGATGAACTGTGGAGTCAAACAGGATGTGTCCTTGTCCCTACTCTATCGACATATTTTCCATTGCCCTTCTAGACAATGCTTTTGAAACCGTCTCTGGAGACATCTACATCCGTACAAGATCTGACGGCTCCTTATCTAATGTAGCACGTCTGAGGTCAAAATTTAAAACAACAGAGACCCTAATCAGGAGCTGATGATGCAACACTGGTTGCTCATGATGAATCTGTCCTGAAGTCAATGATTGACAGTCTAGCTAGATCGTGTGATTTATTCTCCCTGTCAATAAGTAAACAGAAGACTGTGTTGCTTCAACAAGGTGTAGCCATCCCTGCAGCTTCTTCTCTTCTTTCCTTCATCATCTGCCTTTCAGCGTCGAGGGGAGATATATTTGCGGTCTTTTGCTCTTCTGTTCGCCTCTGCTGCTGTTATGTTTCCTAGTGCTTCTAATATTTCATCGATCCATCTTTTTCGTGGTCGACCCTTGGGTCTGTTGTTCTCACAACGTTTGTTGAAGGCTCGTTGTGTTGTGTTTTGTTCTTTCTGCCTTGTCACGTGGACAAACCATTTTATCTGTTGTTTCCTTATATATTCTATGGCGGGGGCTATTCCTAGCTTTTTTCTCAGTTCTTCATTTCTGATCTTATCTCTCAGACTGTTTCCTGTCATTCGTCTAACACATTTCATCTCTGTAGAGGTTATTTTTCTTATTGTTCTTGCATCTAGGGTCCAGGTCTGGCATTGGTAGCACAGCGTTGGGATGAAGATTGTATTGTATAGTGCTCGTTTTGCCTCCAGAGTTATTTCCTTGTTGGACAATAGTGGTGATAACTGTCCGATGATTTGACAAGCTTTATTGCATCTTGATTCTATCTCTGCTGTTTGGGAATTATCGTTTGTCATTAGACTTCCTAGGTATTTGAATTCCTCTACTTGTTTTAATTGTCTGCCTTCTATAGTTATGTTGATGTTCTGTTTATTTTTGGCGACATTCATGACTTCTGTTTTGTTGATGTTGATTTTCATGCTGTATTTTGTTCCTAAGATGTTGAGTTTGTTTAAGTGTTCTTGTAGGTCTTCTATTGTTTCATGTATTAGTGCCTGGTCGTCTGCAAATAGAAGCTCGTTGATCTCCTCTGTCTCTGATTGGTTGGCTAGCTTGCATATATGGTCCATGTATGTAATAAACAGTAGGGGGGATAGTATACACCCCTGTCTTACACCTGATCTAACTTCGAAGTGGTCTGTGTAGCCTGTTGCTGTTCTGACCCTGCAGCTGCTGTTGGCGTAGAGACTTTTAATAATGTTGGTTAGATGTTGGCTTACTCCGTATGTTGTTAGTATCTCCCACAGTTGTTCTCTGTTCACTCTGACGAATGCTTTTTCCTGGTCAATGAAGGCTATGTATAAGTTTTGATTGTGTTCTGTCGTTTTTTCTGCAAGCTGTTTTAGTGTGAATAGTGTGTCGGTACATTCTCTGTTTTTTCGGAACCCCATTTAAGAATCGCTTAACTGTAGTTCTATTATTGGTCTCAGTCTTTTTTCCAAGATTTTGGCGTTTAGCTTTCCTACATGGCTGAGCAGAGATATACCTCTATATTGATTGCAGTCTCTTTGCTACCTTTCTTTTTTTCCCTGCAGCTATATCATTAAATAACATACCCCTTGAACCTGTGAGAAAGTTCACCTATCTCGGTTCTATGGTCACAAGCAATGTCTCCCTTGAAGAAGAAATAAATTCTCGAATCGAAAAGGCAGCTTCCACATTTGGTAACTTAAAGATAGAGCATAGGCGAACACCAATTTAACACCAAGGACTAAGATTCAAAATTACCAAAGTTGTGTGCTTAGTAGACTTCTATACGGATCAGAAGCTTGTACTACCTATGCAGGGTAGGAGAAAAGGTTAAACAGCTTTCATGTACGTTGCCTTGGAAATATTCATCATCATCAAGTACCGGGCCTACTGGAGTAGGTGATCATGTCTCTCCACAACTTTCGATCTCGACAGTTCTTTATCATTTCTGTTGTTGACATTCTACCAACCATTCTCTTAAGATGTCTGGTATCTTTTCTCTTTGTTTCACTCTATCTCTTCGCCCCTCAATTTTTCCGTTGTTACAATATATTCCAGTTGTTCTCTTCTCATTACATGGCCAAAAATGATGATTGTTTCTTCCTAATATTGGAAATTAGCTCGCTTTTTGCTTTGACCTCTTTCAGAATGTTCTCATTATTCATCTTAGCTGTCCATGGTATTCTCAACATTCTTCTGTAAAACCACATTTCTACAGCCTCCCGTGATTTTCTTGTTTGTTGTCCTATTGTCCATGATTCACATCCATATGTTAAGACTGGCTCTACATAACTTTTGAGAACTCTTTGTCTTGTTTCTATTGTCAAAAATGGATTGCATAGTATCTTTCTCATTTTCTGGAAAGCTGCCTTTGCCTGAGACATTCTGCAATATCGAACTATTCATTCGAAATATTATGAACATCAAATGACAGGACAAAGTAACTAACTCTAATGTCTTACAACGAGCCAAACTCCCATCGATCATGGCAACAATTATGAGTCGTAGACTAAGGTGGCTGGGCCATGTAAGAAGATTGGAAAACAATCGTATTCCAAAACGCATATTGTATGGCGAACTTAAGGACGAAAGAGACCAAAGGGCAGACCAGTGCTGAGATAAAAGGATGTTGCAGGGCTTCCGTGAGGGAATTTTTTCTATCAGTGAAAGAAACTGGGAATGTGGCTGCGGGTGGTAGCACATGGAGATCAAACATAAAAAATGGCACAGCAACTTTTGAAACAGTGCTGATATCAAGACAAAAGGCGCAAGAGAAAAGAGTCAAGGCGGGTACCACAAATGCAGTGAATCAATTCAGGGGAAGAGGTATGTTTACAGCACTCAGAAAAAATAACAAACAATCAACAACAGAAAAAAATATGGACCAAGGCAGGATTGAACCCGTACTCAGTGGCACAGCGCCTTGCCACGAAAAGCCAAACGCTAGGGAACACTGCCACTCAGCTAACTAAAAAATTAGCTTCGTAGGTAAGGTCCTTTCGCGAAGGCTTTCCCATGACTATAGCATAAGGCTGCGATCACAGCTCGGAAATATTTTTCTGTTAAGACAAGTATCTCCCGGATAGGGTAGGGCTGAATACTTGCGTTGCAGACAAACATTTAGGACGAAACAGCACGAATAGTAGTTTTCCAGTGGTTAAGACTGGAGACAAATAATAAATGAATATTATTATAGAGGGAAACTTCCGAGGCGATAATCAGTGAATCAATTCAGGGGAAGAGGTATGTTTACAGCACTCGGAAAAAAATGACAAATAATCAACAACAGAAAAAAATATGGACCAAGGCAGGATCGAACCCGTACTCAGTGGCACAGCGCCTTGCCACGAAAAGCCAAACGCTAGGGAACACTGCCACTCAGCTAACGATCTGTCTGTCCAAGATTGGCAAATTCAGCCACGAGAGAAGATGTTCAGTAAAGCAGCACCCAGTATGAGACACTAATGCTTTACCAAACTACTGACGTATCATGATTGCTTACTACCAACCGTCTGTCAAGACGCTAAATGCCATACATATATAATTGTGGAATGTTGTAACGACGTGCTGTTAGCCGAGATGCTGCAGACGTATGCAATCAATGTGTGCCCTTCATGTGTAACCTTACCGCCTTTGTGTGGTTCCTTGAACAACTTACACCTGCCTACTACACCCACAGAGAACTGTGGAGGTGCCAAAAATGTCAAGACTTCATTTGTGCCTTTCAAGACGAAAAGAGCTTAAACAAATAAAAGTTCTGCTTTTACCCCACGCCATCGTGACGTTGTCACGGCCTCTGTGTATGTATCGATGTGGAACACGTTAATTTTAGTAACAGTCAAGTCTATACTTGAATTTAAATAAATCCGCCTTGACAAAAATAGCAGTAGTCAATGTTAAGGGAACATGAGATTTTTTTCCCACCTCCATTTAAAAAAAAATATACGCCCAAAAATATGCAAGTGTAAAGTATACCTGCCTCCACCGTGTAATGAGAGACAGTGGTCGGTATGCAACAGAACTGTAACAATGCGAACAATAACACTTGACATGCAATACTTTAGCACGAACACTAACGCCTACTACAAACTTCCGCTTCAGGCTGGGGTTCTTCTAGCTCTGTCCCAACGAGTGGGTTCTATCTAGTGTGGCCGTTGGCAACCGCAAACCACCTACTGACTGACACGCCGCCGGAAGGATAGACTTCAATGTTTCTAGCGATACCAGGTCAAAGATTGAATAGGTCAATGTTCCGGGCAGCGTCGAATAGCAGTCTCATGTAGGCTGCATCAAGCGATTTATGTAAGGGCATCTTTACAGCAAATTATCCGTATTTCATTGTGTCGTGTGGTACAACAAGTTATCATAACTGCGCCTAAAACATCCGCTTTATTTTTAATTCCGTAATTTGCCTTCGTCATTAGATCGCTTGTTGCGTGATTTTTTTTTTATAGTCGGTCTGTTCCCAGCACGCCGTGGGAACGTGACGTAGAATTAAGTAAAAATGTAATATTGATCATCGTTGTCATCAGGCTGTAAGAATTTAAACTTCAACTCAATGAGTATTTAAAAAAGACGAACATTAAAGGTATCACCTTTAATATACAACCAATGGGAGTCGCTACACATCGCTTCCTACAAAACACCTATAGGATTGTCTGCACTACTTTCGTTGGCATATGGAGTATTTCTCACAAATAACCTATCATTAGTTTGTATGTCGGGATGAAGAGGTCAAAGTGCTCAAAGTCAGAAATCACCAGTTGGGGGGGGGGGGGGGGGGGCGTGGCTAAGCATGGGCTCTTGCGTCCTTGTCAAGTGAGGAAGGCATGGCGACTGGGGTGGCTAAGCATGGGCTCTTGCGTCCTTGTCAAGTGAGGAAGGCATGGCGACTGGGTGGCTAAGCATGGGCTCTTGTGTCCTTGTCAAGTGAGGAAGGCATGGCGACTGGGGTGGCTAAGCATGGGCTCTTGCGTTCTTGCCAAGTGAGGAAGGCATGGCGACTGGGGTGGCTAAGCATGGGCTCTTGCGTTCTTGCCAAGTGCTTCACAAAAAGAGAGTACAAAATATTAAATCAAAGAACACAATATCACATAAAAAATAATGTGAAAAAACAATGATATTTGCAAAACGGGAAGACAACAATACATCTGGAGAACACTCGGATAGAACAAAAAGGAGTATAGCCAACAAATTAGCAAGTACAGTAAAGACACAACATGAGATGTGTCCACAAGACAACCATGAAGTTACATGTAAGTGAAGTAGTTACGCGCTGAAGACATTTTTCAAGAAATGTATTATCACGTGATTGTATGAGCCTCATCGAACGGCTGAAAGCAAAACAGTACTACCATTATGTGGCATGTTATTAGGTGAATCATAATTTCCAAATAAAATCATTCCGTTTGGCTTATAATGTTTCAGCGTCTCTCTCCTCGTTATCACCATCATCATGAGCAATATTGACACACTAAACCGATCCTTGGTCTAGTTACTAATGGTTCACATTCAAATATCATGATTTCACAATTTCTAAATCCTTTTTTTCAATCTCATTTCGTTTCTTCCTGCTCCTAAACAATTAGACACCTTCCCTAAGAGGTTGCAAAGACACAATCACCAGGAGTGACACAATCACCAGGAGCGACACAATCACCAGAAGCGACACAATCACCAGGAGTGACACAATCACCAGGAGTGACACAATCACCAGGAGTGACACAATCACCAGGAGTGAAACAATCACCAGGAGCGACAAAATCACCAGGAGCGACACAATCACCAGGAGCGACACAATCACCAGGAGCGACACAATCACCAGGAGCGAAACAATCACCAGGAGCGACACAATCACCAGGAGCGACACAATCACCAGGAGCGAAACAATCACCAGGAGCGACACAATCACCAGGAGCGACACAATCACCAGGAGTGACACAATCACCAGGAGCGACACAATCACCAGGAGCGAAACAATCACCAGGAGCGACACAATCACCAGGAGCGACACAATCACCAGGAGTGAAACAATCACCAGGAGCGACACAATCACCAGAGCGACACAATCACCAGGAGCGACACAATCACCAGGAGCGACACAATCACCAGGAGCGACACAATCACCAGGAGTGACACAATCACCAGCAGCGACACAATCACCAGCAGCGACACAATCACCAGGAGCGACACAATCACCAGGAGCGACACAATCACCAGGAGCGACACAATCACCAGCAGCGACACAATCACCAGGAGCGACACAATCACCAGGAGCGACACAATCACCAGGAGTGAAACAATCACCAGGAGCGACACAATCACCAGGACTAACACAATCGCCAGGAGCGACACAATCACCAGGAGCGACACAATCACCAGGAGCGACACAATCACCAGGAGCGACACAATCACCAGGAGCGACACAATCACCAGGAGCGACACAATCACCAGGAGCGACACAATCACCAGGAGTGAAACAATCACCAGGAGCGACACAATCACCAGGAGTGAAACAATTACCAGGAGTGAAACAATCACCAGGAGCGACACAATCACCTGGAGTGAAATAATCACCAGGAGCGACACAATCACCAGGAGCGACACAATCACCAGGAGTGAAACAATCACCAGGAGCGACACAATCACCTGGAGTGAACTAATCACCAGGAGCGACACAATCACAAGGAGCGAAACAATCACCAGGAGCGACACAATCACCAGCAGCAACACAATCACCTGGAGTGAAACAATCACCATAAGCGACACAATCATCTGGAGTGAAACAATCACCAGGATCGACACAATCACCTGGAGTGAAATAATCACCAGGAGCGACACAATCACATGGAGTGAAACAATCACCAGGAGCGACACAATCAACAGGAGCGACACAATCACTAGGAACGACACAATCACCAGGAGTGAAACAATCACCAGGAGCGACACAATCACCAAGAGTGAAACAACCACCAGGAGCGACACAATCACCAGGAGAGACACAATCACCAGGAGTGAAGCAATCACCAGAAGCGACACAATCACCTGGAGTGAAGCAATCACCAGAAGCGACACAATCACCATGGAGTGAAGCAATCACCAGAAGCGACACAATCACCAGGAGTGAAGCAATCACCAGAAGCGACACAATCACCAAGAGTGAAACAACACCAGGAGTGACACAATCACCAGGAGGGACACAATCACCAGGAGTGAAACAATCAACAGGAGCGACACAATCACCTGGAGTGAAACAATCACCAGAAGCGACACAATCACCTGGAGTGAAGCAATCACCAGGAGCGACACAATCACCAGGAGCGACACAATCACCTGGAGTGAAGCAATCACCAGGAGCGACACAATCACCAGGAGCGACACAATCACCAGGAGCGACACAATCACCAGGAGCGACACAATCACCAAGAGTGAAACAATCACCAGGAGCGACACAATCACCAGGAGGGACACAATCACCAGGAGTGAAACAATCAACAGGAGCGACACAATCACCAGGAGTGAAACAATCACCAGGAGCGACACAATCACCAGGAGTGAAACAATCACCAGGAGTGAAACAATCACCAGGAGCGACACAATCACCAGGAGTGAAACAATCACCAGGAGCGACACAATGACAAGGAGTGAAACAATCACCAGGAGCGATACAATCACCAGGAGTGAAACAATCACCAGGAGCGACACAGTCACCAGGAGTGAAACAATCACTAGGAGCGATACAATCACCATTAGTGAAACAATCACCAGGAGCGACACAATCACCAGGAGTGAAACAATCACCAGGAGCGACACAATCACCAGGAGAGACACAATCACCAGGAGCGACACAATCACCAGGAGTGACACAATCACCAAGAGTGACACAATCACCAGGAGTGAAACAATCACCAGGAGCGACACAAATCACCAGGAGTGAAACAATCACCAGGAGCGACACAATCACAAGAGTGAAACAATCACCAGGAGTGACACAATCACCAGGTGCTACACAATCACCATAAGCGACACAATCACCAGGAGCAACACAATCACCATCAGCAACACAATAACCAGCAGCAACACAATCACCATAAGCGACACAATCACCAGTAGCGACACAATCACCAGCAGCGACACAGTCCCCAGGAGCGACACAATCACCATCAGCAACACAATCACCATCAGCAACACAATCACCAGCAGCAACACAATCACCATAAGCGACACAATCACCAGTAGCGACACAATCACCAGCAGCGACACAGTCCCCAGGAGCGACACAATCACCAGGAGCGACACAATCACCAGGAGTGAAGCAATCACCAGGAGCGACACAATCACCAGAAGCGACACAATCACCTGGAGTGAAACAATCACCAGAAGCGACACAATCACCTGGAGTGAAGCAATCACCAGGAGCGACACAATCACCAGGAGCGACACAATCACCTGGAGTGAAGCAATCACCAGGAGCGACACAATCACCAAGAGTGAAACAATCACCAGGAGCGACACAATCACCAGGAGCGACACAATCACCAGGAGTGAAACAATCACCAGGAGTGAAACAATCACCAGGAGCGACACAATCACCAGGAGTGAAACAATCACCAGGAGCGACACAATCACCAGGAGTGAAACAATCACCAGGAGCGACACAATCACCAGGAGTGAAACAATCACCAGGAGTGAAACAATCACCAGGAGCGACACAATCACCAGGAGTGAAACAATCACCAGGAGCGACACAATGACAAGGAGTGAAACAATCACCAGGAGCGATACAATCACCAGGAGTGAAACAATCACCAGGAGCGACACAGTCACCAGGAGTGAAACAATCACTAGGAGCGATACAATCACCATTAGTGAAACAATCACCAGGAGCGACACAATCACCAGGAGTGAAACAATCACCAGGAACGACACAATCACCAGGAGCGACACAATAACCAGGAGTGACACAATCACCAAGAGTGACACAATCACCAGGTGTGAAACAATCACCAGGAGCGACACAATCACCAGGAGTGAAACAATATTCAGGAGCGACACAATCACAAGGAGTGAAACAATCACCAGGAGTGACACAATCACCAGGAGCTACACAATCACCATAAGCGACACAATCACCAGCAGCAACACAATCACCATCAGCAACACAATAACCAGCAGCAACACAATCACCATCAGCAACACAATCACCATAAGCGACACAATCACCAGCAGCAACACAATAACCATCAGCAACACAATCACCATCAGCAACACAATCACCATAAGCGACACAATCACCAGCAGCAACACAATAACCAGCAGCGACACAATCACCATCAGCAACACAATCACCAGCAGCAACACAATCACCATCAGCAACACAATCACCAGCAGCGACACAATCACCATCAGCAACACAATCACCAGCAGCAACACAATCACCATCAGCGACACAATCACCAGCAGCAACACAATCACCATCAGCAACACAATAACCAGCAGCAACACAATCACCATAAGCGACATAATCACCAGCAGCAACACAATCACCATAAGCGACATAATCACCAGCAGCGACACAATCACCATCAGCAACACAATCACCAGGAGGGACACAATCACCAGGAGTGAAACAATCAACAGGAGCGACACAATCACCATCAGCAACACAATCACCATCAGCAACACAATCACCATCAGCGACACAATCACCAGCAGCAACACAATCACCATCAGCAACACAATCACCAGCAGCAACACAATCACCATAAGCGACATAATCACCAGCAGCAACACAATCACCATAAGCGACATAATCACCAGCAGCGACACAATCACCATCAGCAACACAATCACCATCAGCAACACAATCACCAGCAGCAACACAATCACCATCAGCAACACAATCACCATCAGCAACACAATCACCATCAGCAACACAATCACCAGCAGCAACACAATCACCATCAGCAACACAATCACCATCAGCAACACAATCACCATCAGCAACACAATCACCATAAGCGACATAATCACCAGCAGCGACACAATCACCATCAGCAACACAATCACCATCAGCAACACAATCACCAGCAGCAACACAATCACCATAAGCGACACAATCACCAGTAGCGACACAATCACCAGCAGCGACACAGTCCCCAGGAGCGACACAATCACCATCAGCAACACAATCACCATCAGCAACACAATCACCAGCAGCAAACACAATCACCATAAGCGACACAATCACCAGTAGCGACACAATCACCAGCAGCGACACAGTCCCCAGGAGCGACACAGTCACCAGCAGCAACACAATCACCATCAGCAACACAATAACCAGCAGCAACACAATCACCATAAGCGACACAATCACCAGTAGCGACACAATCACCATAAGCGACATAATCACCAGCAGCGACACAATCACCATCAGCAACACAATCACCATCAGCAACACAATCACCAGCAGCAACACAATCACCATAAGCGACACAATCACCAGTAGCGACACAATCACCAGCAGCGACACAGTCCCCAGGAGCGACACAATCACCATCAGCAACACAATCACCATCAGCAACACAATCACCAGCAGCAACACAATCACCATAAGCGACACAATCACCAGTAGCGACACAATCACCAGCAGCGACACAGTCCCCAGGAGCGACACAGTCACCAGCAGCAACACAATCACCATCAGCAACACAATAACCAGCAGCAACACAATCACCAGCAGCAACACAATCACCATAAGCGACATAATCACCAGCAGCGACACAATCACCATCAGCAACACAATCACCATCAGCAACACAATCACCAGCAGCAACACAATCACCATAAGCGACACAATCACCAGTAGCGACACAATCACCAGCAGCGACACAGTCCCCCAGGAGCGACACAGTCACCAGCAGCAACACAATCACCATCAGCAACACAATCACCAGCAGCAACACAATCACCATAAGCGACACAATCACCAGTAGCGACACAATCACCAGCAGCGACACAGTCCCCAGGAGCGACACAGTCACCAGCAGCGATACAATATTCGGCAGCTCCCAACTGTTGAATCATATTTCTGGTCTCTGTCCATATTGTTACTTAGAGCATTGCTGTTACTACGTACACGTCCTCTAATCGCACAATAAAATACAAACATTTGAGTTCGCTGATAAAATAAGAAACCAACGTTTGGACACTGACTATATCGACAGCTGACAAACATTAACAAAATAGAATTCTAAAATAAATCAGAAAAAAATAGAAGAAATCGAGGGGAGCGGGGGAGGGTTGGCAGTTGTCAGGGTGGTCTAGCAGCAAGACGTGGGTCCGTTCAAGAAGGTCTCCGGTTCTAATCCTGTCACAGATGGTTGAAACGTTTCTCTTCGAATCCCAGACATTAGCTGCTTTCTTTCTTCCACTCCCCCCCCCCCCGTCCTTTTCCCAACCCCTTTCCAGTGCCAGTGTAACGAACATTATTGAGATTCCGTGATTGAACAATCATAATTCTATTGCCGTTACTAAAATAATTGACAAGTATCTACTAATGTTTTACCCCCTCGTTCATGTGGAAAATAGACCTCCAAAGGTAAATGAGCAACATAATGTCCTCAAATTGAACACAGCTCGAAACAAAATGAGATGAATTTATTGTCAAGACAAAAGTCCACACAAGAATTTGTAACAAAACTAGCGTCAAACCACATTGGAAACCCTACCGAATTGATTTATAATGGAGGAAGATCTTCGCCAAAACTGTCCATGACATAGCTCGTCATCTTTCAATATCGATGTTCATTCAAAGGAAACTTATAAATTGTGTCTGGAGCTCAGATTATCTACGAAAGTCAATTTCAACATCTTTTTTCCCCATTATACATCTCGTAAACTTATTTATTTCCCCATGTTTTTATTCCAAGCTAAGGAAACATATTTCTTTTCTTCGCGTTAGGCAATGTTTCCATCATGAAAGTTTGTTGACAAATCGCTGTGTATTGGAGAACATCGCCCCCCCCCCCCAAAAAAAAAAAATGTATTCGTATTGTTTCTGAAGTTGAAAGTCCAGAAAATCTCAGTCATATATTAAATATGTTCATCTCGGATTATATGTTTAATGTGTCCGATAAATGCGGCTACCACATGGAATGTTTGGTAACAAAAGATTCGGATTCGTTATACCTGTCAAGCGCACTTTTATCTAGAAGGATATCTCCTTACCCAAAATCAGCCCGTTTTTCAGGGAATTTTAGCAAATGCATTTTAAAAGCACCACCGTCGCGATCTCCAATCGTCTGCCCATGACGTCACTGTTTATTGTAACAGTTGTCATGACTTTATGTAAAGACACATTGAATCCCGATAAGTGAGCTAGTCAGACAGAAACGTTAAATCTTTCTGGCAAAAGCCTCTTTTAACTTCTATCAAACCTGGAACGTCAGCAGTGTACTGCTGCAGCGCTTACCTAGCGACAACATGGCCTCAAACACGCCTTGGTGCTCTCCGGTCGATAAGTCTGACAAATATTGGGTACCTGACTCTGTGAAAAACGAAATGACATTTAGGAAGAGCACTGTTCCCCCGTCTTCAAATACTGTGGTATTATTTTATATTTTACTTCCCTCTGACATTTATATTACGGGACATCACCTACTGTCTGGAGCGCCATCTGTAGTGATATCCAGATGTGTTTTGGCGTATTGTCAGAAGAGATCAGTGTTGTTGTGTCTGATAATCTAATGTTACCTATGAGTTTGTTTGTATAAGTGGGTGCGCACAGTCTGTCGCACAACTCAGTGCGTCCTACAGCAGTGCAAAACTCATTAAACGTTGATGGACAGAATGTTTCATTCGCAAGTTTACGACTAAGGAGGGTTGGGCATGGGACTGGCTATCATGTACTGTAAAAAAAAAAAAAATGCCGCAAAAATTTCACAAACATGGACAAGTCAACAAAACGGCTTGCAAAGTATTTGTTGAAGACCTAAGCTCCATAGGGATAAGGTAGCAGATGTTCACGAAAATAACCGCGAGCGATAGTTTCAGTAACTCAGCCTCTATCATGGAATGATGCTAATCCTATGTGGTTTCATTGGTCACACTTCCACAGCGAGATGACATCCAGTAGCATCTGCTGGGCCTTTGGTTCTTTGGTTATGGAAGGCCCCCGGTATCACTGCAAACGAATTAAAATCCATAATTGCTCAACCGCCCGTGCCAGCATACTCATCCGAATCTCATCTCCCAAAGAAAGAAAGGTAACTGTAGTCCCCATCATAGCAGTCTCAGCACACGCCAAAAGACATACGGCGAAACCGCGCAGAAAGTGAACACAGCCAACTGTTCCCTGTCATACGATATCATCATTCACCGTAAACAATTGGAATATCCAAACATGATCAAAACGGATGAGACACACAGCTCACGGTGCGCACAGAGCACTTAACTCAGTAGCTCCTGCAACAAGCCGGACTTGGAATATGAGGAAACTGCAACAAGGAACACTTCTCATACATAGCCTTCATGGTTCCTGCCACCTATCCACCATATACCGAAGTTCACGTTCTCCAGAAAATGATGATCGTCATATTTTTTTTAGAATGTAGAGCACGTGATGATGTTAGGCCATCGTTTTTTACTCCAATTCCGAACATATAAACACACAGTCATCAGATTATCCCCGTCGCACATCAAACAACAGACCGTTACATTAGCGTATGGCCGGTCTAGGGATATACGATGAGCCATTACGATGACGTAGCACACACAACGTCTCCGCCCTTTAGATTCCTGATTACTCTAGTGAATGCAGCCTACGACGAACAAAATACGGTGCAAATGCCCTAAAGAGATAGAACTGCGGCTGACTTGACGAAGCAGTTCACATTAATAAGTAACATGTAAATAACTTGCAACTCCAACAACGGTCATGAACAGCACCAATTGACGTAAAGCGCAGATCAAATCTAGACGGTTGAAGGTCGCATTCACAATACTTGATTTGATTAAAGCTGCAATAATTAAAAACATAATTTAACTTGAAACTGATGATGATTAGTTCTGATCACTGATTACTTAGAGGCTTCAGTATTCTATTAGAATGTCCAGTAGCTTCAACTGAAACAAAAAATTCATTTGAGCATATGTTGTAGTCGGTAGGCTAAGCAAACACCCTGCTGGGCCATCTACCGGAGAACCCCGCAAGCTAGAAAAGGAAGATAACTCGGTAGCTTATTAAATGTCGTGCTGGTGTGGAAAGCATGTGACCGGAAGGTGTTGATGTCTGAAAATGATGTTTCTTGACGTTCAATTGTCTCGTAAGTTTGGCCTATATTAACATATTCATAGTGCCTTATTACACTTATTGGTGATGTCTTTCTGGTCATGAGTTACTTGTGATGTCTCTCTGGTCATGAGTTATTTGTGATGTCTTTCTGGTCATGGGTTATTGGTGATGTCTTTCTGGTCATGAGTTATTGGTGATGTCTTTATGGTCATGAGTTATTGGTGATGTCTTTTTGGTCATGAGTTATTGGTGATGTCTTTCTGGTCATGAGTTATTGGTGATGTCTTTCTGGTCATGAGTTATTGGTGATGTCTTTCTGGTTATGAGTTACTTGTGATGTCTCTCTGGTCATGAGTTATTTGTGATGTTTTTTCTGGTCATGAGTTATTGGTGATGTCTTTCTGGTCATGAGTTATTGGTGATGTCTTTCTGGTCATGAGTTATTTGTGATGTCTTTCTGGTCATGGGTTATTGGTGATGTCTTTCTGGTCATGAGTTATTGGTGATGTCTTTCTGGTCATGAGTTATTGGTGATGTCTTTCTGGTTATGAGTTACTTGTGATGTCTCTCTGGTCATGAGTTATTTGTGATGTTTTTTCTGGTCATGAGTTATTGGTGATGTCTTTCTGGTCATGAGTTATTGGTGATGTCTTTCTGGTCATGAGTTATTTGTGATGTCTTTCTGGTCATGGGTTATTGGTGATGTCTTTCTGGTCATGAGTTATTGATGATGTCTTTCTGGTCATGAGTTATTGGTGATGTCTTTCTGGTCATGAGTTATTGGTGATGTCTTTCTGGTCATGAGTTATTGGTGATGTCTTTCTGGTCATGAGTTATTTGTGATGTCTTTCTGGTCATGAGTTATTGGTGATGTCTTTCTGGTCATGAGTTTTGGTGATGTCTTTCTGGTCACGAGTTATTGGCGATGTCTTTCTGGTAATGAGTTATGTGTGATGTCTTTCTGGTCATGAGGTATTGGTGATGTATTTCTGGTCATGAGTTACTTGTGATGTCTTTCTGGTCATGAGTTATTGGTGATGTCTTTCTGGTCATGATTTATTGGTTATGTCTTTCTGATTATGAGTTACTTGTGATGTCTTTCTGGTCATAAGTTATGGTGATGTCTTTCTGGTCATGAGTTACTTGTGATGTCTCTCTGGTCATGAGTTTATTGGTGATGTCTTTCTGGTCATGAGTTATTTGTGATGTCTTTCTGGTCATGAATTATTGGTGATGTCTTTCTGGTCATGAGTTACTAGTGATGTCTTTCTGTTCATAAGTTATGGTGATGTCTTTCTGTTCATCAGTTATTGGTGATGTCTTTCTGGTCATGAGTTATTTGGGATGTCTTTCTGGTCATGAGTTACTTGTGATGTCTTTCTGGTCATGAGTTACTTGTGATGTCTTTCTGGTCATAAATTACTTGTGATGTCTTTCTGTTCATGAATTACTTGTGATGTCATTATGTTCATGGATTACTTGTGCTGTCTTTCTGTTCATGGGTTAGTTGTGATGTCATTCTGCTCATAAATTACTTGCGATGTCTTTCTGATCATAAATTACTTGTGATGTCTTTCTGGTCATAAATTACTTGTGATGTCATTCTGTTCATAAATTACTTGTGATGTCATTTTGTTTATAAATTACTTGTGATGTCATTTTGTTCATAAATTACTTGTGATGTCATTCTGTTCATAAATTACTTGTGATGTCATTATTTTCATAAATTACTTGTGATGTCATTATTTTCATAAATTACTTGTGATGTCATTCTGTTCATAAATTACTTGTGATGTCATTATTTTCATAAATTACTTGTGATGTCATTCTTTTCATAAATTACTTGTGATGTCATTCTTTTCATAAATTACTTTTGATGTCATTATTTCATAAATTACTTGTGATGTCATTCTTTTCATAAATTACTTGTGATGTCATTATTTTCATAAATTACTTGTGATGTCATTATTTTATAAATTACTTGTGATGTCATTCTGTTCATAAATTACTTGTGATGTCATTCTTTTCATAAATTACTTGTGATGTCATTCTTTTCATAAATTACTTGTGATGTCATTCTTTTCATAAATTACTTGTGATGTCATTCTGTTCATAAATTACACCTGTCAGCTTTCTGCTCCAGATTTAGTCCCATGTTAAGTCGATATTACGTTACATTACAATGTGTATTGCTTGTCTTGTAGTTTTAAATTATATGTAATTTAAACTTTATTTAGAAGCGGTACATACATAAACAACAAAAGCGTATGGGGTACTCTCACAGTCGATCTCATGGTCTCGATCAAAGTTCTTGTCAAAGGAAAAGCTTATAAACTCTGCAAAGTCCTGAATAAGTACTTTTTCTTAATCAGTGCCTTTCAAAGAAATGAAAATCATTATCAAGAACAGCTTTATGGAGAACTGAAAGGTTTCTCGCCACATTTTCATGGAATTGATGTCAAGCTGTTAGATTCTGAGCGGTGGACACAGGAGACTTTTCAAACCATTCAAAACCATAGATGAAGATCTTTACACATCAAACATATTCTCCAGTCTTACAAATCATATAATTCAGTTGGAGACAGACTCTGAGGTGGCTCTGAATGAGAAAATCTTTGATTGGAAGAACCATGGACCACTGCCACAATGTCTGAGCTTGGCGTGCATGTCTACGATTGAGAAAATCTGTGATTGGAAGAACCATGGACCACTGCCACAATGTCTGAACTTGGCGTGCATGTCTACGATTGAGAAAATCTGTGATTGGAAGAACCATGGACCACTGCCACAATGTCTGAACTTGGCGTGCATGTCTACGATTGAGAAAATCTGTGATTGGAAGAACCATGGACCACTGCCACAATGTCTGAACTTGGCGTGCATGTCTACGATTGAGAAAATCTTTGATTGGAAGAACCATGGACCACTGCCACAATGTCTGAGCTTGGCGTGCATGTCTACGATTCCCAACTGGGGAGAATAAAGTAGAAGATCTCTTGGTCAACAAAATGTTGTGTCTCTTTCACCAAGATGGACATATTGTAATTGCTGTAAATCACGACACAACGTAAATTACGCACATTAATCGCCTTATTATTAAACACTGACGAAGAAGTGGAGTGTTCAGCAGACAACAAATGTCTACAATTTAACCTACGCCCTATAGCACATAAACGTAGTTAAGTCAAAAATACTAGTACACAATAGACCACCAATAGTCGTTTATAATTTATACAAGAAAGCTGAAGGTCCACATGAAGTTGGTACTTTTATCGTGACTCAACATTATTAATTGTGACTGCGTGAGACGAGGAGAGTAAGGATTCTGAATGTACTAACGTCAACAAGACTGAGTCAGCCTTGCGACTTTCATTCAACTATAACTGGCACACTGTATTCGCTTAAACACTTGTACCACAATAGTGACACGCAATTTAACGTGCATGACGTCGACATCTTAGATTATATCGTCAGCTGTAGCTGACAATGTATCCTACTCCCGTGAAACAAGGACACACATACATCAACTACTTACAAGCAACCTCTCAATTGCCTTGAGATAGATTCAGTTACCTCATCAAATCTCCGGGCAATGTGATGGATAGGCGGCAGGAACCATTGAAGGCTATGTCTGCAAAGTGTTCCTTGTTGCAGTTTCCTCATATTCCAAGTCCGGCTTGTTGCAGGAGCTACTGAGTTAAGTGCTCTGTGCACACCGTGAGCTGTGTGTCTCATCCATTTTGATCATGTTTCGATACTCCAATTGTGTACGATGAATGATGATATCGTATGACAGGGAACAGTTGGCTGTGTTCACTTTCTGTGCGGTTTCGCCTTATGTCATTTGGCGTGTACTGAGACTGCTATGATGGGGACTACAGTTACCTTTCTTTGTTTGGAAGACGAGTTATAATTCGGATGATTCCACTGGCACGGGCGGTTGAGCAATTATGGATTTTAATTCGCTTGCAGTGATACCGAGGCCTTCCATAACCAATAACCAATCTACTGCTCCTGGCCTACTGTTCATGTCTACAGCAAACACACAACTTCCCACGACAGAATTCTTGGAGTTCTATCTAGGATGACCAACAGCATAATTATGTCAAACATGAGCGGATTGATAACATTTACTACCGTACTAGGCGGCCAAAGTATTTGAGAAGGTCACTGGGACCCCCTCGTTTATTACCTCCCAGACAGACGAAGACTTTCCTCTGCCCCACTGGAGAGCCAGGGCAGAGGCCACTTTTGGGGGAAATGTGTTGCGTTCAATTAATGAAACACCAAAACTGAAACCCAAATAGGAAACCTGTGAGTGCCCGTAAACAACAGCAATTGTGCGTGGGTGACCAAAAGGAATGGCCCAGGGCTACATGCACAGATTCAACTAGACTTTGATTCAGACAGAAACAGATGCATGAGATCAACAAAGAAAACAAGAAAGTAGCTATGTTCAGTATCACGTCGTATTTATAGAGCAGAGAAACAGATCAAGAGCGGATCAAGTTGCTTCTTGTATTGCTCACAGGTCTGCACTAAGTGTTGCTGAATACACCAATTCAACGCCCTCTACAGGCGGTTTGCCAGAATGAGGGGTAACTGCGTGTATAATTTCCTGCCAGTTCGTGTAGAAGTCAAGTCAAAGACTACCGTAACATCAGAGAACGTGTCTCGCCGCGCCCTTACCGCATAACTCAGGTAATCTATGCGCACTGTGTGCACTCCCCGCTCGTTGTTCGGGCTGTTGCACGTAAACGTTACCAGCACAGTTATCACCAGCTGAGTTCCAAGCAGAACTAAGGTATCATGGTACAGTAGATAATTTTTTCTATTGTTTGTCTGTCAATTTTTCCGAGTGCTAACACATACTTCTTTGTTCTATTATTCCCTACAGTAGATAATCCAAGGCCAAGTATTTTAATGGAACATTCAACAGTGCTGTTGTAACAGTAAAAGAATATAGAGGGGCAGACGTGGCCTCAGATCATCATCCTCTGTTCTGCTTTTTTTCCTTCCTCATCTGCCTTTCAGCGTCGAGGAAAGATATAATTTACGGTCTTTTGCTCTTCTGTTCGCCTCTGCTGCTGTTATGTTTCCTAGTGCACTTCTAATATCCCATCGACCCATCTTTTGCTCTTCTGTTCGCCTCTGCTGCTGTTATGTTTCCTAGTGCACTTCTAATATCCCATCGACCCATCTTTTGCTCTTCTGTTCGCCTCTGCTGATGTTATGTTTCCTAGTGCACTTCTAATATCCCATCGACCCATCTTTTTCTCTTCTGTTCGCCTCTGCTGATGTTATGTTTCCTAGTGCACTTCTAATATCCCATCGACCCATCTTTTGCTCTTCTGTTCGCCTCTGCTGCTGTTATGTTTCCTAGTGCACTTCTAATATCCCATCGACCCATCTTTTGCTCTTCTGTTCGCCTCTGCTGCTGTTATGTTTCCTAGTGCACTTCTAATATCCCATCGACCCATCTTTTGCTCTTCTGTTCGCCTCTGCTGATGTTATGTTTCCTAGTGCTTTTAATATCCCATCGACCCATCTTTTGCTCTTCTGTTCGCCTCTGCTGCTGTTATGTTTCCTAGTGCACTTCTAATATCCCATCGATCCATCTTTTGCTCTTCTGTTCGCCTCTGCTGCTGTTATGTTTCCTAGTGCACTTCTAATATCCCATCGACCCATCTTTTGCTCTTCTGTTCGCCTCTGCTGCTGTTATGTTTCCTAGTGCACTTCTAATATCCCATCGACCCATCTTTTGCTCTTCTGTTCGCCTCTGCTGATGTTATGTTTCCTAGTGCACTTCTAATACCCCATCGACCCATCTTTTGCTCTTCTGTTCGCCTCTGCTGCTGTTATGTTTCCTAGTGCACTTCTAATATCCCATCGACCCATCTTTTGCTCTTCTGTTCGCCTCTGCTGATGTTATGTTTCCTAGTGCACTTCTAATATCCCATCGATCCATCTTTTGCTCTTCTGTTCGCCTCTGCTGATGTTATGTTACCTAGTGCACTTCTAATATCCCATCGACCCATCTTTTGCTCTTCTGTTCGCCTCTGCTGCTGTTATGTTTCCTAGTGCACTTCTAATATCCCATCGACCCATCTTTTGCTCTTCTGTTCGCCTCTGCTGATGTTATGTTTCCTAGTGCACTTCTAATATCCCATCGACCCATCTTTTGCTCTTCTGTTCGCCTCTGCTGATGTTATGTTTCCTAGTGCACTTCTAATATTCCATCGACCCATCTTTTGCTCTTCTGTTCGCCTCTGCTGATGTTATGTTTCCTAGTGCATTTCTAATATTCCATCGATCCATCTTTTGCTCTTCTGTTCGCCTCTGCTGCTGTTATGTTTCCTAGTGCACTTCTAATATCCCATCGATCCATCTTTTGCTCTTCTGTTCGCCTCTGCTGCTGTTATGTTTCCTAGTGCACTTCTAATATTCCATCGATCCATCTTTTGCTCTTCTGTTCGCCTCTGCTGCTGTTATGTTTCCTAGTGCACTTCTAATATTCCATCGACCCATCTTTTGCTCTTCTGTTCGCCTCTGCTGATGTTATGTTTCCTAGTGCACTTCTAATATTCCATCGATCCATCTTTTGCTCTTCTGTTCGCCTCTGCTGCTGTTATGTTTCCTAGTGCACTTCTAATATTCCATCGATCCATCTTTTGCTCTTCTGTTCGCCTCTGCTGCTGTTATGTTTCCTAGTGCACTTCTAATATTCCATCGATCCATCTTTTGCTCTTCTGTTCGCCTCTGCTGATGTTATGTTTCCTAGTGCACTTCTAATATTCCATCGATCCATCTTTTGCTCTTCTGTTCGCCTCTGCTGATGTTATGTTTCCTAGTGCACTTCTAATATTCCATCGACCCATCTTTTGCTCTTCTGTTCGCCTCTGCTGCTGTTATGTTTCCTAGTGCACTTCTAATATCCCATCGACCCATCTTTTGCTCTTCTGTTCGCCTCTGCTGATGTTATGTTTCCTAGTGCACTTCTAATATCCCATCGACCCATCTTTTGCTCTTCTGTTCGCCTCTGCTGATGTTATGTTTCCTAGTGCACTTCTAATATCCCATCGACCCATCTTTTGCTCTTCTGTTCGCCTCTGCTGATGTTATGTTTCCTAGTGCACTTCTAATATCCCATCGACCCATCTTTTGCTCTTCTGTTCGCCTCTGCTGATGTTATGTTTCCTAGTGCACTTCTAATATCCCATCGATCCATCTGTTTCGTGCTCGACCTTGGACCTGGTGTTCTCGCAACGTTTATTGAAGGCTCGTTGTGTTGTAATCTTTCTGCCTTGTCACGTGGCCAAACCATTGTATCTGTTGTTTCTTTATATATTGTATGGCGTGGATTATTCCTAGTTTTTTCCTCAGTTCACTTCTGACCTAGCAGCAGGAGAAACAGGAGCGACATGGCTGCACAGAATATCAAGGTCGCATCAAATTACAGTAGAGAAAAGTCCGGACTATTTCCAGTATAATTACTGCGCCGATCTCATCTATGCTGCGAGAAACAGAACTAAACTTTTATTATTGTTTCGGGACCCCGTGGAGCGTCTGGTGTCACAGTACATGCAGCTCTCAGAGAAGAATCCCGAGTTACCGGTGATGGAGAAGTGGGTCATGCACCCCACAACAGATATGGTCAATACCAAGTTACCTTCTGTCATGGATGGCGCGTATTCAGAACATCTTTCGCACTGGCTCGATGTGTTCCCGCGTAATCAAATACACATTATCGAGAGCGACAGTCTAAGACTGAACCCTCTAGAAGAAATGAAAAGAGTTGAACAGTTCTTAAACCTCAAACCTTTTTTTCGCTCCCGAAGACTTTTATTTTAACAGCAGCCGCGGCTTTTACTGCACTAGAAGGCGATCCACAGCCAAAACGAAATGTTTGGGGAAATCGAAAGGAAGAGAGCATATATCAGTAGACAAAGTTGTTTTAGACAAACTACGAAAGTTTTACCAGCCGTATAATGATAAACTGAACATGTTGTTGGGCTTTAGGTATCCCTGGTCCTGATGGTGACTTTCATAAATGAATAGAATCACGGGCGGACTCTATTTTGCCGTGACGTCTTTGATGCGGCAGAATATTTGTGTGACTGGTTTCAATCCAAAAGAAGCACAGAACTCTGACACCGCAACATTCATCAAGTTTAAATGAGTAAATTGGGAACGTTGGTGGTTGGGGCTGCAACAACAAACAAGTTGAATGTGTCAACAATTCTTTAATAAACGTGATCTTTGATCAGAGAGAGGGTTGATGATAGTGTGGAAGTAAGGATATGGTGAATTTAGATAGTTGTATGTGGCACAACATGATTTGTCTTGGGGGTTTTGTCTAGTTCTGGGCGAGGCACGATCCAAGTAACCACTAACTTTCTTCTAGGACCTAGGTTATGTTAGGCAGCTACCTCGACCCAAACACAAAAGCGAAAACTTCATTGTACGAGCATAAGGTTGTTGCTTGTGGTGATTATTGGGATGGAGGTGGCGCGAAAAAAATATAACATAAATAAATAACAAAATATAGGGAATTTGTACTTATAGAAGAAATGACAAAAGAAAAATGAAAATACTAGGATTAGCGGGTACCAGAGTAAAAGGACAACAGATAAAGAAACACACATGAACTACACGAAAATATTCTAAGGAGTCGACAACACAGAAAGAGCAACACAGGTAGTAGGTTTTATCATCGACCCAGAACACGCAAGAACACTCTAGAAATAAAATACTACTCAGAAAGAATTATCACAATCAGACTACTAGAAGACGACCGAAAAACAACTTACATACAAATCTATGCTCCATGCAACAACAAAGAAAAAGACAGCCAAGAATTATATGACACATTGAATGAAATTATTAACAAGATTGACGAAAGCGACGACATGTTAGTGATGGGAGATTTTAATGGAAGGGTTAGGAAACGCAACAGTGAGAACAGAGATATCCTAGGACCCTTTGGCGATAAAACGGCTGAAATAAACGAAAATGGAAGCACACTGCTGGAAATATATTTTTAAAAAGTAAAGAGCCCCTCCGTCACGCCAAGTGGCGTATAGGGAATATGATGTTAGTGACCATAAATTTTACAGACTTTCAGAACATGATTTTTGAGGTAATATGGTCGGTATTACGCCCGTGCTGCTTTACTTTCCTAGAAAAAATCAGGTACCCATTTAAGGCTGGTTGAACCCGGAAGCTGTCGGTTGGGATCGAACCCTACCTCTTGTCCTTTGTAGTCCAGTTCACTAACCACTGAGCAATCGCGGCTCCCGCTGGAAATATGTTATCAAAATGATTTATTTATCACCACACATTATTCAAACACAGAGTCGCAAGTATACACCTGGTACAAATAGAATGACACAACATGCAGAAGCAAGATAGATTTTATACTAACAAGAAAATATAACAAGAAAAGAGTAACCGACAGTAGAGCAATCCCTAATATCACAGATAACAGGGACCACAAGCTGGTTATGATCACACTAAGACAGCCAAAAATAAGAGAATATAGGAAGACTAACAAAACGAACAGACAATAAAAAATAAAACAAATAAAAGATAAAAATTCTCTCTCTCTCTCTGCGATCTAGACTCAATCAGAGTAGGATTCCAGACTCCCTCATGAAGTCAGCTGTCTGTTCAAGTGAATCGATTGCCCCATATAGTTTATCTTCCAGGGAGGTGGGTGTGGACCACATTGCTCTTCTCAAGACTGTGTACTGGGGGCAATCCTGTAGATCATGTTTTGTAGTCATATTGTCCAGTGTACAATGGCATAGGCTGGTTGTACCAATTTTGAATTTGGTGAACATGTGATTTCTCATTCTATTGTGGCCAGTGCGTAGGAGAAGTATGATGACTTGATCCCTCCTTGATAGTTGGTGGTATCCGTCACTCTCGTTATGCTTTGGGTGTTCTCGTTTTCATTTTCATGGTACTGACCTTTGAGGATGGATTTGGCTTCATCATAACTGAGCGGATGGTTCTCTTGTGGTAATCTCCCTCACTCTTTAGCTAATTTGTCTGCGCGTTCGTTCCCGTGTATATTACAGTGATAAAGATTCAAGGAAAACACTAGAAGAAAAACTACAGCGGAATTCAAGAAACTCCCTAACGTAGTATTCACAGTAGAAGAAGAGTGGAAACAATTTAAGGAAACAGTAACCAACATCTCTAAAACAGTTTGTGGAACGAAGCTAAGAACAAGAGAAGGGAAAAAGAGCATCCCGTGGTGGAACGAAACAATCAGAGAAGCAATTAAAGAAAAGAAGAAAGTGTTTAAAAATTGGAGGGAGAATAAAGAATCAAGAAAAAATTTGCCTTAGTTAGAAAAAGAGTTAAAATGTTGATCAGAGAAGCTAAGCAAAAGAATTGGACAAAATTCGGACAAAACTTGATCAGGGACTTCAAGACAGCCACATGAGATTTCTACAAAGCAGTAAAAGCCACAAGAGCGAGAAAAGAAAACCATGATCCTACTGAGCTCATAAATGACAAAAACGGACAACCAATATCAATAACCAACATATGCAACAGAGATGGAAAGAATATTTTGAAGACCTGTTAAACGTGACAACAACTGCCAACAAACGCCACACAAGAACGCACAATATACTGAACCCAACATCATGAAAAAGGAAATCGAAGGAGTATTCAAATATGCACCAAGAAATAAAGCACCGGGATAGATAACGTACCAATAGAAATAATAGCAGCAACAGGAGAAACATGGCTGTACATAATATTTAATGCAGCATGGCACCAACAAAAAGCCCCAGAAGACTGGCAAAGGGCAATCATCGTACCAATATGGAAAAGAAAGGTAGCAAAAGAGACTGCAATCAATATAGAGATATGTATCTTCTCAGCCATGTAGGAAAGATATACGCCAAAACCGTGGGGAAAAAAGGCTGAGACCAATAAAGAACTACAGTTAAGCGTTTCTCAAATGGGGTTCCGAAAAAAAAAAAAAAACAGAGCTGACGCTCTATTCACATTAAACAGCTTGCAGAAAAAACGACAGAACACAATCAAAATGTATACATAGCCTTCATTGACCAGGAAAAAGCATTCGATAGAGTAAACAGAGAACAACTGTGGGAGATACTAACAACATACGGAGCAAGCCAACATCTAACCAACCTTATTAAAAGTCTCTACATCAACAGCAGGGTCAGAACAGCAGCAGGCTGCACAGACCATTTCGAAGTTAGATCAGGTGTAAGACAGGGGTGCTTACTATACTATCTCCCCCCCCCCCCTCAACTGTTTTTTACATACATGGACTATATATGCAGGCTAGCCAACCCATCAGAGACAGAGGAGATCAACGAGCTTCTATTTGCAGACGATCAGGCACTATACATGAAACAATAGAAGACTTACAAGAACACTAATATAAACTCAACAGCACAGGCACAAATACAACATGAAAATCAACAAAACAGAAGTCATGAGTGTCGCCAAAGATAAACAGAACATTAAGATTACTATAGAAGGTAGGCAACTACAAGAAAAACAAGTAGAGGAATTCAAATACCTAGGAAGTTTAGTGACAATCGACAATTCACAAACAGCAGAGATAGACTCAAGATGCAACAAAGCTTGTCAAATCATTGGACAGCTATTATCACTATTGTCCAACAAGGAAATAACTCTACAGGTAAAACGGGCACTATACAATACAATCTTCATCCCAACGTTGTGCTACCAATGCCAGTCCTGGACCCTTGATGCAAGAACAATAGAAAAATAACCTCTACAGAGATGAAATGTGTTAGACGAATGACAGGCCTGGGAGACAAGATCAGAAATGAAGAACAGAAAAAAGCTAGGAATAGCCCCCGTCATAGAATATATAAAGAAGCAACAGATAAATGGTTTGGTCCACGTGACAAGGAAGAGTGATCAAAACACAAGACAACGAACATTCAATAAACGTTGTGAGAACACCAGACCCAAGGGTCGACCACGAAAAAATTGGATCGATGGGATAATAGAAGCACTAGGAAACATAGCAGCAGAAGTGAAAACGACAGCAAAAGACCTCAAATTATATCTCCCCTCGAAGCTGAAAGGCAGATGAGGAAGGAAAGAAGAATAAGACTTCTGACCTTATCTCTCAGGCAGTTTCCTCGCCTAACACGTTCAATGGTAGTAGAGGTTATCTTTCTTATCGTTTTTTCATCAGGGGCCGATCACTGGCATTTATGGCACAACGTTGGGATAAAGATTGTCTTATGGTGCGTCTGTCCAGTGATTTGAAATCATTCATACACAGTTTCCCTCTTGATTGCATAGCCTTCTCTACTGCCCATGTTTGGACACTTTATCCACTATGCCATGCTATTCATAATTGTCCTCAACTATAGGTCGTTTCAAAATATTTTGAAGGTGTTTAAAATTCCATATCTCTGCAACCAATTGATTGATAATGCTGAAATTTTGCATATGGTCTTGTGATTTTTTGGTCCCAAGAAGTACATTCATTTCCTCACCAACAAACGTATAGTTTTAAATATTCTTTATTTGAAGTATACAAATTTAAGGCATTTTGGTCAAACCATATATTTGGAGTAATTACCGCTTCATATGAGTGAGCACCCACGGACTTGTCATCTTGAACGTAATGCGCGCCAATTTCCCTGTTTTAAGCACTAAAAAACACATAAAACGCGTCATAGTTATAATTTTATATCCGGTGCATCCCATTTCCTGTCATTTTGTTGTGATTTATGTGCAACGGCGTATCCTAATTATTGGGTAATTTCGTTAAATTTGTGATCTGTTAGTCAATGGGTATAAAAGTAAAGTTCCTTACATTGCAATCAGTGGCAATAAAGGTGTATAAATATTTTTGCATAGAAGCTAAGCGTGGAAAACTGTATCGAAGCATCTCAAAGCCAGAAAAGAACTATTCACGCATTGGGTATAAGCAAACGCTTTTTCAAACAAGTGCTTAAAGCTAACGGAGTGCCCAGTTCAATCAAGACTAGGACGCTAGGAAGAAAGAAAGTAGTAGATAGTTTTGACAAGGAAGTGATTAGAAGAGCAATTTGTAAAATGTTCGATTCCAAAGAAACTGTGACTTTAAGAAAACTGAAAATTCGACTGAGAGCAGAAAATGACATTGTTGTGTCGAAAACATTATGGAGAACTGTTAGAAGCATCGGTTTTACGTTTAGAAAGTACGATAGTGGTAGAAATGTCATCTGCGAAAAGCCGCACTTAGTTTCTATGAGGAGTAGGGAGAGTGGGGAGAAATGGACCATCATTTTTCATTTCTCACCAAAAATCGGTATATCTCTATAAATAATAATAATTCTGCGATGTTATTCATATCGCTGAGTGAAATATCCATTTATTTCAAAATATAGTCTTCAAAGAATGGTTAAACATTAACACTTTTTATGAAATATACATTTGAAACAATGATACCATAGTGGGGTGAAATGGACCGCATATGGGGAGAAATGGAACTGATGAAGGGGAGAAATGGACCATAGGTAGGAGAAATAGTCCATGAAAATCAATTAATACAATTGTATGTTATCAAAGGATATCTTGAAACGTAGATAGCTTTCTGTTCTTTTTGTACCCTTGCAGCAAATAGGTTGTGGTAAAATTGCTTTAATTTGACTCATTTTAACAGTCCCTATATCTTCTACAGTAGGCCAAAAAAACTTAGCAAACATTTTCCCACTTTTTCTTAAAAAGCTGATTTCTACATCACCATCTTCATCTTCAAGCTGCATGACTTTCCCAATTAAATATTTTGTTCTCTTTCCTGTCTCAAACTCACACACAACATATAGACCAAGATTTATGTCTGTACTTTCTACACCATCCATTCTGATATTGTTGTTTTCGTCATCGCTATCACGCCCATTATCAGACACGTCAGAATCTGTGTCATCATCATATGGTATATTGTCAGTATCATCATCAGAATCACTGATATTTTTTTCAAGCACAAAAGTGATTTCTTGGCTTTTGATAGAGTAATATTCTTTGTGTTTTCTGATCTGCATTTCATTTTTATTTCCATCATTGCTGGAGATGATGTCGCCAGCATTGTTTTTCCACGTTTTCTTCCTCGATTGCTTTCCTTACGAGGGGCAGCCTTAGGATATCCTTTAAATAATTCAGGAGGAGAAAACGCTGTTACAACTTCTGCCGGGGCATCATCATTTGGAGACATTGGATATGTTGTTAATGAATACAGAGAGTTTGAAGTACCACTGATTGAGGCCCTTTTATCAGTCATGTCTAAATTAGACTTAATTGAAATAGTTACTGGTGCTTCTGTAATCTGAGGCCTGTCTGTGATGTCAGAAGGTAGAAAATCTTCAGCATTGAAAATATCTTGATCCAGTGGCCAAATGCCAGTAGCTTTGAACCCAGACATTATGTTTTGTTTGGTAGAGGCCCTAACAAAAGCGGTACCTCCAAGCTCTGCAAGTTGATAGATGGAGAGGGTGTTTCCAACATTCTTTATCATCCATGAATCTGCTAAATGGCTAATGCTGCTTTCATGGGTCCAAAGACAGTCCGATCCAATGGTTGCATTTTGTTGCTTGTATGTGGTGGAAGAGTGATGACATGAATATTGTTCTGCTTTGCCAACTCCAGAGCGGGAAATGAAATATGACTTTCGTGATTATCCATAATCACAATAATGGGATATGTCTCTGAAGGTCTAACACATTTTATAATATGTTCAACCACTTTCAAAAAATTTTCACTTGTCATCCAGCCTGAAGAGTGGGTAAGTCCTAAAGAGCCTTCAGGCGCTCCATTTAACATAAAGTGTTTAAAACATTTTCTTGGAAACACAAACACTGGTGGCAAGCTGTCTCCAGTAGCAGAAACAATGCAGCACATTGTGACAAGTTCACCTCGCTCTCTTGATGTAATTTGCCCAACCTGTTTGGTACCACGTGGTGCAATGACTCTAGGAACATTTTTGTACTGTTGTCACACCTGTTTCATCAAGATTGTAAATCTGAGCCCCACTTACATTCAGAGTTGTATAAGAGACTTGTAGTAATTTAAAAATGTTGCAACATTGTGTCTGTTAAATGCAGTTGCTCGTGCCAATGATGTTGCTTCTGGCTGTCTTATTGACAATTTTTGATGTCGCCTCAGAAAGCCATAAAGCCATTCTCTACCTGCCATTGAGTTTTCACTCCACGTTTGTGGACATTTCAAACGATTTAATGTTGCCATTTCAAAGGCAAGAGTACGAACATTTTTTGGAGTTAGTCCGTGAAACATTTTGGAACACTTATCAAGGTAATTGGCCAGACTCTCTTCCTGCTCATGATTAAAAATCTGACTGTGCTGATAATTTGGAGTGAGTCTCATTACCGACAATTTTGACTTTTTAATATTGTTTAGCAGTGTTGTACGGGCTATTGCATATTCCCTGGAGGCTTGTCTAACAGGCATGCCATCTGTAACGGCAGTGACTGCAGCTCTCATAATGGACTCTGGTACTTTTCCTTGATCTGTTTTCCTCTGGTAAACACGGGGCATGTTTTGACTGGAAAGAAAACATATAAAAAAGGCTTAGATTGAAAGTTTCATATAGTTTCAATGTATTTCTTCAATTGTTTAAACAAATTGAACAGATTTTGTTTAAACAGATTTTTAAATAATTTGTGATTAATGTATAATGCAATACTGAAACCGTTTCATGTGTGGGGAGAAATGGTCCAATGACGGTCCATTTCTCCCCACAGATATTCAAATAGAAAAAAATCACATAAACTCTAAAATTTCATAATTTTTTGGCATAAAGAACATTATTTACGTAGGAAAATAGTAATTCTGTATATAAAATAACTTACCGTGCAGTCAGAAAAACAGCAACAAAAATTTAGCTTGCAATGTGACTTCAAAGTCCCAACTTTTTCCTTGCTAAAAATATGATCACGAATTGTGAAAATTCACGCGGGCTTAAAGAAACCGGATGTTGTTCCTAGAAATGATCTCATACTGTTAGTGTTTTTTCATTATGGTCCAAATTAATGGACCATTAGTTTTTTGAGATAAAGGAGGGGGTCCAATTCTCCCACATGTCCATTTCTCCCCACTCTCCCCTAAATATTTACGTGAAGTACGGGAAATGCGTAACCAAGGTTATGATATTGTATTTCTAGATGAATCTTGGATAAACTCTCACCACACAAGTGCAAAGGAATGGCAGTTATCAGATGGAAGTATTAAAAGATGTGTACCCACTGGAAAAGGACAGCGTATTATAATGGCACATGCAGGCAGCCGAAAAGAAGGGTTGGTGAAAAATGCAGAACTTATATTCACCTCTAATTATACTGACAACAGGGACTATCACACCGAGATGAATGGCCATATATTTAGAGAGTGGATTGAAAATACTCTTCTTCCAATTCTAGACAGACCATCCTGTCTGGTAATGGACAACGCGTCGTACCACAACGCTGTGGCAGAAGAAGACAAAATTCCTACATCTACCAGTACAAAAGATGTTATAAAGATTTGGCTAAGAAAGGAAGGAATTCCATTTAACGAGGGATTTTTGAAACCTGAATTACTGTCACTTGTTAAGAAATCGCAAAAGACCAAAGTATTCCAAATAGACAAAATCATTCACAGCATGGTTATACGTGGAGCCAATGGTGGGGTGTGCTAAACACTCCAAGGTATGGTGACAGCTTTACAAATAAAGAACACAACACAATACTGACGTTTCGGCCTGTGGCCTTCTTCAGAATACATGGACAACGACAACAAGCGGTGAAGCACAATTACTACATGTTAGATGATAAAGTGGAGGGCGAGGAAAGTAGGATGCAAAAATAAGAAAAGAGAGAAATGAATTTTACATGATGAGAGGTATGATGGGCGTCAAAATATATAAAATAGAAAAAGAGAGAGAAAAATGTATAATAAATTGTACTTAGCTGAGCTCAGAGCAGGGAGCAGGAAAACTGTAATCCGTGCTGAAACCAGTCGGAATGACTAAATGACTAAAAGCGCAGAGAACGTGTATAGAAAGCAACACGTGACAAAGACAGGTCAGTAAAGAGGGCAAAAAGGATCAAATTTCGGGAAAACCAAAAAGGGGGGGGGGAAAGGGGGCATAGACGAGGATACTCCTGGGACACAACAAGCAATACATATAAATCACTCAACAATGGAAGTGAGAGATCACGCGAGAGGTTAAGAGAAAGAAATAGAATGACACGACAAAGTAGTAAACTAGGCAGTGGGTGAGAGAGATGGACTCTACAGAATGGATGGCCTCGAACTGAACGAGTTGAGAGGTAGGTCAACGAAAGGAAGGATTGGATACTGGAGGAAGAGAAGAATAATAAAGCCGGTATAATGAGAAGGGCGATAGAGGGGTGGTCCGGAGGAAGTTAGTCTATCGGGAGGTAGGGAAGTATTGGAGGAGGAGGTATGGAGAGGAGGGATAAGAAGCAGGTATGTGAAAACTGGATAGGGGGAGGCGGTAGGTCAGAAGTGAATGGAAAAAGAGAAAGTCTGGAAGAAGTGGAGCAATAGGGGATGGTGTGCAAGAGGTATGAACCATAGGAGGTAAAGAAGTAGGGAAATGATAGAACAAAGGGGGGAATGAAAGTGGGCATCAGGATAAGGGGGATACTGGAATAGTAGGTATAGATGAGTAGTGACTACAAGTTAATAGAGAGGAGAGGGGTGAGCTAGGAGTAGATCAGCAGAGGGGTGGTAGGAAGGACGAGGGACAATAGAGGTGGGCAGAGAGATCGTACGTACAGTCCAGGTGGAGAGGTGATATAGTGATAAAGAGGTAAAGGACATGAAGATAGTCAGAAGAGAAAAAGGTGTAGGGAGAGGGGGGGGTTTAGGAGGAAGAAGGCAAGATGGGGGTTACTCAAAGAGGATATGAAAAGCAGGGATGGACGAGGAGTAGAGGACCCAAGAAGAGAAATAGGAAGAGAGGTCCATAGGTAGGAGGAGTCGGAGTCGAGGCAGGAGGGTCCTCAGAGGGACAGGGATACATTGATGCCACGAGGGGTGAGGCAGCCCCAACGAGCGATCAGACGGTGCTCAAGAGTGAGCCGACTGTGGTGATCAGAGGAGCATGATACTAGGCCAGTTACCAAGACATCAGTCTTACCTCGATGGCCCCTCGAGTTAAAGTGGGCTGCTACAGGAGTGTCCGCTTCTTGGGTGATGTCATTCAAGTGTTCACGGCACCTATCGCCGATTCTGCGACCAGACTGACCGATGTAGGTCAACTTGCATCGCTTACAGATGATGGCATAAATGATGTTCCGCGATGTGCAAGTGAATCCCTCTCTGATCTCGAAAGGACCATTAGGGAAGAGGACAGTGTCGGTCTGGAGAACGTGGTCACAAGTTTTACATACTCTCCGGTTGCAGCGGATAGTGCCTCGATGGCTGAAGTGGTCAGCAGGAAGACGGCCCCTGACAAGAAAGTCTCGGAGGTTCCGGTCACGTCTAAAGGCCACTAGTGGTGGGTCAGGGAAGAGCAGACGAGTAGTAGGGTCAGATCGAAGAATAGGGAGGTAGCGGTGGATGGTCCTAATAGCGGCGTAGTGGTGAGGGTGATGGGTGAGAGCGAGCACTACTCTATCAGAGGGGGGATGAGTAGAGGGGGTAAGAGCAGACTGACGTGAAGTGTGGAGAACTCGACGCAGGGCAGGGAGGAGAGCTGATTCAGGATAGAGACGTCGGCGGAAGAAATCAAGCATAAGGTGGGCATTGTGAAGGAAATCTTCGTCGTCTTGGCAAAGGCGACGAAGTCTGAGAAGCTGGGAATAGGGAAGAGAGTTCTTGCAGGATGTAGGATGAGAGGAGTCGTAGCGGAGGAAACTATGGGAGTCAGTGGCCTTGTAGAAGACCGAGGTGAGAAGATGAGAGGTGCCCAAGGAGACTAGGATGTCCAGGAAAGATACGGAGGAGGTGGAGATGTGGAAGGTGATGTGGATAGAGGGGTGGAAATGTCCGACATATTCGATGAAACGGGAGATCTCATCTTCTGGAAGGTCAGACAGACCAATGCAGTCATCAATGTACCTACGATACATGAGGGGAAGAGGGCCCTGGTAGGTATGGATGATTTGGTGCTCAAGGTAACCCATGAAGAGACAAGCATAGCTAGGGCCCATTTTAGTGCCCATCGCCACACCGCTGATCTGGGTGAAGAAATTGCCATTGAACTCGAAAGAGTTGAGGTTCAAGACTAATTCTGCTAGACGGAGGAGGACGCCAGTGGCGATGGAGGGTTGGATCCTACGGTCCAGGAAAAACTGAAGAGCTTGAAGGCCGTCGGAGTGGGGAATAGAAGTATACAGGGAGCAGACATCCATAACGAAGAGGCGGTAGTGACGATCAGGAAGGAGGGTGATAGAGGAAAAGATGTTAAGGGCGTCGTTAGTGTCTTTGACATACGAAGGGAGGCCCATAACTATGGGTTGAAAGACACTGTCGAGGAAGTCAGAAATGAGAACAGTAGGACATGAGATGGAAGAGACAATAGGACGTCCAGGAGAGTCAGGTTTATGTATTTTAGGCAGCATATAGAAAGAGGGTCTGCCCAAGCAGTGGTCAGGAAGGATCATGCGGGAGGAGCTAGAGGGAAGTAATCCATCCTGAATGAAACGGAGGATCGTACGACGCACCACGGCGTTATTAGAGACAGTAGTGTCGTCGGGGGTGGGGAGGTAGAAAGTCGAGTCGGATAATTGTTTATCCCTTCCCGGATATAAAGGTCTTTCCTCCATACCACCACAGAGCCGCCCTTGTCGGCCGGCTTGATGACAATATCATCACGTCGGCGAAGATCCTGGAGGGCTTGGTACTCTTCACTACTAAGATTAGAGCGTCGAAGTCTATGGGGACGAAGTGCCTTAATATCCCGGTAGGTACTGTTAATGAACTGGTCCAAAGCCTGTGATTCGCCCGAGCGGGGAGTCCAGTCAGATTTACGGGAGGAAAAGCGGGCAAATTCGTCTGTAGGAGGAGGTTGAGAGGAAGAGTTCGGATGATTAAAGTAATAGAGTTTGAGTCTTAGTCGTCTGTGATACTCCTGAATGTCCCGTAAGAGAGAGAATGAGTCACTCAAAGGGCGAAGGGGACAAACTTAAGACCCTTGCTGAGAAGAGAACGCTCATGGTCGGAAGGGGCAAATGGTTATACGTGCTTGAGACTGCCCCTTATCATCCACAATTAAACCCCATTGAACTCGTTTGGGCAAAAATTAAAGGGCAGGTGGCAGCTGAGAATACAAGTTTTAAACTATGCGATATAAAAGGACTGACATATGCTGCTCTATCACAGATTGACAAAGATTTTTGGTGCAAATGTGAAGATCATGTCTTAAAAGAAGAAAATGACTATTGGAAAAAAGATGGACTATCGTTCGTTCAGCCCAGATTAGTAATCAATATGTTAGACTCCTCTGATTCAGAATAAATGAAATAATAATGGACGTTTTTATATGTCCGCATGATCAATCTTTAGCTAAAGTTGATAACGTTCTGAAAATGTAAAGATTCTTGATGTGTGTACTGCAGGCATGCAAAGAAACTAAATCACTTTCATATGTCTTGTTTACGTAAAATAATGAAAGTCACATGGAAAGACATAAAACGAACAATGTAGCTCTTTACAGTGAAGAGGATCCCGTGCTTACATCGGACTCTTTAGTCACATGCGTACCCATAAACAATAACTTTGCTTGATATGTCATGCTCGTTATCGCTCGCAACGGATAATTAATTTTTTTAAATGTATTCTTTGTTGTATATTGTTTAAATAGTTTTCATTAATGGAACTGTTTATACGCTGATTTGTTTTAGACCGTCTGTAAAGGCTATAACATTGACATTCTCATAGTATTTTAAAGATAGTAAACAATAGAAAGTAAACAGTTGATAAACGCCTCCAACTTTCAAGTTGTGTAGAGGCGCCTATGTCGAGAAGCTGATTTCCATTAATGTACGGTAAATTATTTTCTCCAGGAGCAAAAAGATCCGTAAATTCACTGAGATCAAAGGAAAGTGCTGCTTCATGATGAAGCATACTTCCTACATCATTAAATTTTGTGAAATCGGTGGGACCTTGGAAAAACAAGGCCAGATGCAAAAAATCAAGTTTGTAAGTGCAGGGAAAGAGGAGATATTTCATGTTAATCGTGAACATTTAGATTTGAAACGACCAATAGTCCCCACTGAGACACGTAGGTGGTCTACTTACCCTTCATATGTTTTTATTGTACCCCACTTTCAGACATCTCACTCTTTCCGCCTTTTTGAGTACCTGTTATTGTACTATTCTATTCTTTCTCCTTTGTGTGTGCACACTGACCTAGGTGTGTACTCTTCTAGTTATGTGCACATTTCTACACATATAAGATTGTCCCATATGGGTGTGCATATGCATGGGTATATACATACGTGCATCTCTGTGGGGGTGTGTGTATACATATATTTGCGGGCCCTTAGATACTTTTAGACATTGTCAAGTGTCTTTGCAGTCGAGGTCACCTAGACGTTCCCCCCCCCCCCCCCCGCATATTTTTAGAACCCTTCACACGTCTTGACCAGCAGGGTATAATTACAGCTACACCCTTGTGACTCTCCCATTCTGTCCACAATACAGGAAGACATTTTTCTTTTTTTTAAACCAGTTTCGATTATTTTGTTTTGGGTGTTTCATTACTAGATAGCTACGTAGGATTAGTTTTATCTACTTATATGTTGTGTGTGCGTGTTGTTTATTCCTGTTGAAGGCCTATTGAGACGAAACGTTCAAATGTGTGACGTCTATCAATCACGTAAAGCTTTTACCTTACCATTTTTTCTAGATTTTTTGTCCAATTCTCTGACTTGACAAGCTTGGTTTCATCTTGCTAACCATTGTTACAAATGCTTTTTTTTTGCTCAAGTGAAATATTAAACAGTTCCGGTACATAGTTACAAATGTAAAAGTGTAACATGTTATACGGACACAATCCACTTGTTGTATTTGATTTGATGAAGTATCTGCTGCCTTCTCCCAGAGATTGGTAGTCATCCAGTGCTCACCTGATGACTACCACTCCTCATCATCAAGTGCCGTCTCCGCTGCGACGGTTGGCTACCATAGATCGCCATTCCACTGTTTATTGCTTCGATGGTGCTGGTTGTCATATGCTGTCTTGTCCATCATTTGATGTTAGTCTGCCTGTATTACCCCTTCCAATATTACCTTTAGTAGGCTGTTGTGCCTTTTAAATCGCATTTGTCTTGTTTGAATTGTGCTTAGTAGTTCTCTTTTCATTTTTAGTTGTTTTAAGACTATCGTTTGTTTCTTTTCCTTCCATCCATTCTACCTATTCTATATATCCACGTTTCAAGGCTTCAATTCTCTGTTCTGTTTTCTTGTCTAATGTCCATGTTTCAGCACATATAGGAATATTGAGAAGACGTAACATCCTTAGTTTTAGCCCTGGTGTTATTTGTTTTGATGTTAGTATGTTCTTCGTGACATTTTTTTGCCATCCCTATTCTTCTTATTTCAGTTGTACATTTTCCATCACTGGTTATAGTATGTCCATGGTAGTTGTATTCTGAACCGTCTCCAAATCTATTCCTTCAATTTTGATATCCACTCGTGGGTTTTGAGTATCTTCTTTGTTTATGATCATAGTTTTAGTCTTTTGATATTCATATCTAGTCCATATCTTTAGTTCTGAATTTTAACCGTTTTGTTTTGATGTTAGTATATTTTTCATGTCATTAAAATTACTTCTTGTCATTCCTACTATTGTATTTCGGTTTTACATTTTCCATCACAGGCTAAAGTATGTCCAAGGCAGTTGTAGTTCTGAATTATCTCCAGGTCTATTTCTTCAACTTTTATATCCACATGTAGATTTTAAGCACTGCATTTGTTTTCACTTTACAGCTAACATATTAAATCAATAGTAGACAAAAAGGAATTGAAGTCAACAACATAAATAATTTACGATATGTGGATGACACAGTCTTAATAGCAGAGACAGAGAATGCTACAAGAAATGATAAGTCCTAATAGTAAAGAAAGCAACAAGAAAGGTCTCAGTCTGAATAGTAGAAAACAGAAGTAATATATTATATCGAATAAACAATCAACATCATGCAGCATACAAATAAACAAGAGAAATCTGAAACAAGTGCAACGTTTAAATACTTGGGCACAGTGATAACAGATGGAAGATGCCCACAGAAATAAAAAGCAGAATAGCTCAGGCCAAAATAGCATTTCAGAAAATGAAAAATATCTTATGCAACAAATCTATGTCAATAAAAATTAGAAAGAGAGTTCATCGATGCTATATAGAACCAATTCTGACCTATGGAAGCGAATCATGAATCACAACAAATGAAAAGACGATTAGAGGCCACAGAGATGGGATTTCTCAGAAGAATGTTGAAAGTTCCCTGGACAGCTAAAAAGACCAATGAGAAAGTTCAGGGGCAACACAAAAAGGGAGCTCTTAAAAAACATCAGAAAGAAACAACATTTTTTTGGGCACATCATGAGAAGAGGAAAGTTGGAATACTTGGTTACAACTGGCAAAAGGAAAGAGAGATCGTGGACGACAAAGAGAGAGACTACTGGATAGCTTGGTGTCGTGGTATGGAAAACAGAACTCATACGATGCACTGTGGATAGAAGATTGTGGAAGGACATGATCGCCAACGCCATGGCACATGATGATGACTACAGTATCATCATATCTTATGTTATTGATTATCTTGCCATTAATGTTTAGACCTGACATCTCTGATGTTTTTAAAGATTTGCTCAGTGTATAGATTGAACAAGCTTGTCGGTAGGATACGTCCTTGTCTTACTCCTCTTGTTATGTCAATGGGTGTAGTTAAGAGACTTAAGTGGGCCTGAGTACGACTCGTTTTCCGGAACAGACATGCAATGTCCCGGCAGGACATCTATAGGTACAGGCTTGTCTACCGAATACTCAGACCCGTAGTTCCGGTTTAACACTGGCTGCGTGACGTCAGCAGTAACTTCGCTTACGCTCTCATGATAACCCTCCCTTTTTTCATTTAGATCGGTTCTCTATCTGGGCTAGCAGTATCTCCCTATCGAAAATTCTACCTATTCCATAGATCCACATTAAAAGGCTTCAATTGTTTTGTTTACATGTCTACTAATGTCCATGTTTCTGTAACCAAACAGGAATGATGAGAATAAATGTTTAGCAAATTAGTTTCAGCACTGGTGTTATTTGTTTTAATGTTAGTATATTTTTAATGGAAGGAAAAATAGAAAAAGAATTGTAAACTGCTAGAACAACTTATTCAGATAAGAATGAGTATCTTGGTCTACGCCCTATGGGCCGGCTATTATTGAAAAGTCGATAGATAGTTATAGTATGTCTAAAGGTAGTTGCGTACTGTCTCCAGCTCTATTCCTTCAACTTTGAGGGTTTGTGGGTTTTGAGTATTTTCTTTATGATCATTGTGTTTTTTAATAATCATATATAAGCCAGTGTTTCCTTGTCGTGTTTATTTTATGAGGTAATTGTAGATCTAAACATCAATAATGAAGAACCAAAATAATGGAGAAACACTAATGGCAAGGTTCTGAGAACCATGTAACAAACCACAAAAACTGGCACATATACAGAAGAGAAAGATCTGTGCTATGAACAACAATTCTGACCCATGGAAGCTAGACAAAACAAAAAAAACAGAAAGGGGAAATTCTTAAAGAGTCCAACACTAAAAGGAAAGTTTCTTTGGAGATTCGTCAAACAAGAATACTCAGAAGAAGGCAATACAAGTCTTTTTGCTACCAGATTCTCAGCATTCGAAAGCAACTACAGATTACATTTGAACACCAATGAGAGATTAGAATAGCAATTTATGAGCCAATGATGAAACATTTCCTCCCAGTATTACTGGATAAATATATAAGAATCTAATATGTCTACCCAAACCATTAGTTTATTTACCACCACAAAACATAACATGTGACATTAAAATATGGCTTTTTAACGATGTTCTGCTGCTGTGATTTATGGGTTGGGTCTCAGATCACCAACAAAGTTTTAATCGCCGATGGTCACATTTAGCTTGCACAAATTGTTACAGTTGCTTACACATTTTTACAAAATCCATTGTACCTATCTGAAACAGCTTGTCAAAATGACATGCAAGTCTGTAAGAAAAACTGATGTTGAGTTGATGGAAACTAATGGAGAGGGTTTCAAAAGCCATCAAACTAAACAATTTCCAGACCCAATATATTTGACACAGATGAAGCTCATACCAAAAGGATGTTGCAATGAACATAGATCAACTTTAGGTTCAGTTTATCACTAATGTTACATTTAAGTAGTAATTTGATGGACTAAGGTCAGTGCTAAAGACATACATAATGGCAACTCTCAGAAGAAGTGAAGGAGTTCATCACACACACAGGCAAAGAGAAATTCAACTTGGAACCACCAGATAACTTTCTACAACCCACACTGCAAAGACCAATAACTATATGCACACAAGACTAGTAACTAAGGTAACAATATGAAAAAATGTAACAAACAGGTTGAAATCTTCAAAACTTTATTAATGATCATAGGTTAGGCTGCATCAGCAATGGTGACCTCAACCTCCACACCAGGCTCATGCTGATTGATGTCTGTCAAGAGTTAAGGAAGTGTGGTATGTGGCTAACAATCTCATTTATTCAAATACACCTATACAATTTAGTACTGAAGCACTTGATCAAATGCAGAGCAGGAAAGTTTACAATGCCTCTTGGGCAGACACAATACTCCCAATGTTTCTAATGCTATAACAGACATTATTTTAAAGTATTTAAAAGGTGAGGGAATTCATTTATGCCTTAAAGCATACGAGCAACATGGCGCTAGTGTATCATTCAATTACCAAATTTGCAGGTGTTGTGGTTTGTATCACACCAGGCCATCGTACAAAATTTGTCACCCACCCATTTCAGGCTGGATGGACCTAGGAAATATCGAATTTGGTTATGGAAGGCCCCTGTATCACTGCAAACGAATTAAAATCCATAATTGCTCAACCACCCGTGCCAGCATAATCATCTGAATCTCATCTGAATCCCAAAGAAAGAAAGGTAACTGTAGTCCCCATGGTAGCAGTCTCAGCACATAGAAAGTGAACTCAGCCAACTGTCCCCTGTCATGATATCACCATTCATCGTAAACAATTGGAATATTGAAACATGATCAAAACGAATGAGACACAGTTCAAAATATCGAATGAATGCATCATCCTGTCAATAGTAGTTTAGTTCATTAAACACTAAGTTAGCCCCTGCTTCCCCTTTTAAAATAATATAATAACTGACACTTCAATGAACAATAATATAATCAAAGACAATCTTTATCTACATGAATACCATATTGTTCTGCAACATTCTGTGTGAGGGAAAAAAAACGGTCAAAGGATACAATTTGTTTCACAATCTCTGATGGACTGTGGAGATCAATGATGCGTTTGTGAATTCTTAATTGGTATCTGTCCAGGTCTTAGATCCCTCACCACAGGAGTCTTGCGGGTTGTAATACGCAGCACTTTAGTGGGCATACGTACTGGTCCTTTAACTTTCAGGTTTTTATCCTTGGCACCTTTGATAAGGTCAGCACAAACTAAAACAAAAAAATGGAAAGATAAGTTATAAAATAATACGGCATGGATGACAACCCTGGATAAAATTAACTCTTTCAGTACGGAAGGCTTTGTCAATGCAACGGAGGAGATTTCAGAGACAAAATTTTTGATGGACCTTATGGTCTTAAAACATCAATCTACATGTTTTATATTTATCTAACACTTAACATATTATTATGAATTTTTAGATAATTGAACAAGGAATCTGATTTCATCAATACCAAGATGATACAAAACATGTAAAAAGAAATATTGGAGATAAACGACCAACAAAAAAAATGAAACATCAAATTAAAACCACAACTGACTACTTACCATCATATAGATCTGGTCATAGTAATCCAATATGAATTATTTGTGAAAAAAACAAATATCAATATGTCTCTAAGCAGCCATGAAAGTTTGGTTGATGTAGCATAACAATAACTGATATTTTGTCATGCACAATCACAACAAGTGAGAAAAATGAAATTTCAACTTTTTTGTGGAAAAAATCACTATGTACACAATATTGACACTTTGTTTGACTACACACACACAAATCACTATATACACAATATTGACACTTTTTTTTTCAATTACACAAAAAACACTTTCTCCATTTATTGTCCATGAAATGCCTTGAAGCATGCATTTGGATGAAGATGTGGTTGAATTTGACATCCTGAACAGAAAAAAATGAGTCCGTGCACGCTTTGTTGGAGTTGAACAATATACGCATTCACGGTCTCTTGCGGCATAATCTACAATGTGACGGCTTCCTCTGGATTTTGCGAGACAGCTTGCCTCTGGCTGCCTTCCTGGAAGTTTCATTTCTTGTTGAATGACAACATGTTGTGTCAATTGACTCATCAAAATTTTCTTATACTCTTTTAAAGAGACTCTTTTGTCGCCAGTAGCTCGGCATAAACAAAATAAAATATACGCATTTACCTGCGACACTTCCAACAGCCAGAAGAAAATTTTTTTCCACCATTTAACAGTTTTGCGTTCAAAGACACAGTAATAAGCCACCTTCTGGTCTAGTTTGTCGCACCCATTCATATTTCTGTTGTAGAAATAAATCATTTCTGGCTTGTTTACATCTTTTACTGCTTTTGTTTGCACTCTGGCATCAGAGGATACCATCACAACATTTTTTTTTGCCTTCTTATCTCTGAATGCAACACAGAGCTTGGTTTTATCATTATGCATGTACCATTTCATTGCTCTGTGCTCCAGAGATGTTTGGTTTCCTGCGGAAAGCCAACACGACGAACATTGACAGTCCCAGTATAGCTGCTTCTTCAAAAGAAGGTGATCAATCAATTTTCGTGTGGTGTAATAGCGATCAGCAAAAATTTTATGTCCTGTGCCAACATGCTCCAATAAAGTGTCGAAAACTTGTACAGCATGTCCACCATCTGTATCAGCTTCGGGGAAGAAGGAAGGAACTCTTCAGTGAAGGAATCTATATAAAATAGTCAATCTAAAATATAGGAATACAGTTTGTTGACGGTTTACACGAAACAAATTATGTTTGGCGCACTATACGGCTGATCGTACGCAATTGAAATGGATTTGGCGCAACATACGGCGGATCGTACGGAAAGAGTTAAATAAAGAAAGAACAAGAAAGCAGACATAAATAAAAGCAAAAGGGAAGTATTTGTCTTCTACTGTGGAGACATAACCTGTCAGCTATTTCTCCCATGGGAGGACCAGCTCTGCACAAAAGAAGCATTTCCCTGATTGTGCTGCACATGTACTATCTGAATGTACCACTAAGTCTCTGAACTCATTTAGGGGTATGTCTGGGTGATCTAGAGGTAAGAGACAGAAAGGACGTTTAGATCCCACCAGACACAGATCAAAAAACCCTTGGAAGATAAGTCAAAGAGATTATGCCCAAAATCAACCCATGGGAGGTTTACACCATCATTATGTGTCCAGTCATAGGTGACCATGTCTTTCCATAATTTTCTATCCACAGCACATTTGTTGACTATTATGTTGATTAATCTAGTATCTTCTCTGACACCCAAGATATATCTCTACCTATATTGTCAGTTGTACTACCAAGTATTCAAACTTTCCTTTCTCATGATGTTCCAGGCAAATTATTTTTGTGACTGAGACCTCTTATGTTACTTCTTTTACTTTACTATTATGTCTATCATTTCTTGCAGTTCATTCTCAGCCTCTCCTATATAGATTGCCATCCACATATTGCAAATTGTGGTGTGACCGACTTCAATTCCTGTTGCCTACTATTGGTCATTATATTTATGTTGTAAATTGAGAACATATCTGGCGACAGAAATGTCAGATTCTTGTTTTATATATTGGAACTGTCACGTCTGGTTGCTAATTTTTATGGCTACTGTTTGTTGCCAATACATGTTTTTTTTAATGATTCTCAGATATCTTGCTATCAATGTTTAATTTTTCCAGCATATTATTATGTTTTTACTTTGTAAAATTAATTTGTGTTGTCTATAAAGCACATTAATAGATCTTTATCTCTATAGGTATATCTATCAATGTTCTCATGGTGTAAATTTTTGATGCCCTTTCCTTCCACAAATCTACATTGTTCCTCACCTATTTCTGGTTTTATTTTGTCATTTTCACGCCTCATGGTTCTTAGTAACATTTTCATCATATGGTTCATGAGACTAATAGTGCGGTCAGTGATTTCTTTGGGGTGGCTACAAAAATAGATTTCAGTAAATCTTATTGTATATGTCCACTGCTATATATTTTATTGAGAAATTTTGTTGATTTGACTTGTACTCCTAGCTCTCCTAATGCATCTTAGTGTTGAAGTGCCTCCTCCACTTCATTCGGCATTATTGGTCATCGTGTGCTTTGAATTGTTTAGCTCTGACCTTTCATTATCATAGTTGACTGATATATTATTTCCATTATCTTCTCCTGTCCCATTACTATATTTCCTTCCATGATTTCACACATCATGAAATTTTTAACTTTTCTTCCTGCTAATTCACTTAACTGGCTGCATAAATTGTGTTTCTTTTGCTGTTGTTTCATTTCTTCACATTTCTTTATCATCGTCTCCATCTTTAACCATCAATTTGCTGCTCTGCATGTTTTGGACCTCTGTGCAATATTTTGTATGTCCGTTCTTCTTTCCTAAATTTTGTGTTTTGTCCATTAGTTCTAGTATTTCTTCTGTCATCCATTTCTTCTTGTTGACTTTTAGTCTCTGCTATTACTTCTTTGATGTTTGTGGAATCAAATTGAGTATTTCCCACTGCTCCTCAATGTTCTGTATTTTCTCAATAGCATTATATCTATGCATGTTTCATGCACAAAAATTTCAGCTTTTAGCAGAAACTATAGCAAACAATGCATCCATGCCCATGTGTGAATGCGAAGTAGATGAAGCATGAACAAGTCATGGATTTATTGTCTCATTTACTTGAAAGCAGGAAATCCATAAGTTCTAGGCATTGCTTTCTAAAATAAATTCTGAAAAATCTCAAACAAGTTGGAGAGAACACACTGCAAAGTATAAGATAAGGTTCAAAAATAGACAAGAATTGCATAAGAATAACACAAACATACAATCATGTGTTGAAAATGTATGAAGCTTGCCCATCATGCCATTCGTATGGAAGCATTCATATAAAAGAAAACCAGAAGACCAAAATAATCACAATAAGACCAAATATGAAACAGTGGGTAATGCTCAATCATAGGACTAAGAAACAAACAAGAAATAGCAAGAAGTCGTCAATTGTGGAGAGTTGATGTGCATTTGACCCAATAATGACATACAAAACTTGGTGAATGCTGCAAAGTACACACATTTTTATTGTGTGTTGTCAGACATTAAAAGTTGGCATCATAAACGTGATGTGGTCTAATTGGGCAGTAAATAGGAAATAAATTTATCTAAAAATAAAACATGGATTCAATTATACTTTCAGCAACAAATAAAAACATTACCCACAGCTTAACACACAAGCTTTCATATCCGGTAAATTTTAAATGATCAATAAAAGACAATCTAGTGCTAGTCACAGTAAAAGTGTAGTATTGAGTTATTTTGCAGGTCATCATCATTGCACTCCGAACATGTCCACAGGCGCTCAGATCCCCTCCTCAGCAATTCCCTCAGTGTCCAGCGACTGACGACAGTTCTATGTTGGTTGATAAGTCTTCTTACACGGCCACTAAGTTTCTCATTTCTGGCTGTGCCCATCTTAACTCCCATTTCCACCATCTGAAGAAGTGACATGGATCTGTGTTTGTCGAAGTCATGTGCTCTTCCCACATCTCGGAGGCATTGATGATGTCCGCCTGATCCACTGGTTGCCCGTCCTCAACGACAGCGCAGCTAGCCAACCTCTCCGCTCTTTCATTTCCCGTACTCCCGCTGTCCAGGGACATAGACAAGGTGACCTTACGTATTTTGGATTTCTGCAACGACTCTACCCATTGCATGTGTACAGAGCCCGCCTCCACTTTTTTTATCATGCTCATCGAATCACTCATATACATGCGTGGGTGTAGTCTTGTGACTCTAACCATTTGAATGCCTTGGTCACTGCCATCACCTCCATTGTCATGCTAATCGTGGTCATGATGTATGCACCACTGTCTTCCTTTACTATTCTGCCTGTCGAGCGTGCTGTAAATGCCCATGCACTTCTTTCGTGTCTTACAGATCCGTCTGTATAGATTACTGCATCTTTCTCATCGGTGTTATCGCAGATGAGACCGTTGACCTCAGCATTAGCCACGACCGGGTTCTGTTCCCTGCTTTTCCTGTCGAGTGTGACAATACACGAGAATGTTCCCTTGAATGACGTAGGCACCGGTATCCACTCTTCACCAACGCTGATATTGGCAAGCCCACAGACCTGTTTGGTGGCATCTTCTGCTCGGCCCACCCATGATTTGCCTCTTTTTAGCCTGGCACCTTTCTCTGTGTTGAGCACGTGGTGCAATGGATGCTCTGTATCTGTACTAATCTTCAGGTGTGCTCGTGCTCTCCAGATCTTGATTCTGTCATCCATGGTTGGAAAGTCAAGAAGATACACTTACCGTCGCCATGATGAACGTCGCTGCTTTGGGTGGTCCAGACCCACATGCACTTAGTCGCACAGTCCAGAACCCGTTTCCACGTTATAAGTGTAGTATTGCAAGCTACCAAGGATTCAGTGCTGTAAAGGTCAGCCTCTATTTTAGATAAAACCCATACCTTTTTCAAGACTTTTGACTACTCTGCTTGTCAAAGTAATACGGATCCTGTGGATGGGTGCCTCTTCAGCAGCAGCCTTCAGGGAGCCATCTTTACTGTAACCGGAGTCCTTGAATGACTGTGTGATTTAAAAAGATTATCACTGACGTGTAATTTAAGTAAAAAGTTTATATATCAGGATGTTATGAAAACCACAATCCTAGCCTATGAAAAATTGGGGCAGAAGACACAATCAGACAAGCCATTTTTGAGCATGTGAGGAAGTTTATATTTGTATTACAATAAAGAACAGTTGAATATTTCAATTTACTATACATTTACTTCTAAGATATGTGAAATTTGAAAGTGAATCACAGCTGCTAGGTTTCACAACCATAAAATGATTCAATGACACATAATGATTTATTTAAAAACTAGTCATTCTATAATTGACAGTATTGTCAGTACATAGTACCGCTACATCAGATTAATATAGACTGTACACTTCATTACACAAAAAATATAGTGAATTTGATGTGCTTTACACTTTAATTAAATAGGCTCTTCTGTACTTTGATATAGGAAGTAGTTACCATCACATTCCTGGCTCAGAATAAGTAAGCAGTTGAATGTGTCTTTGTTTGGTTACTATGTTTTTTATGAAAAATAGCACATGATGACATATATATTATAAAAGAATAGGAATGGCAAAAAGTAATTTCATTGCCATGAAAAATATACTAGCATCAAAACAAATAACACCAGGGCTAAAACGAAGAATAGTAAAATGTTACATCATCTCAATATTCCTGTATGATGCAGAAACATGGACATTAGACTAGAAAACAGAACAGAAAATTGAAGCCTTTTAAATGTGGATTTATAGAAGAATAGGTAGAATTGGATGGAAAGAAAAGAAAACAAACGAGGAAGTTTTAAAACAACTAAAAATGAAAAAGAACTACTAAACACAATTAGAGCAAGACAAATGAAATTTTTTGGTCATGTTAAAAGACAAAACAGTCTAATAAAAGTAATATTAGAAGGGAAAATACAAGGTAAAAGAGGCAGCGGCAGACCAAGACTAACATGGACGAGTAACATCAAAAGATGGACAAGTCAGCCTTTGGCAATCTGAACCATCAAAGCTAGAGACAGTGGAATGGCGCTCCATGGTAGCCAACCTTCGATGCGGAGACGGCACTCAATGATGATATTTATATAAATGAAAATCATGCATGAAAAGGTTTAACTGTTAGTGATATAAACATTTCTATGCAAAACTGCAACGTCTCCTTTAACTCGCTATATATACAGAAGAAATGTTGGCACCTGGAATTTTTATGACAGTAGCTATAAAATACAATTGTTATATTTTATAATTTATTTGTGAGTGCAAAATTAGGAAACGTTTGAACTCGAGCATTATATTCCAATTGTTTACGATGAATGAGGATATCATATGGCAGGGAACAGTTGGGTGTGTTCACTTTCTGTGCGGTTTCACCTTTATGTCTTTTGGCGAGTTGGCCATAAAAGAAAACGGAGGCAATAATCCTTCACAAATATTTACTACTGATTAAAAGGCAGGCATATTCTAAGGCACTGGATTGACCATCAAATATGGTGCATGCCATGATGTTCCTACTGGAGATGTTCCCCTTATATTATTATTATAACGACCCTATGACCTAAGAGCAGATTGTTGAAAATTTGCAAACATTAAATATGATATTTAGATGGATGCCATAAGGTACCGAATCTAAAAATCATTGTTTTTAACACTGCACTAGTAAATAAATTATTAAAATTGTGAAAAAAACACAAGTAAAAAAAATAATAAAGTACCCCTGTCACACCAAGTGGCGTATAGGGAATATGGTGTTAGTGACCATAAATTTTACAGACCTTCGGCACATGATTTTTTGGGTGATGTGGTCGGTATTACGCTCGTGCCACTTTACTTTCCCAGAAAAAAATCTGGTACCCATTTAAGGCTGGGTGAACCGGAAGCCGTCGGTTGGGATCGAACCCTACCTCTTGTCCTTTGTAGTCCAGTTCACTAACCACTGAGCTATCGCGGCTCCCCCCCCCCAAAAAAAAGCACGAGTAATTTAGTACTACATTCATTCATGAATATATTTTAAGCCTCCACTCTGATTTAAATTCTTTCACCCAGCTCTAGGTATAGGATATTTCCTGACCTTTCAAGTTATATGTATTTATAGTAACACTAGTCATGTCATCTTGCCGGGAAAAAGTGCAGTCCCCGCCTGCCAATTTGACAACTTCCCGAATGTGTAGAAATTGGGGGGGGGGGGGGGGAGGAATCACAATTTGGCTTCTTGCCACTGCAGGAAGTTTACCAATTTATCTATATAAAAACTACCTACATATTTTTCACATTATTTATTCAATATTTTCAATGATTATGAAACTATCCTTTCCCCCTTCATTTGATGCCTAATACATGTGCCTGTGACTTGTAACTAAATAAGACAGATTTAGTGCAAGAAGTATTTTCCAGAAAAACAAATTCTGGCAAACATGGCAGTCGTAACGGATTAAATTATTATATTTATAGTCAATGTAACGTAACTAAAACAAACTTTCATAAACGACTTTTGATTTACATTATATCTCCAGGCACAGCAGAATGCCAAATTCAATTTTTTCCTATAATTCCTTTATTTCTGGGATCTGCCTGAATCGGCTGATGGGACTTGCACTTAACGGCTTAACATATTTTTCAGGGGAAATTACTACTACTTTTACTCTCTCTATATATATATTATATATCTCTATCTATATTTGTCCTTTCAAGCCGAAGACGGCACATCGGGCAGAACCACAATCTCAAAAACAGAAACCTTGCATGCCAAAATGGCATATATTGCAGAGATCCCTGCTCTAAAATATATGGCGCTAGCTGTTTCCATAACAATACTTTTTACAATACAATGACAGCTTGTCGAGCAATCGATCAATCTCCTTAGTCGCCTCTTATGACATGCCTGGAAGGTCACAGTGTCACTATTCTTTACTTCCCTCATAATGAGGCCTCGGTAACACAAAGGATATATATATATATATATATATATATATATTATATTATATAACATATATTATTTAATGTGGTAATATATTCAATGTTAAAAATGCTGTTAACCTTGATAAATCATTACAATTTAGCACTCTATAAATAATTGCTCAAATTATGAAAGCAATCTGTTGTAAAGGCAAATGTCTCCAAAAAAAATTATAGAGACCATGCGTTTTATGAAATTATAGCTCGCACCTTACTTAATTCTTGCCTCTGTCGACAGCTCCGCTTTAATATATAATTTTGTAATTAATTTACTGATTAACCTTGATAAAACTTTTAATTCAGCACTCATTTAATTTACAAATAATAAGTGTGCATTTTTGAAATCAATCTATAAATGCAGGCATGTGTAAAAATTAATAAACGAAAGGGTCATCGACTATAAAATGCTTAGGACTAAGATGGAGTGAATTGCAGAGCAATTAAAAAATTTTGGGGGTGTTTTTTTCAAGGCAAATTTTGAAAAAGTGAGAAGCAATAAATTATAGATATTAAAATCTCAGTTCTAATGTTGTTAATTAAGTATGCATATCTCATGCATCATTTCATTGAGCAAGTCCGTTAGTTTATCACCAGTGACATACTATCCATCTATTGACCTTTCAAGCCGTAGCCGGCCCATAGGGCATAGACAGATACTTATTCTCATATCTAAATTTTTATTCTAGCAGTTTTCAATCCTTCTAAAGATATTTTATCAAATCTCGCCATTTGTCTCTTTTCTGCGCAAGCAACTCTATCTTATTGAGGGAGCCAATTTCTGTTGCTCCTGCCTCTCTGATCAATGTTCTCAGTACTGTCTCTCTGGGTCGGCCTTGTTTCCTCTTACATACCTGTTGTTTTCCACATGCTGTCTTTCTTTGTACTTTGTTATTCAGTGAGTTGTCTCTCATCACATGTCCAACATGTCACTATCGTCTTTTTTGATTACTGAAGATAGTGGTTGATTGGCGATTTCTCTAATCTAATTCTTCGTTGGTTTTGAATCCATTCCACGGTAATATACAGTCAGTACAAAGTTCCAAGGGACTGATATATTGAATCTGGTAACTTCCGGGGGCTATGAAAAGCCAAATTCGATTTTTTTTTTCTACATACTGCCATTTTCTGAAATTGGTTAAAGTATGCGCACTGACTTTAACGCATTTTCCCCGGAGATGTCACATGACTTGTGTTACTATTATTTGTTTGTCAGGTGAAAGGTTAGGAAATACTCTGTCGTGTGAAATAATTTCAAATACTTGTACCCGTTTTCAAGATATTCGTGTTTGAATGCAGCATTTATACACTTTAATTATTTTTACCACATTAAAACAGTAAATTTAGTTTGCATCATCAAGGACTATCTAGCTAGCTTATTTTAAATCACAACAGACTATTTTCTATATTTTATTTAATTTTTATAAAGTACATTATTATAATTAACATTACCTAGGTACTTTGGTAAATTGAATCTGTAATTTCCGGGAACTATGAAAAGCCAAATCAGATTTTTTTCTACATCGCCGGCATTTTCGGAAATTGGCCGAAATTGGTTAAAAGGGACACACGCTTAACGCATTTTCCCGGAGATGTCACATGACTTCTGTTACTATTTATATATGTCAGGTGAAAGGTTAGAAAATACGCTACTGTCGGGTGGAAGAATTATTCGAATACTCGTAGCCGTTTTCAAGATATTCGTGTTTGAATGCGTTATTTATATATTTTAATGCTTTTTTTTCCACGTTTAAACAGTAAGTTTAATGCTGTTTAATGACAAAAACCAGATTTTTAAATTCAGCATCCATTTAAACATAAGCATGTTAACATTTGAAAGCTCATGGAAATTCACTAATTCAGGGCATGTCGAAATAATAATTTAAAGGGAGCATGTCCGTGGGTAGAAATCACGCCGCTCGCCATATTTGATAGTCAAATCCCATGTCTCTTTGTCTCATAACAGCTCTTCTTTTAAAATATTCTTAATTAAATAGTTTAAAAAAACAATAATGGATTTTAAAAATTCATTTGCCATTTAAATATACGTGTGTGAAATTTGAAAGTGATCTGAGAATGAGAATGCTGTTAGGTCTAAATAATTAAAGGCAGGGACTATCGCCTTTAAAAACCATTGTGCCACCAGAATTGGCCAACTCTCAATTTTTCAGGCATGGACAACTTTCCAAACGGGCCCAATTATAATTATATTTTACTCTATGTTCCTCTTAATCTTAATCAATTAGGACAAAATTAATTCATTAAAAATTAATAACTTTTTTTCTAATTGTCGTACAGCCATAATTAAGGTATCATTGTTTAGCTTACATCAAGGGCTATCTAGCTAGCGTGTTTTAAATCACAACAGACTATTTCGAAATTTTTATCAAAGTACCAAGTACAACTTTACAACGTACCGTAATCATCCGTAATGGCATGCCACCTCCAAGCTTTAGATTTAAAATAAAGTATTTTTTTTAATTCGAAAACTAATTTTATTCACAACTTTATATGAGGTTGTTTTAGCTGAACAACTATCTCCATTAGTGTTGATAACTTAAAAAAAAAAAAAGCATTCCAGATTCCTTGGGCACATGTTTAATAAAAAAAAAATGTCATATGTCATGTTGTAAATTATCGAAAACTGGACCTTTCAAGAGCTTAAGTAATTATTTTTTACTTCGTAGAAATACCATTTTATTATTCTTGTATACAATATTTAATGTACTGTCAGATTTTTAATGTTTGTTTCTAACGACATAAGATTTACCATTGTTCTTGCTTTCTGGCCGACGTATTCGAAAGAATAAAGAAAATCTTTGAACAGCGGTGAGCCAGACACTTGACGCTCGAGCACACGAGGTTAAAAAGGAAGTCGCTACTCGTTTCCGGCCGGAACATTCAGTTACAGATTATATATATATTTCATTAAAGACCCATAAATTACGATCCTGAGACTTCATAAATTTTCTGAACCAATTATGTTTACCATAATTTTAAGGTCATCTTCTAACTATTCTTCAAGAGCAGTATATTATACAAACATAAAGATCAGTGTAAATCAACACGAACACAATTATTGATACATGAGAGGAGCGTATGGTTTAACCATTGTACTTCTAGGACAATCATGCAATTTCTCATTTTCTGGGATATCCTGAGATCCATCAAATTCATGGAGAGCATTATAGTAGGGGCTGGGAGCTGCGATCATTCGTAACGGCATGTGGCAACTGCTAGTGGTCGGGTGTCCAGTCAGAGTTAATTAACAAAACTAAATGTGCGTCGCGAATATTGTACTGTTGTAGATTGACTCTTAAAATAAATTAAAGAGGCCTTTATACCAAATGAAACTATATGAGAAGACAGCAAGCAGGAGTACATAAAAAAACCCACTGTTAGCATCGAATAACTAAAGGAGAAATCGCTGGAAGTTCGTAGGTTATTTGCTCAGAATAGACTAAAGATTTCCACTATGTACCTTCGTGTGGACACCGGGTGATAAACATGGAAGAGCAAAAGAAGCTGTGTCAAACAATAGACTGGCTTTTCTATGGGCTTCAGAACACACAAGTCATGCAAGATCTAGCAGTGAATCGCCACACATAGGACTTGATTGATTCACATAAAGATGTCACATTTACAACTGTCCCCAACTAGCATGGATTCAGATTGATTCACATAAAGATGTCACATTTACAACTGCCCCCAACTAGCATGGATTCAGATTGATTCACATAAAGATGTCACATTTACAACTGTCCCCAACTAGCATGGATTCAGATTGATTCACATAAAGATGTCACATTTACAACTGCCCCCAACTAGCATGGATTCAGATTGATTCACATAAAGATGTCACATTTACAACTGCCCCCAACTAGCATGGATTCAGATTGATTCACATTAAGATGTCACATTTACAACTGCCCCCAACTAGCATGGATTCAGATTGATTCACATAAAGATGTCACATTTACAACTGCCCCCAACTAGCATGGATTCAGATTGATACACATAAAGATGTCACATTTACAACTGCCCCAACTAGCATGGATTCAGATCGATTCACATTAAGATGTCACATTTACAACTGCCCCCAACTAGCATGGATTCAGATTGATTCACATAAAGATGTCACATTTACAACTGCCCCCAACTAGCATGGATCAGATTGATTCACATAAAGATGTCACATTTACAACTGCCCCCAACTAGCATGGATTCAGATTGATTCACATAAAGATGTCACATTTACAACTGCCCCCAACTAGCATGGATTCAGATTGATTCACATAAGATGTCACATTTACAACTCCTTCCAACTAGCATGGATTCAGATTGATTCACATAAAGATGTCACATTTACAACTGTCCCCACTATCATGGATTCAGATTGATTCACATAAGATGTCACATTTACAACTGTCCCCAACTAGCATGGATTCAGATTGATTCACATAAAGATGTCACATTTACAACTGCCCCAACTAGCATGGATTCAGATTGATTCACATTAAGATGTCACATTTACAACTCCCCCCAACTAGCATGGATTCAGATTGATTCACATTAAGATGTCACATTTACAACTGTCCCCAACTAGCATGGATTCAGATTGATTCACATAAAGATGTCACATTTACAACTGCCCCAACTAGCATGGATTCAGATTGATTCACATTAAGATGTCACATTTACAACTCCCCCCAACTAGCATGGATTCAGATTGATTCACATTAAGATGTCACATTTACAACTGCCCCCAACTAGCATGGATTCAGATTGATTCACATTAAGATGTCACATTTACAACTCCCCCCAACTAGCATGGATTCAGATTGATTCACATTAAGATGTCACATTTACAACTCCCCCCAACTAGCATGGATTCAGATTGATTCACATTAAGATGTCACATTTACAACTGCCCCCAACTAGCATGGATTCACATTGATTCACATTAAGATGTCACATTTACAACTCAAAGTAGATAACCAACTGAAAGAATAATAGAACAAATTAAAGAAGCATACCACAGAGAGGTCACATGACCTGTTCTCTTTATACAAAGAAAATATCACCAGACACTTAGAACGCAGGCCATAATGCGGCAAGGGACTTCCCTTTAACTGATTGAGATTTGTAGGTGATATAACACTGATACCACAAGAACGAGAAATAGCGTTGATGATTATAATAAAGGAAGGGAGTCAAATGGGCTCGATTTTAATGAAAATAAAGCAGAAGTGATGGTGGGCTAGAAGTAAAGATGTATCCCCCTTGCAATACACATCAAATAATTAAAATTGACACGCGCAAGCTCTGACGGCCTGAGCCATGGCCGATCGAATGTGGCACCATGCAACGGTATAACCCAATATATGTTCTATTGTAAAGTGCTCTTATATTGATTAAAACCTTTAACTTTACCAGTAGAGCAAATTTGTTTCCTTCATGCGTCTCCAGTACAGTGGTTGAGGAGTCTGTGTGCCATGTCCCCAAAAACTCTTCTAGTGGTAGCAATCACAGTCCTTCATTGATTTATTCACAAGATGACCTATGACAGTTCTCATTATCTAGTAACATACATTCATTGATTTATCCACAAGTTGGCCTTTATAACTATCACAGTCTATCACAGACCTTCATTCATTTAACCAAACGATGACCTTTTACAGCTTTCATTATTTACCAGACCTTCATTGATTTTTACCCACGAGATCACCTATTACAACTCTCATTATATACCAAAGACCTTTACTGATTTACCAACGATCAGCAAGCAGCTATCAGAATAGTGGACGAAACATCCAATTGGTTTGAAGTACAAAAACGGGTGAGGCAAGGATTCATCCTCTCTCCATACCTGTTCAACATCTATGCTGAGAATATCATGAGAATTGTCAGAAACGATGACAGATTTGTGAAGTGTGACCCTTTCACAATAAATGGCAACATAATTCCAGAATTCAGATACGCTAATGACACTGTCCTCCTCTCAAACAGTACAGAAGGATTAAAAGAGACAATTGTGTATGTTTAAAAAAACACAGTGATTAGCGGAATCTCTATTTAAACAGAATAAATACGGAAAACTAAGACAATGTCCATTGACAAAACAAATAGTCAACCCAAAATCATCATCAACAGTGAAAAACTTGAAATTGTAGCAAACTATTAATATCTGGGATCTGTAGTAACTAACGATGGAGATTGCCAGAAAGAGATCAACAGAATATTAGCAATGTCAGCACAAACATTAAATGCTACGACGAACATGGTTATGATAATGGAAGGGCCCGGTATCACTGCAAACGAATTAAAATCCATAATGAAGGACATGTGACACGACACCAACAAGGCAGTAAATTTAAAATCACTGAGGGTACATGTATTCTCAATAGCAACATGTGGTTGTGAGTCATGGACTATCTCTCAAACAGCAAGGATGAAAATTGATTCATTCGAAAAAAATGCAACAAAAATCCTTAAGATACTTTGGTTAATGAAACAGCAATAAAGAGAAATATTAAAACAGTTAAAAGAACTGGCTTCTAAACAAACTCTCTCTGCAGAGAAAGTTAAAATACTATGGCCCCGTCAAAAGACACAGCAGGCTGGAAAGAACAATAATGGAAGGCATGGTTCCTTGGGCGAAGTATCAGGGGCAGACCAAGAGAAGGTAGTTTTAAGACATCAAGAAGATCTTGAACACGATAACAAAAGAAGTGACTAGATATTAATAGAGACAGAGATTCTTTCAGACGGGCTGTAGTGAATGCAACGTTCTGTGTGATGTCTGGCTAGAGACAGAGATTCTTTCAGACGGGCTGTAGTGAATGCAACGTTCTTTGTGATGTCTGGCTAGAGACAGAGATTCTTTCAGACGGTCTGTTGTTAATGCAACGTTCTGTGTGAGGTCTCGCTAGAGACAGAGATTCTTTCAGACGGGCTGTAGTGAATGCAACGTTCTGTGTGAGGTCTGGCTAGAGACAGAGATTCTTTCAGACGGGCTGTAGTGAATGCAACGTTCTTTGTGATGTCTGGCTAGAGACAGAGATTCTTTCAGACGGGCTGTAGTGAATACAACGTTCTTTGTGAGGTCTGGCTAGAGACAGAGATTCTTTCAGACGGGCTGTAGTGAATGCAACGTTCTGTGTGAGGTCTGGCTAGAGACAGAGATTCTTTCAGACGGGCTGTAGTGAATGCAACGTTCTTTGTGAGTCTGGCTAGAGACAGAGATTCTTTCAGACGGGCTGTAGTGAATGCAACGTTCTTTGTGAGGTCTCGCTAGAGACAGAGATTCTTTCAGACGGGCTGTAGTGAATGCAACGTTCTGTGTGAGGTCTGGCTAGAGACAGAGATTCTTTCAGACGGGCTGTAGTGAATGCAACGTTCTTTGTGAGGTCTGGCTAGAGACAGAGATTCTTTCAGACGGGCTGTAGTGAATGCAACGTTCTTTGTGAGGTCTGGCTAGAGACAAAGCTTCTTTCAGACGGTCTGTAGTGAATGCAACGTTCTTTGTGAGGTCTGGCTAGAGACAGAGATTCTTTCAGACGGGCTGTAGTGAATGCAACGTTCTTTGTGAGGTCTGGCTAGAGACAAAGCTTCTTTCAGACGGGCTGTTGTTAATGCAACGTTCTGTGTGAGGTCTGGCTAGAGACAAAGATTCTTTCAGACGGGCTGTAGTGAATGCGACGTTCTTTGTGAGGTCTGGCTAGAGACAGAGATTCTTTCAGACGGGCTGTAGTGAATGCAACGTTCTTTGTGAGGTCTGGCTAGAGACAAAGCTTCTTTCAGACGGGTTGTAGTGAATGCAACGTTCTTTGTGAGGTCTGGCTAGAGACAGAGATTCTTTCAGACGGTCTGTTGTTAATGCAACGTTCTGTGTGAGGTCTGGCTAGAGACAAAGATTCTTTCAGATGGGCTGTTGTTAATGCAACGTTCTTTGTGAGGTCTGGCTAGAGACAACGATTCTTTCAGACGGGCTGTTGTTAATGCAACGTTCTTTGTGAGGTCTGGCTAGAGACAAAGCTTCTTTCAGACGGGATGTTGTTAATGCAACGTTCTTTGTGAGGTCTGGCTAGAGACAAAGCTTCTTTCAGACGGGATGTTGTTAATGCAACGTTCTTTGTGAGGTCTGGCTAGAGACAAAGCTTCTTTCAGACGGGATGTTGTTAATGCAACGTTCTTTGTGAGGTCTGGCTAGAGACAGTAATTCTTTCAGACGGTCTGTGGTGAATGCAACGTTCTGTATGAGATCTGACTAGAGACAGTAATTCTTTCAGACGGTCTGTGGTGAATACAACGTTCTGCAGAGGACATGCAACCTGATGAATTAATGATTTTAATGATACCACAGCCCTCGATAAATTTACCCACATCATCATCATGAGCCATACCGGCAGGTGTAAGCGCTCATGTCCTTCCATAACCTTATATCCATCGTGTTGGGGACTGGTTGGTCTCGAGCAAGACGCCGGCCTCGAGACAGAGAGGTTGTAGGTTCAAATCCCGGCTGCACCGGTTGGGATTTTTATTTATGATTTCTCTCTGTTGCAACCACCCCTGGTCTCAGCAGCGAGTCCCGGCTTGAAACGTCAATTACTCATCGGCGGAAAAAATATGAGTACTTCCGGAGCGGAGTTATCTGTCTGTGCGGCGAGGGACCCCTGTGCACACGGCTGCCAGGGAAAAATGGATTAACACGCAACATTCAGTTCCTAGTCTCTAGGGACTTCGTCAGAGGTCAAAGCTGGCGAACGAAAAAAAAAATATATCCATCGTGTATTTTATCAATTCTGTTGTTGACTGTTGACCATGCCATGACACCAAGCTATCCAGTATTTTCTCTTTTTGTCGTCCGCGATATCTCTTTCTCTGTATTTTGCCAGTTGTAACCAAGTATTCCAACTTTCCTCTTCTCATGATGTACCCGAAAAATATTGATTGTATCTTTCCAATGTTTCTTACGAGCTCCCTTTTTGTGTTGGCCTCTTTAAGAATTCCCTCGTTGGTCTTTTTAGCTGTCCAGGAAACTTCAACATTTTTCTGAGAAATTACCCACAGGATAATCTATTACAAATCTCATTATTTACCACAGACCACGACTGATTTACCTACAAGATGACCTTTTACAACCCTCATTATCTACACAGACCTTCAATGATTTCCATGCAAGATGACCTGCAGGTCTACAGAAACAATGATTTTATTTACGAGACGTGTGTGTTCGCCTTGCTAGACTTCAATTTGATACGTGTAGAAGGTTAACATAATGCCAGATCAACGAATGCGCGTGCGTGGCCGTGCTAGTCAGGCTTACCTTCCCTTTTTATTCCCAGAGTCCTTGTTGTCCTTTCACACTTTATCTTCTCCCGTACCACTCCTCCTTGTAAGTGTTGGGCTCCATTATTGCAACGAGAGATGTGCCTATGCTACTGCTACAATTACTAATGCTGTTGCTACGATTACTAATACTACTACTACCTTTACGATTAATACTACCTTTACGACTACTACTACTACTACTAACTCTGATGCTAGTGTTGCTGCTACTACTATTACTATAGCTCGTTTCAAATCACGTGCCCAACTTCAAAACGCTATTACTCAGTAACGTTTGTTAAAAACTGTTGAAATTTTCCAAATGTTATTAGAATGCAAAAGACCCTTTAAATGTATATTTAAAAAATATCTTGCAGCTGCAGTTTTCTTAAAGCGGCGAATTTCTTTGATGTTTGTCAAAATTGTAAATTGTGAGCCCATAAATAATAGAAATTACCGTAGTTGCTGGTCTATGATTAATTTTCACTTGGTAAAGGCGTGGCCGTAATGGGAAATAACCTAATAAGACAAAACACCAGGAGAATTATTGTCTTCTCAGTTCGAGGACGGACGATAATATCAAGGTATACATGTATGTCCAATTTTCATAGTTGTGAGGTCCTGAAAAGGACCGTTTGTTGAACTAATTTAAGGTAATATAGGGGCCAACATTGTGGGGGCTATATACTTTCATTCTGAATCAGACGAGTCTAAAAGATTAATAACTGTTTGGGGTTGAACATTCCACAAACCATCATTTTTCCAATATTCCTCTTCCTGTTTAAGACGTGGTCTTCACATTTAGCCCAATAATCTTTGTCTATATTTAATAAAGCGAGATTAGCAAGAGTCTTTACATCGCATATTTTGAATGTTGTATTTTCATCTGCCACTTGTCCTTTTAATTTTGCCCAGATTAGTTCTATTGGATTTAAATGAGCATGGTAAGGTGCCTCAAACTTATATGACCGTGCTCTTGGATAATCTTATATATTTGAAAAATCTTTGTCCTTTGTTTTTGCTTTACTAGAGATAGTAATTCAGGTTTTAAGTACATGTTATTAAATTGTATGTGCTCCTTTGTGAGCCATATCTTAATAGCATCTTTTGTACTGGATGACGTCGGGACTTTATCTTCAAGTGCAACAATGTTGTGGTACGCTGCATTGTCCATTATTAGGCAAGATGGTCGATCTAGTGATGGGAGAACAGAATTTTCAATCCAATGTCTAAATATGTGACCATTCATCTCAGAGTGATAATCCCGATTGTCTATGGATTTTGAAAGAAAAATGAGCTCTGCATTCTGTATTAGTCCATGTTGTCGACTACCTGCATGAGCAATTATCAAGCGCTGTCCTTTGCTGCTAGGTATTAATCTCTTAATCTTTCCATCTGATGACTGCCATTCCCTTTGGTTAGTGTGGTGAGCATTGATCCATGTTTCATCCAAGTACACAATATCATAACCTTGCTTGCGCACCTCTTTTACTTCACGTAAGTACTTGCTTCTCGTGACTACTATATGTGGTTTCTCACAGATGATGTTTCGTCCACTGGAATACTTTCTGAATGTAAAGCCTGCAGCTCTCACATTCCTCCATAATGTAGACTTTGATATTTCAATACTGTTGTTCTTTTTCAGCGATACTTTTAATTTTCTTATTGCAACAGTTTCATTCATACCCAACATTTTGCGAATTTCACTTCTAATAAGTTCACTGTCGAAATTATCCAACATTTTTGCTCTTCCTTGTGATTTTGTATATTTTGAACATTGACGGTCACGTGCTTGAATCCAGCGATTAAATGACCGTTTAGATAAATCCAAAATGTGTCTTGTCCTATTCTCAGGGTTTTCTAAAGAATGAAATAATCTTCCTCGTTTAGCCTCTTTGCAAAAATAGTCATACATTTTTATTGCGATATTTTGTAAACTGCAGAATTTCATTTTAAGACTCATGATAAATGTTATTGTTCCACGTCTCCACCTATGAATGAACGGAAATGGAACACACAATTTCTCGTGTTTTTTTACAAGTGTCTAATTGTGTCAAAAACCACGGTGAAAGCGTGCAAACACGTCAATTTTACCGTGTATGGATTTTTACTCGCTATTTTTAACTTAAAATATTGTAAACATTAAGTTTTGACTACATCAATGGGTCGTTATAAATTTATATAAATCAAATAAGCAACATTAATAACCAAATGTTTTTTTTAATGAAATTAATTCCCTGTTGGGTTCTAATCATTATAACTTAACATGCAAATTTTGAACAACTTACAACAAGCGGTTAAAAAGCTATCGATTTTCAAAGTTGGGCACGAGTTATGAAACAAGCTATAATGCTATTATTACTACTATTGCTACTATTATTCCTATTACTACTATTACCACTATTACTACTACTACTACTACTACTACTACTATTACTACTACTGCTACTAATGCTATTATTACTACTATTGCTACTATTATTCCTATTACTACTATTACCACTATTACCACTACTACAACAACAACAACTACTACTACTACTACTACTACTACTACTACAACTACTACTAGGGGAGAGTGGGGAGAAATGGACATGTGGGAGAATTGGACCCCCTCCTTTATCTCAAAAACTAATGGTCCATATTAATTTGGACCATAATGAAAAAACACTAACAGTATGAGATCATTTCTAGGAACAACATCCGGTTTCTTTAAGCCGCGTGAATTTTCACAATTCGTGATCATATTTTTAGCAAGGAAAAAGTTGGGACTTTGAAGTCACATTGCAAGCTAAATTTTTGTTGCTGTTTTTCTGACTGCACGGTAAGTTATTTTATATACAGAATTACTATTTTCCTACGTAAATAATGTTCTTTATGCCAAAAAATTATGAAATTTTAGAGTTTATGTGATTTTTTAATATTTGAATATCTGTGGGGAGAAATGGACCGTCATTGGACCATTTCTCCCCACACATGAAACGGTTTCAGTATTGCATTATACATTAATCACAAATTATTTAAAAATCTGTTTAAACAAAATCTGTTCAATTTGTTTAAACAATTGAAGAAATACATTGAAACTATATGAAACTTTCAATCTAAGCCTTTTTTATGTTTTCTTTCCAGTCAAAACATGCCCCGTGTTTACCAGAGGAAAACAGATCAAGGAAAAGTACCAGAGTCCATTATGAGAGCTGCAGTCACTGCCGTTACAGATGGCATGCCTGTTAGACAAGCCTCCAGGGAATATGCAATAGCCCGTACAACACTGCTAAACAATATTAAAAAGTCAAAATTGTCGGTAATGAGACTCACTCCAAATTATCAGCACAGTCAGATTTTTAATCATGAGCAGGAAGAGAGTCTGGCCAATTATCTTGATAAGTGTTCCAAAATGTTTCACGGACTAACTCCAAAAAATGTTCGTACTCTTGCCTTTGAAATGGCAACATTAAATCGTTTGAAATGTCCACAACGTGGAGTGAAAACTCAATGGCAGGTAGAGAATGGCTTTCTGAGGCGACATCAAAAATTGTCAATAAGACAGCCAGAAGCAACATCATTGGCACGAGCAACTGCATTTAACAGACACAATGTTGCAACATTTTTAAATTACTACAAGTCTCTTATACAACTCTGAATGTAAGTGGGGCTCAGATTTACAATCTTGATGAAACAGGTGTGACAACAGTACAAAATGTTCCTAGAGTCATTGCACCACGTGGTACCAAACAGGTTGGGCAAATTACATCAAGAGAGCGAGGTGAACTTGTCACAATGTGCTGCATTGTTTCTGCTACTGGAGACAGCTTGCCACCAGTGTTTGTGTTTCCAAGAAAATGTTTTAAACACTTTATGTTAAATGGAGCGCCTGAAGGCTCTTTAGGACTTACCCACTCTTCAGGCTGGATGACAAGTGAAAATTTTTTGAAAGTGGTTGAACATATTATAAAATGTGTTAGACCTTCAGAGACATATCCCATTATTGAGATTATGGATAATCACGAAAGTCATATTTCATTTCCCGCTCTGGAGTTGGCAAAGCAGAACAATATTCATGTCATCACTCTTCCACCACATACAAGCAACAAAATGCAACCATTGGATCGGACTGTCTTTGGACCCATGAAAGCAGCATTTAGCCATTTAGCAGATTCATGGATGATAAAGAATGTTGGAAACACCCTCTCCATCTATCAACTTGCAGAGCTTGGAGGTACCGCTTTTGTTAGGGCCTCTACCAAACAAAACATAATGTCTGGGTTCAAAGCTACTGGCATTTGGCCACTGGATCAAGATATTTTCAATGCTGAAGATTTTCTACCTTCTGACATCACAGACAGGCCTCAGATTACAGAAGCACCAGTAACTATTTCAATTAAGTCTAATTTAGACATAACTGATAAAAGGGCCTCAATCAGTGGTACTTCAAACTCTCTGTATTCATTAACAACATATCCAGTGTCTCCAAATGATGATGCCCCGGCAGAAGTTGTAACAGCGTTTTCTCCTCCTGAATTATTTAAAGGATATCCTAAGGCTGCCCCTCGTAAGGAAAGCAATCGAGGAAGAAAACGTGGAAAAACAATGCTGGCGACATCATCTCCAGCAATGATGGAAATAAAAATGAAATGCAGATCAGAAAACACAAAGAATATTACTCTATCAAAAGCCAAGAAATCACTTTTTGTGCTTGAAAAAAATATCAGTGATTCTGATGATGATACTGACAATATACCATATGATGATGACACAGATTCTGACGTGTCTGATAATGGGCGTGATAGCGATGACGAAAACAACAATATCAGAATGGATGGTGTAGAAAGTACAGACATAATCTTGGTCTATATGTTGTGTGTGAGTTTGAGACAGGAAAGAGAACAAAATATTTAATTGGGAAAGTCATGCAGCTTGAAGATGAAGATGGTGATGTAGAAATCAGCTTTTTAAGAAAAAGTGGGAAAATGTTTGCTAAGTTTTTTTGGCCTACTGTAGAAGATATAGGGACTGTTAAAATGAGTCAAATTAAAGCAATTTTACCACAACCTATTTGCTGCAAGGGTACAAAAGAACAGAAAGCTATCTACGTTTCAAGATATCCTTTGATAACATACAATTGTATTAATTGATTTTCATGGACTATTTCTCCTACCTATGGTCCATTTCTCCCCTTCATCAGTTCCATTTCTCCCCATATGCTGTCCATTTCACCCCACTATGGTATCATTGTTTCAAATGTATATTTCATAAAAAGTGTTAATGTTTAACCATTCTTTGAAGACTATATTTTGAAATAAATGGATATTTCACTCAGCGATATGAATAACATCGCAGAATTATTATTATTTATAGAGATATACCGATTTTGGTGAGAAATGAAAAATGATGGTCCATTTCTCCCCACTCTCCCCTACTACTACTACTAGTACTACTACTACTACTACTACTAATACAATTACGATAATGATGTATCAACAGCTCTGAGACGATTAGCTGAATCTCCAGTATGGCGGCTGCAATGGTGTCAGCTTTTTTTTTTAAGGCAATGTTTAGGAATGTTCAAAATGGCGAAGTTCTTATTAATTTAATTGCCGAAACACACAAAGTTCTCGAAACTTGAACATGTTTTTTTTTCTTGGAGAAAGTTGAAGTTCGTGACTATGAAAGAGGTCATGCGCTAGGCTCAAAGACACGAATGGTGGAAACATGGAGAGATGAGTGATAGTGAAGGCACTGACTGCACTATTACTGGGGACCATCGCAACAACTGATACGTCTGTGACCCATACATTGCGAGAATGTAAATACTGAACACTGAATGAAACGAAAAAAAAAATGCGCCAGCGGAAATCTGAGTCTTATGTATAACCAGCACGCCACGGGAGTTATCGGCACATATACAAATAATCCGTTGGCAAAACAGACTAGGCTCCCTGGTTGCAGTGATGTTGATTCAAAATCATAATCATTGAACTAAAACCAATACAACTGTGATGTTTGCAGAGCAACGGATTAGCTAAATTGATAGAACTGCATCTGCAGTTCAATGTCTTATTTATAGATCAGGAAGAGCTATTAACAAGAGCAGTTAGAAATAAACTTATGGAATACAAGGACACTTGTTGGATTAGAGAATTATAACAGTCATGCAAACGTATGGTAAGAACAAACGATAACCTGAACAATGTTTTCAAATTAGCAACAGCAGTACAATAACGGGCACCATCAACATTCTTAGTATGCATGTATACAGACACAAGTCAGATTACCAAGTAAGGTCACTGCTCAAGCACCGGCATAGAGACCCACCATATCCGTTTATTATGTGCCCCACCTTCTGTGCACCCCATTAAGTACTGCACATTCTGTGCACCCCATTAAGTACTCCACCTTCTGTGTGAAGTAGGGAGGTAGTAGTGATTAAAGAGTGTACGATAAGATGGGAGTGAGGTAGTAGAAATCGAGGGGAGATAAGAAGGGCTGAGTAAAATAAAATCATGGGATCCACGGGACAGTAGGGGTTAAGAAGTAAAGAGGATGAACACATCGTGACTCACGGGAATTGTAAGACACAATGTAGGAACGAGGCAAAAATGTAAAACGGAGTATTGATTGGTTGAAGGGAGAAAATGTTAGATAAAGGATAGGTTGGGAAGATCATTCGAGATTAACGATGGCTCTGTGCGGACCGTTGCGTGTTTTGTGTTGCAACCGGTACCGTGAGCAGGTTTGGGTCAGTTCACCAAAAAGTGACATAGTAAGTTAGTTGGTGTGCGGTCGCTGCTGGGAACAGACCTTATTCCAGGAGCAGTGATAAGTAGAAGTGTCTTAGAGTAGTTAATAAGATAGTTGTGAAAGTTAGCAGCACCAACCATTTAGTGACAGTCAGTGAGAGAGTCTCACATCGTAGACTTCATCAGAAATAGGAAGTTAGAGTGTAGTTGTGCAAGTTAGCAGCAATGAACAATGTAGTGTCAATCCGTGAGTAGTCTCACCAAGTTTAGTCTTCATCAGAAGTGTGACGATAGAGTGTAGTTGTGCAAGTAGTAGCAATGAACAAATTAGTGTCAATTCGTGAGTTCGTCTCACAACATTAGGCTTCATTAGGAGCATAGAGTGGAAAGTAGTGGTGCAGTTTAGCAGCGACAACCATTCAAGTGACAGTAGGGGAAAGAAGTCAATAAGTCAGGCTTTGTGTAGGAACATGACATTATAGTGGGGTGTTCAGGCAGTGACAACCATTCAAGTGACAGATGGGAAAGATGTCAATCAGTCAGGCTTTGTGTAGGAGCATGACGTTATAGTGGGGTGTTCAGGCAGTGACAACCATTCAAGTGACAGATGGGGAAAGAAGTCAATAAGTCAGGCTTTGTGTAGGAGCATGACGTTATAGTGGGGTGTTCAGGCAGCGACACCGAGTAATGTAAGTGGCGCTGAGCGATACAAATTCGCAGAGTTCCTAGCAACCAAGAAGGGCTCGATACGGAGTATAACGCTCCAGTAGACAACGTTAGAGGTGAGGTTGGGCGAGACCGACATCGCCAGCTTCGATGATTAGCAATATGACTGCTATAGGGTGCTAGGGGAGGAATTCCTAAACAGCTATTTATTAGAGGAAGGTAGGCGAGGCCATAGTGGCTTGAGAAAGTGCTGCAGTATACCTCTGCGGTGTTGTAGATAACACAGGGGGATGCCTCGAGGTTAGAAGGCAATGTGGTAGATGCTGCTAACATACCATTGTGATTGTGAATGTGTTGTGTGAGGTGGACTTTTGAGAATAAAACCTCAGGTGTGTTATTTTTACCTGGTGTTCAGTGAATGCTTTATCGAGCGCTAACTGTAACTGTCTGTGCCTAGCGAAGAACGACCACTGGAAGGGCCAGCACGCTGGTCTGCAGATAACCAACATTCGTAACACGAAACAGCGCGGAGTACTAAGCTAGGCGATCACCCGGCCAAGGGTGCCACACAAGAGCAGAGTTCCAACGAGGCGACAGTCCCGAGCAGTAAGCATCGAGCACAGGCCGAGGTCGACTCGACTTATCAACCAACACGGGTCATCAAGACGCAAGTCGTCGCGACACGTTGCCCGTGATACAGTGAAGGGATGTCCCCGTCAACTCATCAAGGCAGTTAGGGGAGTTCAGACACCATAAAGTGCCAGTTGAGGTCAGCTGGTCTATAAGTGTTGTGAAAACGGCTGTTCCATGTGCACCCCATTAAGTACTCCACCTTCTGTGCACCCCATTAAGTACTCCACCTTCTGTGCACCCCATTAAGTACTCCACCTTCTGTGCACCCAATTATATATTCCACCGTCTGTGCACCCCGCTATGTACTTCACATTATGTACTCCACCTTCTGCGCTCTCCATTATGTACTCCACATTATGTACTCTACATTATGTACTCTACATTATGTACTCCACCTTCTGTGCACCCCATAAAGTACACCTCCTTCTGTGCACCTCGTTATGTCCCCCACCTTCTGTGCTCCCCGTTATGTACTCCATCTTCTGTGCTCCCCATTAAGTACTCCACCTTCTTTGCTCCACATTATGTACTCCACCTTCTGTGTTCCCCATTATGTACTTCACATTATGTACTCCACCTTCTATGCTCCCCATTATGTACTCCACCTTCTATGCTCCCCGTTATGTACTCCACCTTCTATACTCCCCATTATGTACTCCACCTTCTATGCTCCACATTATATACTCCACCTTCTATGCTCCCAGTTATGTACTCCACCTTCTATACTCCCTATTATGTACTCCACCTTCTATGCTCCCCGTTATGTACTCCATCTTCTATGCTCCCCGTTATGTACTCCACCTTGTATGCTCCCCATTATGTACTCCACCTTCTATGCTCCCCATTATGTACTCCACCTTCTATGCTCCCCGTTATGTACTCCACCTTCTATGCTCCATATTATGTACTCCACCTTCTATGCTACCCGTTATGTACTCCACCTTCTATGCTCCACATTATGTACTCCACCTTCTATGCTACCCGTTATGTACTCCACCTTCTATGCTACCCGTTATGTACTCCACCTTCTATGCTACCCGTTATGTACTCCACCTTCTATGCTACCCGTTATTTACTCCACCGTCTATGCTCCCCATTATGTTCTCTACCTTGTATGCCCCCTATTATGTGCTCCACATTCTATGCTCCCCATAATGTACTCCACCTTCTATGTTCTCCATTATTTACTCCACCTTCTATACTCCCCATCATGTACTCCACATTCTATGCTCCCATTATGTACTCCACATTCTATGCTCCCCATTATGTACTCCACCTTCTATACTCCCCGCTATGTACTCCACCTTCTATACTCCCCGCTATGTACTCCACCTTCTATACTCCCCGCTATGTACTCCACCTTCGCGACTTGTCTATAGCCATTCATGACCAATCATCCCCACCTTTATGACCTAATGACACCCCCCTTATTGATTCATGAACTCTCCCACTATCTTCCTCAATTATCGCAACAATCTCGTGATTTATAGTCTCGCCATTTCACGTTGGTGCAGTGATGGATTGCGAGAGTCTTCTTCTTCTACCTTTTTAGCTCCCAGTGGAGCATAGGTCTTCAACAAACACTTTCCAAGTCGTTCTGTTTTTTTTGCCATTCTTTTAAGATCATTTCATGTCTTCCCCATCATCTTCATCTCTGCTTCTATCTGTCTTCTCCAAGAATTCCCTGGTCTTCCTCTTTGTCTTTTCCCCTGGGGGTTCCAAAAAGGGCATGTTGTGTAATACTCTCAGTTGGCTGCCGTAATGTGTGTCCTATCCAGCGCCATCGTCTTCGCTGTATCTCTTTATCCACTGGTGTTTGACTGGTACATTTCCATAATTCTATGTTAGTGATTTTGTCCTGCCATTTCCATCCTTTTATCCTGCGTAAGCATCCATTAATGAAAGTCTGTATCTTCGTGATTGTCAATTTTGTTGTTCTCCAGGTTTCACAGGCATATAACAGGACCGCTTTAACATTTGAGTTGAAAATTTTTATTTTGTATTTAGCCTAATTTCTTTGTATTTCCATATGTTTCCCAGTGCAATGAAAGCTCCTCTTGCTTTTGATATCCTTATTTTGGTATCATTTTCTGTTCCTCCCTCTTTATCTATATTACTGCCCAGATATATGTAAGATTGTACATCTAATAGAGGTGATTCTCCTAGTTTTATTTGGTTATTGCCAACTGTATTAATTCTCATAATGTTGGTCTTATCTCTATTAATCTTCAGTCCTAGCTGTTGTGATCTCTCATCAAGTATGTTCATTTTATCCTGCATCTGTTGATGGCTGTGTGATAGGAGAGCTATGTCATCAGCAAAGTCTAAATCATCAAGTTGTTTGGTCAGTGACCACTGTATTCCATTTCTGTTGTTTTGAGTTATTTTCATAATCCAATCTATGGCCAGTAGAAAGAGAAATAGAGACAGAAGGCATCCCTGCCTTACTCCTGTTCTTATTTCAAATGCTTCTGTAATCGGTCCTTCATGCACCACACTACATTTCGTTCCTTCATACATTGTTTTTATCAAGTTAATAAACTTTATGGGGATTCCGTAATGACTCAGCAACTTCCAAAGCATTCTTCTGTCTAAACTATCAAATGCCGTTTCGTAATCTATGAATCCAATATAAAGTGGGGATTTTAGTTCTAAACTTTGTTCAACTATTATACGTAGAGTAGTTATTTGATCAGCACATGATCTGTTCTTCCTAAAACCTGCTTGTTCATCTCTCATATGTTTCTCTATGGCCACTTTTAGTCTCTCCAGAATGATTCTGCTTAATATTTTCCTGGCACTGATAGTAGCATAATTCCCTATAATTTGTGCATTCCTGTAAACTTCCTTTCCATCGTAGTTTCATCATATAACTTTCTTTCCAGTCTTTAGGTATTTCTTCCCTCTCCCAAATTTTATCTAATAGATTATGTAGCATCTTGGTAGAGGTGTTAATATCTGCTTTGATGGCTTCCGAAGGAATTTCATCTGGTCCTATGGCTGTACCATTTTTTAATAGTTTGATGGCTTTCATTATTTCTTCTATGCTTGGTTTTCCACAGTTAACGTGTAACTCTTCTTCTGCTTGTAGTATATGTAGAGGATTATATGAGCCGGGTCTATTCAAAAGTTCTTCAAAGTGCTCTTTCCATCTCTCCATTTGTTCCCTTATATACTAAGCAGATTTCCTTTCTTATCTTTAATAAAGGCATTGATCTGTTTGTATTTTCCACTTAATTTCTTTGTGCTGTTGTACAGTAGTTCTTTCATATTTCCTTTATTTGCTGCTTCCTCTGCCTATTTAGATAGTTCATCTATTTCCTCTTCTCCCTTTTAATGCATCTTCTCACTTCTTTCTTCACCTCTGTGTAAGCTTCCTGTGTCTTGACTTTATTACTTCTCGTTTTGCTTTTATTTATGTCTGCTTTCTTGTTCTTTCTTTCTTTAATTTTGTCCAAGGTCTCTGCTGTCATCCATGCCTTATTCTGGCGTTCTCTTTTCCCTAGTGTTTCTTCGCATGTCTCTTTCCATATATCATGATTGCGAGAGTGGAGTGATATAATCCCTTATTGATTCTTCACTCCATCTTCATGGCCCATAACACCACCTTCATCAACCCATCATCTTACATATGTGATCTATCATTCCATTTTCGTTATCTATCATACCTTCCTGACCCACCACGCCACCTTTTGTAACCCATAACACCACCTTTTGTAACCCATCACACCACCTTTTGTAAACCATCACACCACGTTTTGTAACCCATCACACCACCTTTTGTAACCCATCACACCACATTTTATGAAACAGCGTTCACCCTCGTGACCTGTTACCCCACCTTTCATCATCCATCGCCCCATCTTCTTGACACACAACTTTCAATGTTGTGATCTGTCATGCAACGTAACTGTATTATCACCATGACTTGTGTGTGTTGACTCGCCAATCGATCGACCCAAATCAATCATGAGCTGGCTTTTATTGCAGGTTAAACACCCTGGCAAACTGTTGCTCGATCTATACATTCATGTCACAATGGTAGCCCAATGTCATGTCCCTATGTCACTCTCTCTAGATACACATATAAGAGTGCATACATACATACACACATATATACATACGTAACACCTACATACACACATATACATGTAAATATACATATACACATACATACGTCAACACACACACTCACGCACGCACGCACGCACGCACACACATACACCACATACTTCCATATAAATTCTTCAATTTGAGAGACTTCATTGCTACACATATAGAAATGCATATGGTAAAGGTATTCACTCAAACATGTGCTGTCAGTTGTACGTATTGGTTAGTAGCGTTGGTTAGTAACATGTTTCTGCAACCCGCGTATCGCATCCCCAAGAAGGGTCAAGGTTATTTTTTGGCAAATATTTGTGTCGGGGCTATCAACACAGATGTTTTTAACAATTTATTTTTTTAACACGACGGGAAACATCGTCGGTTCCAACTGTTCTTACAACTGACGTCTGAAGCCGGCAATCTTCGTACCTCACAAGTGCAACTGAGGTGTCCTAGAGATCAGTAGAACGGTCGTGGAGGAAACCAACCAAATGTGAAGTTATTCAAGTATGACAGAGCAGTGCAGAAGCTATGTGATGGGATAAATGTTACACTGAGCAGGACTAACTGGCAATAACCTACCTGCTGCAATGATGATATAGGGAGGTCCTGGACAGATAGGTAGCCATCGGTTTAGATTTAACATTGAAGTTGAACATTTTTACTTGCGTTTTAACCAATTTGTCTTGTGTTTTCATGTTTCCTAATATAATGACAGTTGCGCTTGTTTGTTTTTAAATATATATTTTTGTATTTTTATATAGCATATTACATCCGGTTGAGGCATGTCTTCAAGGTAGTCTGGTTATTCACTGCTGCATTACCGCATTCACTTTCAGCAGTCACCCGTGAAGTGCATGTGGTGTTGATTTGTTAATTCACGACAAGCTGCGACACCTGGTGGAAGGAGGCGATCAAGCCACACAGAAACAGGGATTCGTAAAGAAATTGTCACCACCACCTGTGACGGGACTCAAATACAAAATCTTCTTGTACAGAGATCCGATCATTACATCTAAAGCACTCACTTCCGTTTTGACACTTTTTAACAATGACAAAGAGATGACCATGGAGAAGTGTAAATCCCAAGAAATAACTATTATATGAGGGGATTTCAATGCAAAGGTAGGAATAGCTAAAGCGCAAAATGTGACTGGTGGACATGGCCCTGGAGAGATGAATGACAGAGGGAATAGATTGATAGATTGGGCAAAGATACATGAAATGATTATAGGTAACACCTGGTTCAAACAACACCCTAGACGACTATGGCATAGCAAAGCCCAGACAAAAAGTATACAAACAAATTAATGTTATACTGGTACATAGAAGATTCAGGAATGGGCGAACATCTGTTAAAACAAGGCCAAGAGCAGATTGCAATAGTGACCATGTACCAGTAGTTGGGAGCCGCGATAGCTCAGTGGTTAGTGAACTGAACTACAAAGGACAAGAGGTAGGGTTCGATCCGAACCGACGGCTTCCGAGTTCACCCAGCCTTAAATGGGTACCGGATTTTTTCTGGGAAAGTAAAGCGGCACGGGCGTAATATCGACCACATTACCCCAAAAATCATGTGCTGAAGGTCTGTAAAATCTATGTTCACAAACACCATATTCCCTATACGCCACTTGGCGTGACGGATACTTTACTTTTTACTTTTACTAATAGTTGGAAGGATAAGAATAAAACTGCGGAAGACACAGAAATCCCCAAGAAATATATCATTAGAACAGATGAGTGATAAGTACAGTACGATAGTACAAAATAGATATAATGCTATTGAGAAAATACAGGACATCCAGGAGCAGTGGGAAATGCTCAAACAATCAATTCAACAAACATCAAAAGAAGTAATGCCAGTGACTAAAAGAATCAACAAAAAGAAATGGATGACAGAAGAAATACTAGAACTAATGTACTAAAGACGAAAACATAAGAAAGAAGAACGGACATACCAAATATTGCACAAAGAGATCCAAAACAAATGCAAAGAAGCAAAGGGCGAGTAGTTAAAGCAGAAATGTGAAGAAATGGAAAAAGAAATAAAAAAAAAAAAAAAAATACACAAAATGTATGCACAATCAGTTAAATGAATTAACAGGAAGAGAAGAAGTCAAAGTTCCAGCATCTGTAAAAGCAAAAGAAGGAAATATAATAATGGGACAGGAGAAGATAATGTAAAGATGGACAGAATATATCAGTTAACTCTATGATGAAAGACCAGAGCTAAACAATTCAAAGAAAGACACAGGACCATCAAAGCAGAGTGAAGTAGAGGAGGCAATTCAACACATGAAAAGAGTGAAAGCTCCAGGTCCGACAATATAACAATCGAAGATATAAATGCATTAGGAGAGTTGGGAGTACAAGTCATAACAAAATTACTCAATGACATATATAACACAGGACACATACCCGAGGATCTACTAAAATCTATCTTTGTAGCCATACCGAAGAAGTCAGGCGCCACTGATTGTGAAGACCATCGCACTATTAGTCTCATGAGCCATATGACTAAAATATTACTAAGAATCATCATGAGACGTGTAAGGAACAAATTAAAACCAGAAATAAGTGAGGAACAATGTGGATTTGTGGAAGGAAAGGGCACCAATAATGCAATATACATCTTAAGAACATTGATAGAAAGATCTGTAGAGGTAAAGAAAGATCTATATATGTGCTTTAAAGACTACACGAAAGCATTTGACAAAGTAAAGCATGTGGAAATAATCAATATGCTGGAGAAATTAAACATTGATGGCAAGGATCTGCGAATCATAAAAAAAAACATGTACTGGCAACAAACAGCAGCTATACGAATTAACAAACAAACAGGACAATTCCAATATATAAAGCAAGGAGTCAGACAAGGCTGTGTTCTGTCGCCGGATTTGTTTTCACTTTACAGCGAATATATTATGAGATCAATAGTAGACAAAAAAAATGAAGTCAACGGCCACAACATAAATAATTTACGATATGCAGATGACACAGTCTTAATAGCAGAGACAGAGAATGAACTACATGTACTAGAAATGATAGACATAATAGTAAAAGAAAGCAGCAAAAAAGGTCTCAGTCTGAATAGTAAGAAAACAGAAGAAATGGTCATGTCAAAGAAACAAACATCACCATCATGAATGGTAAGAAACAGAACGGCTTGGAAAGTGCTGAAGACCTATGCTCCACTGGGAGTTTAAAGATAGAAGAAGAAGATACAACATTCACAGATAACTACTTCTTGAAGAAATTCGCCACACAAGTCAACGAAATATGTGACTACACATCTACTTAACTCTACTTAAGTGGATATACTGAGATTAAACATAGCTTTCAGTGACCTTAAATGCATATTGTTCATTATACAATGATCATTATACGAGGTAATGCTATCCAACATTCTTAAAACAGCTGGAACAACAACAAGGCAACTTATCTGTTCACTTAAAATGTATTTGCCAATTCTGTAGCTGAAGCATATGCCATTAAGGTATTTGTAATTTGTTTGGTTTCTAACAAAAGTTGAGCCTCTGTAATCCAATCACTGGCAGCACGACGAGACTCTCCTGTCAACTGAATCATAAATCTCACAGCAATATCCAAATTGCCTCTCTCCATCCAATTGCTGGCATTGGATAGCAAGCCAAAGTTGTCTAAGGCTGTTAAATCGACTTCTTCTCCATCAATAGTAGCCACAACATGTCAAGCACAACAAAAGAGTGCAAGTATGATCAACTATAAACCCAGCCTGCGGCAAATACGGAAACTCTGGTAAATCTGTGCCGCAATTCATCTTCTGTAATTACACCTCGAAATGTGGCTGTGTGAGGGAAAGCATTAATCATAGTCTCCACAAATGGGTGCTTCTGACCGGCCTCTAATATGAGATCAATATTTTTCTTCAATGACTTCAGCTCTCTCTCAGTCTCACCATCATTACTGGGTTGAATGGCAGAGTCAAGGGCAATACAGTCAAGCCAGAAATCTTGGGCACACCTTGCTAGCTTCTCACTTGTAGCACGAGCTTCAACTGCTGCCTCAATGCCCTCGAGTCTTGAGATCTACCCAGCAACATCAGAATGAAACTTCTCCTTCTCCTCCAAAACTTTAGCATTTGCCCTTACTATGAAGTCTTCGTCTAGTGCCAATTGTTGAGCCATCAGAGCCTCTCTCATGTGATCACTGTGAGCAGCTGACTGGCGTGCAAGCTGCTTTCTCACCTCATTCTCTAATTGATCTATATATTCTGCATCCATTTTAGATTTTTCAACCTGAAATGCTTTATGTAAATTCTGACGTTCCTCTGCCAAGGCAGCACTGGCTTGTTTGCCTTTTCCTGCCTTTGGGCTTCAAGTGCAAAAGCAAGCCTCTGCCGTTCCATGGACAACTGTTCAGCAATTTGCTTCTGCAGCTCCTCAATTTTAGCGTGGGTATGGCCAATCAGTATATTCAGGTCTTCCTCAGACAACCTCTTGCCTGTGCCAAATTTCTCTGCAAAAATAAGACTCTCAATCTCTTTCTGAAAGTGTTTCTTTCCTCTATCGACTAAATCTTTGTATTTTTGCACCACATTGGCTTCACCCTCAGCCTGTCGAACCTGTGAAGTTGCATTTCCTAGCTCTTTAAGAAAATCATTTAACTGTTTGGTTGCTGGGACTATAGTTGGATTATTTTGCGTCACCCGATTGTTTTTGCCTTCTTGTAAAATATCCCGCAATTTTTCCACACTTTTTCTTGATTCTACAAGAAGCTCATTGGCTCTCAAAATGGCCCGTTCCTTCTCTTTGTGAGCAACAGCCACAGCTTCCCACTGTGCATCTTTTGCTAGAATATCTGATGCGTCATCCATAGCTTGTTTAAGCAGGGTAAAAATAATAATACATAAATATTATTATATGGGGAACTTCCGAGGCGATAATAGGGGATAATAGGGAATAATAGAACAAAGAAGTATGTGTTAGCACTCGGAAAAATTGACAGACAAACAACAATAGAAAAAAACGAAGAACAATATATGGTCCGAAGTGGGATCGAACCCGTACTCAGTGGCACCGCGCCTTCCCACGAGAAGCCGAACGCTTGGCACACTGCCACGCAGCCAACTACAAAAATTGGCTATTGTAGCAGTGTCTTACACGAAGGCGTACTCAATGACTATAGCATAGGGTAACGATCACAGACCGGAAATAAATTGTATATTTGTACTTCCTATTAATGCAAGTATCTCCCAGTAGGGCTGAATACTTGTGTTGTACCCAGTATATAACCAAGCGTTCGGCTTCTCGTGGCAAGGCGCGGTGCCACTGAGTACGGGTTCGATCCCACTTCGGACCACATACTGTTCTTCGTTTTTTTCTATTGTTGTTTGTCTGTCAATTTTTCCGAGTGCTAACACATACTCCTTGTTCTATTATTCCCTATTATCGCCTCGGAAGTTCCCCATATAATAATATTTATGTATTATTATTTGTACCCAGTATATAACCATTGGAAACTACTATTCGTGCTGTTTCGTCCAATAAATGTTTGTCTACAACACAAGTATTCAGCCCTACTGGGAGATACTTGCATTAATAGGAAAGTACAAATATACAATTTATTTCCGGTCTGTGATCGTTACCCTATGCTATAGTCATTGAGTACGCCTTCGTGTAAGACACTACTACAATAGCCAATTTTTTAGTTGGCTGCGTGGCAGTGTGCCAAGCGTTCGGCTTCTCGTGGCAAGGCGCGGTGCCACTGAGTACGGGTTCGATCCCGCTTCGGACCACATATTGTTCTTCGTTTTTTCTATTGTTGTTTGTCTGTCAATTTTCCGAGTGCTAACACATACTTCTTTGTTCTATTATTCCTTGTTTAAGCAGTCTGGTCTGGTTACGAATGTATGTTGCTACTTCCGTTTGTGCTGTCACAGCTTCAGCTATCATGTTCTGACTGCTAGTTGTCAGCTTATGAATAACATCTTCCAGTGCTGCATTATCAGACTTCTCATCATCCTCTCTCCTCTCAAGCTGTGTCACAACAGCACTCGGACTGATCTTGTCACTTTTCTTCCAGAAACTTTCTTTTGCAAATTTGTAGTAATACCCTTTTCAGATATACGATCATCTGCAGTACTATCATGATCAATTAGTCATCATCATCAAGTACCGGGCCTAGTGGCGTAGGTGATCATGTCTCTCCACAACTTTCGATCTCCGCAGCTATTTATCATTTCTGTTGTTAACCTTCTGCCAAGCCATTCTCTTAAGCTGTTTGTTATTTTTTCTCTTTGCTTCCCTCTATCTCTTCGTTCCTCAATTTTTCCAGCTGTTACAATATATTCCAGTTCTTCTCTTCTCATTACATGGCCAAAAAATGATGATTGTTTTTTCCTATTATTTGAAATTAGCTCTCTTTTTGCTTTGACCTCTCTCAGAACCTCTTCATTACTCTTCTTAGCTATCCATGGTATTCTCAACATTCTTCTGTAAAACCACATTTCTACAGACTCTAGTGATTTTATTGTCTGTTGTCCTATTGTCCATGACTCGCATCCATATGTTAAGACTGGCTTTACGTAACATTTAAGAACTCCTTTTCTTGTTTCTATTGTCAAAAATGGATTGCATAGTATTTTCCTCATTTTTTGGAAAGCTGCTTTTGACTGAGCCATTCTGCATCTCACCTCTTTTGTACATCTTCCATCTGAGGTTAACAAAGTTCCCAAATATTTAAATTCATTTACCTGTTTTAATATTGTTCCACTTGTCTTTATTTTGCACTGAGGTGATGTCTTTTTCTTTGTTGTTACCATTACCTCTGTCTTTTTGCTATTAAGGCTGAGTCCTTTAATTTTGCTTTCTTTCACTATAATGTCCAACATTTCTTGTAACTCATTTTCACTCTTAGCGTCAGGTCGGGTAATTTTACCTGCTACTGTATGCAGTAAACAGTACAACCTGTGGCTGCCCTGCTGACTTGCAGGTAAGCTCGGGAGAGTAAAAGGCTAAGGGAGGGTACCCCGAAGTAAAACAACCCCACTGCCTTGTGGGTGAGACTTTTTAGTCAAAGGCGAGCGGAGCCAACCGTAAACAAACCGACGGAAGGCAACAGAAAACCACCGTCGTAATTTCTTTGCATAATCATGAATTGCCACAACATTAGACTGAAAACATCATAGTTCTAGGGGATTTTAACGCAAAAGTAGGAAAGGAAAGAGTTGAGGAAGTAGTTGGTCATTATGGCTTAGGCGAGAGGAATAAAAGAGGTGAAAAACTTAATGAATGGGCAAGAACACACATCATGATGATAGGAAACATCCTGCTTTAAGCAACATCCAAGACGTCTGTGGACATGGAAAAGCCCAGGGGACAACGCACGTAATCAAATTGATTATATAATGATAAGCAATAGATTTAGAAAATGTCTGGTGTGTGTGAAAACTAGACCAGGGGCAGATTGCAATAGTGATTATGTACCAGTTGTGGATCAATTAGTAGCTCTCCAATTTTCTGAGACTCCGAGGCTTGGTACATCTGAGCATGAGCCATTTCTGTCAAAAGTGGATTTAAGTCAAAATCTTTCTAGCCAATGTCTTTTGCAGTTCCTTTCTTTGAACTGACTGCAGATTCCCCTCCTCTTCTTCACCATCATCTTCATCATCATCATTTAATAACTGAATATATGTTGCCAGGAATGCATCTGTACACATTTGATCATCTGATGTGTGCCCCTCATGTAGTGGTAGAAAAGTATTTGTGTCCTATAGCTCTCAGAGAGGCCGGACTGATCAAAGGGTTGGGATACACAAACAGACGTCTTGAAATCGGCTGCGCTGGCTGCATGCTTAACGTAAGATTGCAAATGGTTTCCCACTTTGTGACGTTGCAGTCTAAAAGAAAGCGCCACGGGACACATCAAAGGAGTCCCGTAGCGTGCTCAGCGTGTGTTGAGCATAGATGGATCTTGTTGCCATCACAAGCCATCTTGTTGCCATCAGCCTTGAGTTAACCAATGCATTCTTTGAATTATTCAGGTTGGCGCCTAAAAGACATCTCAGCAGAAAACTGAAAAGAAGACACCATTCCCCTCCCCGAGAGAATCAGGTCTTCATTTTATTTACAGGGCGGGTTTAAATTTAAAAAATGGCTGAGTGGTTAGTGTGCTCGCTTCGGTGGCTGAGTGGTTAGTGTCCTCGTCTCGGTGGCTGAGTGGTTAGTGTCCTCGCCTCGGTGGCTGAGACGTTAGTGTGCTCGCTTCGGTGGCTGAGTGGTTAGTGTGCTCGTCTAGGTGGCGGAGTGGTTAGTGTGCTCACCTCGGTGGCTGAGTGGTTAGTGTGCTCGCTTTGGTGGCTGAGTGGTTAGTGTCCTCGCCTCGGTGGCTGAGTGGTTAGTGTGCTCGCCTCGGTGGCTGAGTGGTTAGTGTCCTCGCCTCGGTGGCTGAGTGGTTATTGTGCTCGGTGGCTGAGTGGTTAGTGTGCTCGCCTCGGTGGCTGAGTGGTTAGTGTGCTCGCCTCGGTGGCTGAGTGGTTAGTGTGCTCGCCTCGGTGGCTGAGTGGTTAGTGTCCTCACCTCGGTGGCTGAGTGGTTAGTATCCTCGCCTCGGTGGCTGAGTGGTTAGTGTGCTCGCTTCGGTGGCTGAGTGGTTAGTGTGCTCGCCTCGGTGGCTGAGTGGTTAGTGTGCTCGCCTCGGTGTCTGAGTGGTTAGTGTGCTCGCCTCGGTGGCTGAGTGGTTAGTGTGCTCGTCTCGGTGGCTGAGTGGTTAGTGTGCTCGCCTCGGTGGCTGAGTGGTTAGTGTGCTCGCCTCGGTGGCTGAGTGGTTAGTGTGCTCACCAGGGTGGCTGAGTGGTTAGTGTGCTCACCTCGGTGGCTGAGTGGTTAGTGTGCTCGGTGGCTGAATGGTTAGTGTGTTCGGTGGCTGAGTGGTTAGTGTGCTCGGTGGCTGAGTGGTTAGTGTGCTCGGTGGCTGAGTGGTTAGTGTGCTCGCTCGGTGGCTGAGTGGTTAGTGTTCTCGGTGGCTGAGTGGTTAGTGTGCTCGGTGGCTGAGTGGTTAGTGTGCTCGCTTCGGTGGCTGAGTGGTTAGTGTGCTCGCCTCGGTGGCTGAGTGGTTAGTGTGCTCGCCTCGGTGGCTGAGTGGTTAGTGTCCTCGCCTCGGTGGCTGAGTGGTTAGTGTGCTCGTCTCGGTGGCTGAGTGGTTAGTGTGCTCGCCTCGGTGGCTGAGTGGTTAGTGTGCTCGCCTCGGTGGCTGAGTGGTTAGTGTGCTCACCAGGGTGGCTGAGTGGTTAGTGTGCTCACCTCGGTGGCTGAGTGGTTAGTGTGCTCGGTGGCTGAGTGGTTAGTGTGTTCGGTGGCTGAGTGGTTAGTGTGCTCGGTGGCTGAGTGGTTAGTGTGCTCGGTGGCTGAGTGGTTAGTGTGCTCGCTCGGTGGCTGAGTGGTTAGTGTTCTCGGTGGCTGAGTGGTTAGTGTGCTCGGTGGCTGAGTGGTTAGTGTGCTCACCTCCGTGGCTGAGTGGTTAGTGTGCTCGGTGGCTGAGTGGTTAGTGTGCTCGGTGGCTGAGTGGTTAGTGTGCTCACTTCGGTGGCTGAGTGGTTAGTGTGCTCGGTGGCTGAGTGGTTAGTGTGCTCACCTAGGTGGCTGAGTGGTTAGTGTGCTCTGTGGCTGAGTGGTTAGTGTGCTCGCCTCGGTGGCTGAGTGGTTAGTGTGCTAGGTGGCTGAGTGATTAGTGTGCTAGGTGGCTGAGTGGTTAGTGTGCTAGGTGGCTGAGTGGTTAGTGTGCTCGCCTCGGTGGCTGAGTGGTTAGTGTGCTAGGTGGCTGAGTGGTTAGTGTGCTAGGTGGCTGAGTGGTTAGTGTGCTCGCCTCGGTGGCTGAGTGGTTAGTGTGCTCGGTGGTTGAGTGGTTAGTGTGCTCGCCTCGATGGCTGAGTGGTTAGTGTGCTCGGTGGCTGAGTGGTTAGTGTGCTCGGTGGCTGAGTGGTTAGTGTGCTCGCCTCGGTGGCTGAGTGGTTAGTGTGCTCACCTCGGTGGCTGAGTGGTTAGTGTGCTCGGTGGCTGAGTGGTTAGTGTGCTCACCTCGGTGGCTGAGTGGTTAGTGTGCTCTGTGGCTGAGTGGTTAATGTGCTCGGTGGCTGAGTGGTTAGTGTGCTCGCCTCGGTGGCTGAGTGGTTATTGTGCTCACCTCGGTGGCTGAGTGGTTATTGTGCTCACCTCGGTGGCTGAGTGGTTAGTGTGCTAGGTGGCTGAGTGGTTAGTGTGCTCGCCTCGGTGGCTGAGTGGTTAGTGTGCTCGCCTCGGTGGCTGAGTGGTTAGTGTGCTAGGTGGCTGAGTGGTTAGTGTGCTAGGTGGCTGAGTGGTTAGTGTGCTCGCCTCGGTGGCTGAGTGGTTAGTGTGCTCACCTCGGTGGCTGAGTGGTTAGTGTGCTCGGTGGCTGAGTGGTAAGTGTGCTCACCTCGGTGGCTGAGTGGTTAGTGTGCTCTGTGGCTGAGTGGTTAATGTGCTCGGTGGCTGAGTGGTTAGTGTGCTCGCCTCGGTGGCTGAGTGGTTATTGTGCTCACCTCGGTGGCTGAGTGGTTATTGTGCTCACCTCGGTGGCTGAGTGGTTAGTGTGCTAGGTGGCTGAGTGGTTAGTGTGCTCGCCTCGGTGGCTGAGTGGTTAGTGTGCTCGCCTCGGTGGCTGAGTGGTTAGTGTGCTAGGTGGCTGAGTGGTTAGTGTGCTAGGTGGCTGAGTGGTTAGTGTGCTCGCCTCGGTGGCTGAGTCGTTATTGTGCTCGCCTCGGTGGCTGAGTGGTTATTGTGCTCACCTCGGTGGCTGAGTGGTTATTGTGCTCACCTCGGTGGCTGAGTGGTTAGTGTGCTAGGTGGCTGAGTGGTTAGTGTGCTCGCCTCGGTGGCTGAGTGGTTAGTGTGCTCGCCTCGGTGGCTGAGTGGTTAGTGTGCTAGGTGGCTGAGTGGTTAGTGTGCTAGGTGGCTGAGTGGTTAGTGTGCTCGCCTCGGTGGCTGAGTCGTTATTGTGCTCACCTCGGTGGCTGAGTGGTTAGTGTCCTCGCTTCCTGACCAGAAGGGTCCGGGATCGATTCCCAGCAGTGGCGGATTTTTTTTCGGACCGACAAGGCTCCGGGGTTCACCCAGCCTCTAAAAATGGGTACCAGAGATTTTTCTGGCAAGTAGACGGCCTGGCGTGATACCGACCACATCACCCAAAAAATTTGCCGTGGTTATAGAAAAATATGGTCACTAACACCATATTCCCCATACGCCTAGCAAGGCCTTTACTTACTTTAATTTTAACAATTATTTTTTTTGGTATAATATTTCCCTATTATTAACTATGCATTCTAATTTTTGTTGCCGGAGTGACATTATACATTGTCTTACAATCCAGCGCGGCTCCGTGATGAATTCACTAAAAGCATGACACCAATAGCACCTGCTGGTTGAACAGAAGCTATCAGCAGAGATCCGCCGTCCACAGTTAACGGCCGAAGTTAACGAAAATTACCGGTTAGAAAACGATTATGACGTTACACAATTCCACGTTTGTAACAAAATGGCGCCCTTGGTGAGTGAACGTCTCGTATTCATATTTATTTATAAAATCATATATTAAAGCTGAGCCAGCCTTCAGCATATTTGAAAGAGAAATCTACTATAACCGCTTAATCTTATGTATAAGTTGGCTACAAGTTTATCATCTTTAAAAATGGCGATTTTGTCAACATTTGACTGGGTCATTTGTGATCCCTCTGTCATTTTTTTCATTTTGTCAACATATATATAATAATTATAATAACATAATTTTGAAAAAAAAAAGAAAAGAAAAATCGTAAGAAAAAAGTGCCAAAGTCATTACAGTTACAAATGAATTATATTTTTAATTTGTAAACTAAAGAATAAAAATAAACAATGAACGTTACTCAACTGCTGGAAACAATGCAATGCAATGGAAAGCTGCTGTGCTATACTATTATATATTAAAATTAGAATAATAAGAAATGTTTATCAAATCAAATTAGCAGATTGAAATTGAATTCTAGCAGAAGGTAAGGATGGAAAGGGGAAGCCAGACCACACAGAGAACTGTAGTTAGTAAGTTAGTAGTGGTGAACACCTCAAGAGTCAAGAGCAAGACAAGTGAAGAGTGAAGTACTTTTAGTAGTAAAGTTAAAGCCTGTACACTGTGAAGTAAAAAGTGCTGAGGTGAAGTTCTAATAAAAATTCAAATTGAATTAAGAAATGTAAAGAAATTCACAATTGTTTATAAACAACGAACGCTAACAACAGCACCTTGTACAGATAGAGTGTACACAGTACAGTGTACACTCTACAGAAATACAAGAAAATATGCCATACTACTACTATATAGAAAGTAAACTTTATGATGTCATTGATTAAATTAAAGAACACCATTGCATTTTTATTGGTGCAAAGAAACTTTTTAACAGTTCAAACATCAAACAATAATTTTGAATAATAACAATAACATGATGAAGTCATGAGAGAAATAAAAGATTCATCTTGATCATTACAATATATTATTATATTCAAGTAGTCAATTTAAACAGCCTTATGGTGAGTTGTATGGTCGACAATAGCATGAAAGCAAAATTTACCAAGCAAACTTTAAATAATACTTTTTATCATAGTTTTCAATTTAAGATTATCACTTTGGTCTTGTCATCTTCACGAGTTTGCACTTGTTCCTTACTCTTCAAGTTGGTTGCTAAATGCTTGCCTTTCAGGAACCTGGAATTGACAACATGGTTGAAAAACACGTAGCATTGTAATGACTAATGAGCTTGAAGAAAATTTGTGTACTCCTTGCCTTTATTTGTATAGAAGCTCTTGTCAATGTTAGAGCTTGGTTCATCTGAGAAATGTTACTCTCACATTCAGTGCTAGAAATGGGTAAACTGTTGATAGTGTTGTGCTTATTATCTGCAATAATCAGCACAGCAGGCAATTTCCTCTCTATCAGGAAACCATGAAAACTCCTTACAATTAACATGTGGTCTTTTTAAAAACTGTAGGCCTTTTACACAGCTTGTTCCCTTCAGTCTCACCAAAAAATAACATTTTTCTCATCGTTGTCTGGCCACAATTCTAGATACCGAACTTTTGTAAATTCTGGTGTTTGTGTCTATTTTTTTTTGTATTTAGACCATAGACAGCTTTCTATTTGTCACATCAAACTGTCATAAAAGATTGCAGGATCAAAAGAACAGTTCACATGTGCTGATCATCTGCTTCTTCAAAGTTACACTTTCAAAATTCACATTTTTAACTGCTCATACAGCTTCATGATAACAAGATCCATTATTCATTTTCCTGTCCTTAAGTAGCCAAATCTGCATACCTCGTTTTCAAGTAAGCTTAACATGTTTTATTAATAACATCAGAATGTAGGATCAATGTTTTTGATAATGAGAAACTGAGGTGGCATGGTTATTTTTATGGTTCAGCAACTTAGGAGAAAACTAATAGCAGGAAATTTCATATTAGGAAACTTTTTATAGCTTTGTAACAGGAAACTTTTTATAGCTTTGTAACAGGAAACTTTTTATAGCTTTGTAACAGGAAACTTTTTATAGCTTTGTAACAGGAAACTTTTTATAGCTTTGTAACAGGAAACTTTTTATAGCTTTGTAACAGGAAACTTTTTATAGCTTTGTAACAGGAAACAATCTGCCCTCTAAAGTGGACACCATTAAGCCCTTCAGTTTATTGATGCTCTTTGCATAAAACAATTACTCTCAGTTTCTAGGATGAAAAATACTCACAAGATCTCTGAGTTTGTTAATATGCAGATAGATCAGCACAATGCAGTAAAGAATGGGGGAGCAGGAAGCATACATGAGTACCCAAATAACACTAGGGATTTGAATAGAATCTATCTATCTATTGACCTTTCGAGCCGTAACCGGCCCATAGGGCGTAGACCAAGATACACCTTCTCCTATATGAATTTTTTGTTCTAGCAGTTTTCTTTTAAAGATATTTTATCAAACCTCGCCATCTGTCTCTGTTCTGTGCAAGCAGTTCTATCTCATTGAGGGAGCCGATTCCTGCTGCTCTTGCCTCTCTCATCAATGTTCTTCTCAGTGTCTCCCTAGGTCTTCCTCTTTTTCTTTTACCTGTTGTTTCCCATATGAGGGCTTGCTTTGCTATTCGATTATTATCTCTTCTCATCACATGTCCAACGTATGATCATCGTCTTATTACTGAAGATATTAGTGGTTGATTGGCGATTTCTCTAATTTCCTCGTTTGTTTTGAATTCGTTCCATTCTATACCAAGTATTTTCCTTAGACATTTATTTTCGAATGCGTTCAACTTGAATAGCCTAAGTTTTGTGTTTGTGCTGATGAGTTTTGATTTCCACAACTTTTCAAGGCTTCTGAAAGACATTGCTTCTTTAGCCATTCTGATTCTAATTTCTTTGCTCGTATCCCCTTCTCGATCAATGTGACTTCCAAGATAGATAAAGTGATCGATCTCTTCTACTGGTTTGTTTTCCATGTATATTTTGTCACTTGTTGGAATTAAACTTTTCATGACTTTAGTCTTTTCATGATTGACCTCAAGCCCAATTTTGCTGGCTATTGATGATAGTTCATTTGTGTTTTCCTGCATCGTTTTTATCTGACTGCTGATGAGAACTATGTCATCAGCAAAGTCGAGGTCCTCCAAATGGTCTCCTTGTATCCATTCGATGCCTTTATTACCAGTGCAGCATTTCTTCATTATGAAGTCCATAACAATTCCAAATAACAAGGGCGATAAAATACATCCTTGTTTAACCCCAGTTTCTATTGGGAAACATTCGCTCAGTCCTTCCTCTGTTCGAACTGCACATGTGTAACCATCATACATGTCTTTGATAATATTTATGATTTTTTATGGTAAACCATATTGCTTCAGAATTTTCCACAAAGAATCTCTATGAATACTATCAAATGCTTTTTTGAAGTCGATGAAGTTAAGTACAAAAGGTTTTTGCTTTTCAATGTGTTCCTCCAATATAAGTCGTAGAGTAAAAATGTGGTCAAGGCAGCTTCTCCCTTTTCTAAACCCAGCCTGTTCTTCACGCATTACTGTATCTATTGAATCCTTTATTCTATTTAGGATGATTTTACAGAATAACTTTGAGGCAACTGACAAAAGTGTCACGCCTTTCCAGTTGTTACAATCTCTAAGATTGCCCTTTTTTGGGATCTTAACAATGATTCCTTTTTTCCATTTATGAGGCGTCTTCTCTGTTTTCCAAATGATGTTGAACATTTTTTGGAGATGTATTAGATTATGGCTATCAATTGCCTTGAGGATCTCTGCTGTTAACTTATCCTCTCCAGCAGCCTTGTTATTGGTCATTAGCTTTAAGGTGGTTTCTATTTCACTCAAGGTGAAGTCATCTAAATTTATATTTTCAGTCAGTATTGTTAAACATTTAGGTTGCTGTAAATATTGTCAGTCAGTATTGTTAGACATTTAGCTGCTACACTATCTTCAGTCAGTATTGTTAGACATTTAGCTGCTACACTATCTTCAGTCAGTATTGTTAAACATTTAGCTGCTACACTATTTTCAGTCAGTATTGTTAGACATTTAGCTGCTACACTATTTTCAGTCAGTATTGTTAAACATTTAGCTGCTACACTATCTTCAGTCAGTATTGTTAGACATTTAGCTGCTACACTATCTTCAGTCAGTATTGTTAAACATTTAGCTGCTACACTATTTTCAGTCAGTATTGTTAAACATTTAGCTGCTACACTATTTTCAGTCAGTATTGTTAGACATTTATATGTATTAATAATAAGTTTAAGTCATCCTTACAGGATGTAAAAATATATAGAGGGGCAGATATAGCTTCTGATCATCATCTTCTGTTAGCCAAACTTAAAATTAAATTAAAAAGGTATACTACAATGAATAAGGGCAGAAAGTATTTCAATGTAGGGTTTCTTAAAGAACAAGGAATTAAAGATAAATTCGCAGTCACAATATCAAACAAATACCAAGTCCTCCAACAACTAGAAAATACAATAAATATAGAAGATCATTGGAAACAGGTAAAAAATATATGGAAAGAGACATGCGAAGAAACACTGGGGAAAAGAGAACGCCAGAATAAGGCATGGATGACAGCAGAGACCCTGGATAAAATTAAAGAAAGAAAGAACAAGAAAGCAGACATAAATAAAAGCAAAACAAGAAGTAATAAAGCCAAGACACAGGAAGCTTACACAGAGGTGAACAAAGAAGTGAGAAGATGCATTAAAAGGGATAAGAGGAAATATATAGATGAATTAGCTAAAGAGGCAGAAGAAGCAGCAAATAAAGGGAATATGAAAGAACTGTACAACAACACAAAGAAATTAGGTGGAAAATACAAACAGATCAACGCCTTTATCAAAGATAAGAAAGGAAATCTGCTTAGTAATATAAAGGAACAAATGGAGAGATGGAAGGAGCACTTTGAAGAACTTTTGAACAGACCTGGCTCAAATAATCCTCCAGATATACTACCAGCAGAAGAAGAATTACACGTTAACTGCGGAAAACCAAGCAAAGAAGAAATAATGAAAGCCATCAAACTATTAAAAGATGGTAAAGCCACAGGACCAGATGAAATTCCTTCAGAAGCCATCAAAGCAGATATTATCACCTCTACCAAGATGTTACATAATCTATTGGATAAAATTTGGGAGAGGGAAGAAATACCTAAAGACTGGAGAGAAGGTTATATGATGAAACTACCAAAGAAAGGAAGTTTACAGGAGTGCACAAATTATAGGGGAATTATGCTACTATCAGTGCCAGGAAAAATATTAGGCAGAATCATTCTGGAGAGACTAAAAGAGGCTATAGAGAAACACTTGAGAGATGAACAAGCAGGTTTTAGGAAGAACAGATCATGTGCTGATCAAATAACTACTCTACGTATAATAGTTGAACAAAGTTTAGAACTAAAATCCCCACTTTATATTGGATTCATAGATTACGAAAAGGCATTTGATAGTTTAGACAGAAGAATGCTTTGGAAGTTGCTGAATCATTATGGAATCCCCATAAAGTTTATTAACCTGATAAAAACAATGTATGAAGGAACAAAATGAAGTGTGGTGCATGAAGGACAGCTTACAGAAGCATTTGAAATAAGAACAGGAGTAAGGCAAGGATGCCTTCTGTCTCCATTTCTCTTTCTACTGGCCATAGATTGGATTATGAAAATAACTCAAAACAACAGAAATGGGATCCAATGGTCACTGACCAAACAACTTGATGATTTAGACTTTGCTGATGACATAGCTCTCCTATCACACAGCCACCAACAGATGCAAGATAAAATGAGTATATTAGATGAGAGATCACAACAGCTAGGACTAAAGATTAATAGAGCTAAGACCAACATTATGAGAATTAATGCAGTTGGCAATAACCAAATAAAACTAGGAGAAATACCTCTACTAGACGTACAATCTTATATATATAAGATTGTACGTCAGGCAGTAATATAGATAAAGAGGGAGGAACAGAAAACGATACCAAAATAAGGATATCAAAAGCAAGAGGAGCTTTCATTGCACTGGGAAACATATGGAAATCCAAAGAAATTAGGCTAAATACAAAAATACAAATTTTCAACTCCAATGTTAAGTCGGTTCTATTATATGGCTGTGAAACATGGAGAATAACAAAATTGACAATCACGAAGGTACAGACTTTCATTAATGGATGCTTGCGCAGAATAAAGGGATGGAAATGGCAGGACAAAGTCACAAACGTGGAATTATGGAAATGTACCGGTCAAATACCAGTGGATAAAGAAATACAGCGAAGACGATGGCGATGGATAGGACACACACTACGGAAACCAACTGAGAGTATTACACAACAGGCCCTTTTTTGGAATCCCCAGGGGAAAAGACAAAGAGGAAGATCAAGGAATTCTTGGAGAAGACAGATTGAAGCAGAGATGAAGATGATGGGGAAGACATGGAATGATCTTAAAAGAATTGCAAAAAACAGAACGACTTGGAAAGTGTTTGTTGAAGACCTATGCTCCACTGGGAGCTAAAAGGTAGAAGAATTGTTAGACATTTAGCTGCTACACTATTTTCAGTCAGTATTGTTAGACATTTAGCTGCTACACTATTTTCAGTCAGTATTGTTAGACATTTAGCTGCTGTAAATATTTTCAGTCAGTATATGGCCCTTTTCGTCTTGTCAGACGGTCTAGTGGAGGCTATTGCGTATTTTTTGAGGTATTGTTTTTGCCGAACAGCTTCTCTCGTGGCTAATTCTACCAATGTTTGACAAACACATCTTCCTCATTTCACTTTGCCTACTCTGCCTGGGCACAGGATATGGAGATAGTGCTTTACCCAGTCGCACTATCCCCCTCTCGACTTCGTTTCAAGGATTTCCGAAGGAGGGACAAAGTCCATACGTTCGGAATTGAAAGAAGGTGCAGGGGATGCCAGAAAGACGATTAACGCCGTCCACTGCCTTAGGGTCCCTCCCTCCGGATTTTTACTCTGGGTGTACTCCCATAACCTTCGATTCTAACTAGAAACTAGTCCACAAGGTAGTGGAGGGTTTTGTGGTCGAAGTTTCCCTTCTTCTAGACGGGTTGCCAGCCAAGGTTTACGAGTCCCGTCTACCCGGAGCGATATCTAAAGATACGCATTTGTCAGGCTCAAGTGCCCGGACGTCCGAGAGAACACGTTACCGGTCAGTGCAAGGCTAGAAATTGCTCCAATGCACAAGTACCAAATCCGTGAAAAACACATCACTGAAACAGTACATAATCCAATTAATGAATAAAACATCCATAGAATGAATTCAGTCAGTATTGTTAAATATTTTCAGTCAGTATTGTTAGACATTTAGCTGCTGTAAATATTTTCAGTCAGTATTGTTAGACATTTAGCTGCTGTAAATATTTTCAGTCAGTATTGTTAGACATTTAGCTGCTGTAAATATTTTCAGTCAGTATTGTTAAACATTTCATTGTTGCAAATGTTTTTAGCCACTATTGTTAGACACCTACTTTACTGCTGTAAATGTTGTTAGTCACTATTGTTAGACACTTACTTTACTGCTGTAAATGTTTTTAGTCACTATTGTTAGACACTTACTTTACTGCTGTAAATGTTTTTAGCCACTATTGTTAGACACCTACTTTACTGCTGTAAATGTTTTTAGTCACTATTGTTAGACACCTACTTTACTGCTGTAAATGTTTTTAGTCACTATTGTTAGACACTTACTTTACTGCTGTAAATGTTTTTAGCCACTATTGTTAGACACCTACTTTACTACTGTAAATGTTTTAGCCACTATTGTTAGACACTTACTTTACTGCTGTAAATGTTTTTAGTCACTATTGTTAGACACCTACTTTACTGCTGTAAATGTTTTTAGCCACCATTGTTAGACACCTACTTTACTGCTGTAAATGTTTTTAGTCACTATTGTTAGACACTTACTTTACTGCTGTAAATGTTTTTAGCCACTATTGTTAGACACCTACTTTACTGCTGTAAATGTTTTTAGTCACTATTGTTAGACACCTACTTTACTGCTGTAAATGTTTTTAGTCACTATTGTTAGACACCTACTTTACTGCTGTAAATGTTTTTAGTCACTATTGTTAGACACCTACTTTACTGCTGTAAATGTTTTTAGCCACTATTGTTAGACACCTACTTTACTGCTGTAAATGTTTTTAGTCACTATTGTTAGACACTTACTTTACTGCTGTAAATGTTTTTAGTCAGTATGGTTAGACATTTACTTTAAAGCAGGGTATAGCAGTGAAGGTTTGAGAAGACAAGTGGGGAGTGAGGTAGTAGATAAAAATATAACAATAACAAATAAAATGAGGGGGTCAGCGAAAGTGGTGAACAAGTGGAAGGTCGTGGACCATGAGAAAAGGTGAACACGTCGTGAACTAGGAGGAAAACGTGAAACATAATTAGAAACAAGGCAAGGAGAGTTAGGTTAGACAAAGGGAGGAATTAGTTGTAATTCGAGAAGTTTGCGAGGATCCGATCCAGACGGCCTGTTTTTTGTGTTACAGCTGGTACTGAGGATCAGGAAAGTTAGTTTACCCGAGAGCGATCCACAAGTTATTTGTTGTTTTTGGATTTGACAGGGAATAGATTCAGTTTCCAGGAGTTGGTATGTAAACGGTAAATAGTAAGGATAAGATAAGTCACAAGGGAACAACACCAGCCATAGAACTTTAGTAGCAATATGTGAATAGTCAATCAGTTACCCTCAAGATCAATTGTGAATAGCCACTAAGTAGAGTTAAGATAGATTAGTGAATAGTCAGTAAAGTCGAATACTAGACTGTGGTTGTGTTAGATTATAACGAACAATGTTTGTTAAGTGAAGAGAAGTAATCCCATGAAGTGTTGTGTCGTAGTACACGAACATTATTGTCAAGCGGTGAATGTTCCACTGAATAGCTTCAAGAGAAGTAATCCCATGAAGTGTTGTGTCATAGTACACGAACAGTATTGTCAAGCGGTGAAGATTTCACTGTGTAGCTTCAAGGAAAGAAATCTTATGAAGTGGTGTGTCATAGTACACGGCGATTAGTATCAAGGGTCGCAATAACTCGCGAGGGTCCAGGTCCTTCTGACAGGGCGCGAGATGGAGTATAATTCTCCATTAGATCATCATATTGGCGAGGGGAAGTGAACACCAGATCGCCCATTAATTGTGAGTAGCAGCGAGGCTGCTGTGAATGTTTGTGGCTGAAGTTTTTGACAACCACGAGTGGTGTACGGCAGGAGAGTAAGCTGTGTGTGCAAGGCGGCTGAAACACCATACTAATTGTAACTTTAGAATGTGAAATGTGAATTTAGTTCTGATGAGAATAAAGCCTCAGGAGTGTGTTTACAAAGTGTTCATTGACGTTATTCTAGCGCTAGCTGTAATCATCTGTCCCTAGTGAAAGCAAACTCTGGGGTGTCAATCACTAACGGGAGTACGACAAGAACAATAATTTTGGCCATTAGTAGCAGACAGGGGCAGAGTGACCCAACACAGGCTGGCACAGTAAGGAGATTCTCCTTAATCACCTCCAGGCAGCTGGACAAGTCCGACCTTACGAATCCAGGGTGATTGTGCCAGGTCATGCGAGCGACGCCACTGGTGGGCGGTCGCTGCAATTTGCAGTCATAAAGTCAACTATCAAGGTGGGCGACGCCACTGGTGGGCGGTCGCTGCAGTGAAGTAGACGCAGTAAAGAAAGGCGTTGGCAGATCATAGGCAGACAAGAGAGATCAACAAAGGCGACGTCATCATCCCACCAGGAGGAAGGAACATCGTCATCGCCTGGACATCATCGTCGTCGTAGAGAAAGAACACCGGCATAACTTTACTGTTGTATATGTTTTCAGTCAGTATTATTTATTAGACACTTCACTGCTGTAAATGTTGGCAGTTCCAAAATGAACGTGTTACAATTATTGTAGAGCAGAAATTTTGCTGCAATTTTCAAAATAAGTACTTCTGCTTTTAATCTTGATTGAACATTTCTTTGTTGGCTCAAGTAAACATTTCTACAACCATTTCTTTGTTCTACTGAGTTAGTTGCTCACTTATGTGTGTTTGAATGAGTCCTAGGTATTTCCAGAAGTTTATGCTCAATTTTCTTAATGTTGTCCATCAGTGTTGTAGAAAGATATACATTCTTTAATGTTATCTGGGGATCATTATAATGGTTGTTCACCTAAGATTTTTCTTTATCATCCCCAGTATTTTGATTGTCTACACGGCCGTTTGCTTTCATCTCAAAGTGAGATTTTAGTTATAATCTAGAACATTTAGCAGTATTTATGGATGAAGATGTGCTGAGCCTAGTATTTATCACTCATTCTTATCATCATCATCATCATTGAGTGCCGTCTCCGCATCAAAGGTTGGCTACCATGGAGTGACTTTCCTCTCTGCCTTTTGCTTTGATGGTGCAGGTTGTCATAGGCTGACTTGTCCATCTTTCGATGTTACTAGTCCACGTTATTTTTGGTCCACCTCTGCCTCTTTTACCTTGTATTTTCCCTTCCAAGATTACTTTCATTTGGCTGCTGTGTCTTTTAACATGCCCCAAAAATCTCATTTGTCTTGTTTGAATTGTGTATAGTAGTTCTCTTTTCATTTTTAGTTGTTTTAAGAATTCATTTACGTGTTTAATATTGTTCCACTTATCTTTGTTGTGCATTGCGGTGGTGTCTTTTTCTTTGTTTCTACCATTACTTCTGTCTTTTTGCTATTAGGGTTAAGTCCTTTATTTTTGCTTCCGTCACTATGGCCATGTAATAAGAAATGACCATCTGGAATATATTGTAACAACTGGAAAAATTGAGGGACGAAGAGATAGAATGAAGCAAAGAGAAAAGATACCAGTCAGCTTAAGAGAATGGTTTGGCAGAAGGTCAACAACAGAAATGATAAATAACTGTCGAGATTGAAAGTTGTGGAGAGACATGATCACCTATGCCAACAGGCATGATATTTAATGATGATATTTTTCACGGCATTAAAATTACTTTTTGTCATTCCTATTCTTTTGTTTATTTTAATTTACATTTTTCATCACTGGTATATCACTGGTATAATTTTGATCCTGGTATGTCCAAGGTAGTTGTAGCTCTGAACTGTCTCCAGGTCTATTTCTTCAACTCATTCTTAAAACTGATATTTTGTGAACGTTGTTTCAGTTTGTGACATCACACACAAAATGTAAAATGTTTAGCTAAGGTGAATATTTGTGTATTAATGATATTTTAATAGTTCTGAGAGTTGCTGGGACTGCTCATATGAAGTTTTTAGCTACAAAAGTTTTTAAATTTCAAGATACATCACCTTTTCATCACTTTGGATGTATAATAGAAGAAGCATGTGCTTCTTTCTGGAAACACACAAAATAGCAAATCAACTAAAGTGTTCATGAAAACAACTGTGTCTAGTATGTAATATTCTCAAAGCAAATCAAAGTGGAAGGAACCTCAAGCATTACCAAACAAGCTCACACATGGTATCCTCAAAGAAAGAGAAAACAAGGAAAACCTAGAAACACATGGAGATAGATTCTTGAGGTATTATTTAAAACCGAATGACAGAAAAAGATGTTGGCCTCTGCCCCAATGGAGAGTTAAAAGAAAGGCAAGAATAAAATAGAATGTGATGTGCATAATGACATTTATTATTTAGTCAGTTTTTTTTTTCCTTTTTTTTTTCATTCAATGATTGTGTGTACTTTCCAAGCAAGAAGCCACAACATTATCTGCTAATTTTTGAAACATCGCATGATTTGTATATGTCTGTCTGCATCTTTCACAGTTTTTCTTCTGCTTTTACTAGTATGTGTTAGATTATTTTTGGTTGAGCCAAAGATGGTACATAGGGCAGAAGTTCTAGACTCTTTGTGTTCGATGATCAAGCATCAGACTTTGCACAGGACCCACATTTTGTCTCACCACATAACAGATTATTTATAACAAATCATTTAAAAACAAAATGGTTTATCCACACATTGAAGTAAATGTATTTCAAAATGATCTCCTATGTTGTAACTTGTGGAGATTTCTTCTTATTATTGTGTCAATGGTATACATATTTGAGGCAGAATGCAGCTGATCATCTTTCTGATATTTGTGGAAAGTGTCAGTTTTATATTGATGTTCACTAATTTCTGTCTGCTGCCTTAACTCTACATGGACTCTAAAAATATGTACCTAATGACAGTTTATTGCTGCCATGCACACACAATGTGCTCACAATGTTTGTTTATGGCATGCGCTCTAGCTGGGATGACCTAGATGTGACCTACGCACGCAACTATAATGCAAAGGAGGCCTTTATATGACACAAAAGAGGCCCTTTCGTGGCTAAAAAGTCAGGTTTTTCTAACATACTTTCAGGACTGGGCCTTCATTACCCTTTCCTGCCTCCACGCTATCAAAACAAGTAATGTTTATAAATATAATAACAATTGCCACCATTAGTCCAGTAATTATTGACTTTCACTTTTACAGGATCAGTGAGCACAAAAATATAAACTTCCAATACAAATATCACAAGATTGAAGCGTTCATAAAAATATGACTTTCACTTTTACTGACAGAAATTATAACATGATATTGTTGTGTAAACAAATATAGCTGCTCAATGTTAATATAAGAGATTAAATGTAGTGTATTAAGCAGATCATAATATAAAATAATTATAATGATTTGAAACTTTATTTTCACTATGAAAAATTGTTTTAATTTCAGACCATCATTCTGGCAGTTGTGAGCATGTTCTCATGCTGTCATGTAAATGCATTCTATTTACCTGGTGTTGCACCTTCAGAGTTTGTGAAAGGAGCCCTGGTTGAAGTGAAGGTAAGTCAAGATATTGCAATCACTTGCAGTTGTATTTTTTGTATGAGGTGCTGAGTCATATCCACCGAGCGCAGTCAGTTGACCAAGACTTCTGTTAGATGTCATTGTTGGCTGCCTTTGAAATATAACAAAAGTCTGGTCAACAAGGGAATTGATCCAAAGTTAGATTCATTGGCCCTGCTTGATCATGTTGCCAATGTTGTGCATTACAGAATGATCTTTAAGCTGCAGTCTGCTAACCAGCTGAGAATATGGGAACAGCTAAATAGTGAGTGTTTTGCACAAAACAAGATGCAAGTATTGTTAACAATTGGTCAAAAGTTTTGTTATAATTAATAAATGCATATAAAATGTATAGATACAGTTGTGAATTGAAGCAGCAGCAAGTTCATTCCTAACAGTAAATTAACATTATGTGGGGGAAACAACAGACCTTTGTAACATGAATCATTGAAATAAGTGGGGCAACCTTTAAATAGTTGCAGTAAGTTAAACAACAACAGCAGATAGGAGATATAATATTCTCTTTCCTTCTCACGTTTGCCCAATAATTAAAGGAATAAAAAGACCTCTGTTATCTACTCAAAAGACCTTTAGGTGGGCATAGATATGTTCATTTGTGGTTCACAGCAAAACTTACAATTTGTGCCTTTCAGCCCAACACATCAGACTTAAGCAGGGGCATGTTTTGAGTACCAGGTTGCCTTCCCTCCCTACTCACTTAATCAGACTGGTTAGTCCAGTTTCCAGGGGCACTGTGAAATGGAATCTAAATAGTTCTGGTTCACAGATCATGGTGCAAGCAATCAGCTAAGAGTTGCTGACCCCTTTAAGCCCTGGTGCTAGTGTCACCCCAAGACTCAATATAGACAATAAGACATATATTGTCATAGATTACAGTAGAATTGCAAAGACCAACAAAGAAGTTCTTCATGAAGCCAAACTACAAATTGACCTCTAACATGCATGAGAAAGAAAAAGTCAGCCTTTTTGGGACATGTTTTTAGAAGAAATGAAATTGGAAAACATAGTTACAATAAGTAAAGTACAGGGGAAAAGAATCTGTGGGTAACAGAGTGAGAAAGATACAGGACAATTTGACATTGTTGAATGGCACATTAGAGGAATAAAATAGTTGAAAAATATGATTGCTTGTGCAACCTGTACTGCATATGATGGAGAATAAAATAGTTGAAAAATATGATTGCTTGTGCAACCTGTACTGCATATGATGAAGAATAAAATAGTTGAAAAATATGATTGCTTGTGCAACCTGTACTGCATATGATGGAGAATAAAATAGTTGAAAAATATGATTGCTTGTGCAACCTGTACTGCATATGATGAAGAATAAAATTGTGGAAAAATATGATTGCTTGTGCAACCTGTACTGCATATGATGAAGAATAAAATTGTGGAAAAATATGATTGCTTGTGCAACCTGTACTGCATATGATGAAGAATAAAATTGTGGAAAAATATGATTGCTTGTGCAACCTGTACTGCATATGATGAAGAATAAAATGGATAGACCTGGAACACGAAACTTTGACAAGAACTTATTGATTTCATAAAAGAAATATAGAAAATGCCCATCATTAAGAATGGATGTTGAGATCTTGTTCATGGCTTAAACTCCCAAAAGATATCTGAAGGACTTTAATTGACTTAATGGTAACATAATGATGAAGAGTTTCTTCTTCCCTAGAATAATTATGTATAAATACAAATCACCAAGCACTAGAGTTGAACAGTATGAGAGTAGGTCTAAGGAGTACAAAGAAGAAGTACAAGATGAAATAAATGAAAGCAGCCAAGAAGCAGAGACTAATGAAGTGAGATGAAACAAGGTACAAAAATATCAGTTGACAAAATTGTTTGCGCTCAGTAACCTAGCCAACCAATACTTTCATAGTTCTGCACACATAGTGTGTTTCTGTCAGTTTTAAAAAAAAAAAGTTATTTTGGTGAAGTAAGAAAATTGGCTACAATAGATGATTCCTTCATCATAGTGATCATGCCACTCTTCTTCTACAGAGTTAGCCCAACAATTAATTCACTACATTGTCCCCCCCTTAGCAAGATGCAAAATGTGCATAGACGCATTTTATTGTAATTTACAGCAGCGTGGTCTAACCTATGGTCTGTGGACCAAATATCGCTCGTGAGACTCATTTAGGTGGCTGACGACCCTCTTTCATGGTTTCAAATAATAAAAAATAAACCTATAATATAATTTTTAAATTGTGGGTATTGGGTAGATAAATCCATCTTTACTGCAGGTTCTGTAGTTCCTGTTAGATGGTAGTACAGAATAACCTGTATTTGTGTAATTCCCTGCTTCAGGAAACGTAACAAGTTGTAATACTTTTAATTAGACATTCAAAAGACTTTTACAAAGACCTCATTACAAAAATTTGTTCTGCCCAGTAGCAAAATTCACAGGAGGATGTGAATTTGAGTTACAACCATTGACTGGAATTTCATTGAGTAGGTGTGAAACAATGTCCTAGTGGAACTTTTGGTCAATATGGTGGATAGGCGGCAGGAACCGTTAAAGGCTATGTCTGAAAAGTGTTCCTTGTTGCAGTTCCTCATATTCCAAGTCCAGCTTGTTGCAGGAGCTACTGAGTTAAGTGCTCCGCGCACACTGTGATCTGTTCTGTGCGTTTCATCCATTTTGATCGTGTTTCGATATTCTGATTGCTTACGATGAATGATGATATCGTATGACAGGGAACAGATGGCAGTGTTCACTTTCTGTGCGGCTTCACCTTATGTCTTTTAGTGTGTGCTGAGACTGCTATGATCAGGACTACAGCTAACTTTCTTTCACCTTCCAGAAGATGAGATCTCCCGTTTCATCGAATATGTCGGACATTTCCACCCCTCTATCCACATCACCTTCCACATCTCCACCTCCTCCGTATCTTTCCTGGACATCCTAGTCTCCTTGGGCACCTCTCATCTTCTCACCTTGGTCTTCTACAAGGCCACTGACTCCCATAGTTTCCTCCGCTACGACTCCTCTCATCCTACATCCTGCAAGAACTCTCTTCCATATTCTCAGCTTCTCAGACTTCGTCGCCTTTGCCGAGACGATGAAGATTTCCTTCACAATGCCCACCTCATGCTTGATTTCTTCCGCCGACGCCTTTATCCAGAATCAGCTCTCCTTCCTGCCCTGCGTCGAGTTCTCCACACTTCACGTCAGTCTGCTCTTACCCCCTCTACTCATCCCCCCTCTGATAGAGTAGTGCTCGCTCTCACCCATCACCCTCACCACTACGCCGCTATTAGGACCATCCACCGCTACCTCCCTATTCTCCGATCTGACCCTACTACTCGTCTGCTCTTCCCTGACCCGCCACTAGTGGCCTTTAGACGTGACCGGAACCTCCGAGACTTTCTTGTCAGGGGTCGTCTTCCTGCTGACCACTTCAGCCATCGAGGCACTATCCGCTGCAACCGGAGAGTATGTAAAACTTGTGACCACGTTCGCCAGGCTGACACTGTCCTCTTCCCCAATGGTCCTTTCGAGATCAGAGAGGGATTCACTTGTACATCGCGGAACATCATTTATGCCATCATTTGTAAGCGATGTAAGTTGACCTACATCGGTCAGTCTGGTCGTAGAATCGGCGATAGGTGCCGTGAACACTTGAATGACATCACCCGAGAAGCGGACACTCCTGTAGCAGCCCACTTTAACTCGAGGGGCCATCGAGGTATGACTGATGTCTTGGTAACTGGCCTAATATCATGCTCCTCTGATCACCACAGTCGGCTCACTCTTGAGCACCGTCTGATCGTTCGTTGGGGCTGCCTCACCCCTCGTGGCATCAATGTATCCCTGTCCCTCTGAGGACCCTCCTGCCTCCGACTCCACCCTCCCACCTATGGACCTCTCTTCCTATTTCTCTTCTTCCATCCCTGCTTTTCATATCCTCTTTGAGTAACCCCCATATTGCCTTCTTCATCCTAAACCCCCCCTCCCCACACCTTTTTCTCTTCTGACTACCTTCATGTCCTTTACCTCTTTATCACTATATCACCTCTCCACCTGGACTGTACGTACGATCTCTCTGCCCACTTCTATTGTTCCTCGTCCTTCCTACCACCCCTCTGCTGATCTACTCCTAGCTCACCCCTCTCTATTCACTTGTAGTCACTACTCATCTATACCTACTATTCCAGTATCCCCCTTATCCTGATGCCCACTTTCATTCCCCCCTTTGTTCTATCATTTCCCTACTTCTTTACCTCCTATGGTTCATACCTCCTGCACACCATCCCCTATTGCTCCACTTCTTCCAGACTTTCTCTTTTTTTCTCTTTTTCCATTCACTTCTGACCTACCGCCTCTCCCCCATCCAGTTTTCACATACCTGCTTCTTATCCCTCCTCTCCATACCTCCTCCTCTAATACTTCCCTACCTCCCGATAGACTAACTTCCTCCGGACCACCCCTCTATCGCCCTTCTCATTATACCGGCTTTATTATTCTTCCTCTCCTTATCTCTTCCTCCAGTGTCCAATCCTTCCTTTCGTTGACCTACCTCTCAACTCTTTCAGTTCGAGGCCATCCATTCTGTAGAGTCCATCTCTCTCACCGTTTGCCTAGTTCACTACTTTGTCGTGTCATTCAATTTCTTTCTCTTAACCTCTCACGTGATCTCTCACTTCCATTGTTGAGTGATTTATATGTATTGCTTGTCGTGTCCCAGGAGTGTCTTCGTCTATCCCCCCCCCCCCCCCCCCACCTTTTGGTTTTCCCGATATTAGATCCGTCTGCCCTCTCAACTGACCTGTCTTGGTCACGGGTTGCTTTCTTTACATGCTCTCTGTCTTCTAGTCATTCCGACTTGTTTCAGAACGGATTACAGAATTCCTGCTCTGAGCTCAGCTAAGTACTATTTATTATACATTTTTCTCTTTTTCTATTTTATATATTTTGACGCCCATCATACCTCTCATCATGTAATACTCATTTCTCTCTTTTCTTATTTCTGCATCCTACTTTCCTCGCCCTCCACTTGATCATCTAACATGTAGTAATTGTGCTTCACCGCTTGTTGTCGTTGTCCCTGTATTCTGAAGAAGGCCACAGGCCGAAACGTCAGTATTGTGTTGTGTTCTTTATTTGTAAAGCTGTCACCATACTTTGGAGTGTTTAGTACACCCCACCATTGGCTCCTTGCTACCAGCTTTACCGCAGCATTGCAATTATTTGCCTGTTCCCTAACTTTCTTTGTTTGAGAGACGAGGTAGTAATTTGGATGATTCCACTGGCACGAGCAGTTGAGCAATTATGGATTTTAATTCGTTTGCAGTGATACTGGGGCCTACCATAACAATGTCCTAGTGAGCTGAGATCCTAAGGCTGTAGACCTCTAACACAGTGTGCTCACTGTGAGCTGTGTTTTTCACCTGGACCGTGTTTTGATATTCCAATTGCTTACAATGAATGATGATATCGTATGACAAAGGACAGTTCAGCTGCATTCACTTTTAGTGCCACTTGTTGTTGATGGATTGCCACGAGTTGATACGAGCATGTTTGCCCTTTGACTCATAAGATGTGGCGGGTCGTAATGGCTTTCTTGACATTCCCGGCTCTTTTTACTGGAGGTTGGAGGTCGTCTGTCCCGGGCTATCCCAGGCTACGCTGGGAAACTACTAGTCCAGCCCAGAGGTACTGCAATACTGGGTCCTCAATCAGTAACAGCCACCACTACAGGGAACACGGCGATCCTAGCTTCTGTTAGCCAGTCTGTTTTGACGCAGACTGTTACTGAGGGAAAACCACGAGGAGGTAGAACTGCTAGGTCTTGGCCAGCTGATGGTGCGCCGGCCCTGCTATTGCGACCGCAGGTCGCAGGCGCTTATGCTCCCCTTAGTGCCGCTTAGCCTTATGTCTTTTGGCATGTGCTGTAGCTGCTATGATGTGGCTTCAGCTGTCTTTCTTTGTTTGGATCCTTCAATGAGATGAATTTTAATTAAGATTCCACTGGCACAGGCAGTTGAGCAGTTATGGATTTTAATTCATTTGCATTGATACAGGGGACTTCAACTAACCGTATATATGGTTATTATCCAATATTATCCAGTAAATTAATTATTAAACATTTAAAAATGCAGATTTATTGACAGAAACGATTTGACTGACAATGAATGTGGCTGGTGCCTTGCTTTCTTCCTTAGTGGAGATGCTCCACCACCTTAGAAATTATTTTTATTATTTTGACACAAATTATTAGGCAGAGATCAGTTGATCAATCACAATTTTTTAAAAATAAATGTAAAATTGTTTTGGGTTGCTCTATTTAACATGTTTAAATTAATAATTTTTAAAATACTGGAAAAAGGACACCTACTGCATTCAGTTTCGTTTCTGACTTGCGAATCCAATATCTTGAAGCTACCAAGTGACAGTGTTTACTGTGATTATGGCAAACAATCAAAAATGAAATGCTTTCAACTTTCACCTCATGCCATGAGAACACAGCGTGGGTACTGTGGCGTATATCTTCAATTATGTCTTGGTGGGTTTTGCCTACTTCTTGGCCAGGTTTGACCTGTTCAATTTTAGACCGAGTCTTCTATGATATATTAGATGGCAATTTCCACATTTGGCACATGGCATTTTCTTGTGTTAATTGAGACTGCGGGCCATATTAAAAAAATACATAAAAAGCATTTGAAATGTCAGAAAAAAAATGTATCATATGGAAGATGTATGAGTATGCACGCTGATTTACAGCATGGTGCAATATCAACATGTCCAGCTTTAGCAGGGAATTGATTTGAAGTACTTTCCTTCTTTAATCCTTCCTTATTTGGTCACATGGTTAGTATTTTTTCATGTCCATCACTAGAAGGTGAAGTATGATCTTTATCAATTCTGGTTCACTGATCCTATACAAAGAGTCAGCTATGATAACTGACTGCTTTCAGCACAGTTGTTTGTTGGGTAGGTGAAAGTTTCCATATTGGGGAAGTTTCTTTAACATGATGCACCAGCCAAACGCTAGACCCTCTGGAGTCAAAAATTAACACTTGAGTATTATGAAATACATTTCTTTCCAGCTGTCATGTGCTCCACCATAACAGACACACAGAAGGTGGTTTATGAATCACTTTGTGTAGAATTTGTTTCATTTTTACTTCTTAAGCCATAAACACTTAAGTCCATGAGTTGCTTTCACTCTTATTCACCAGGCTGTCAAGCTTACCAGTACTAAAACACAACTGCCCTATGAGTATTACTCTCTGCCATTCTGCCAGCCCGTTGATGGAATACATTACAAGAGTGAGAATTTAGGTAACACATCGTGTTCTACATTGTTTAATATTATATTAGCTTTTGATTTTTCTTTTCTTCTTACTTTTCACTATTTATTTTTGTTTGATCGTTAAGAGATGTGCGACATAAAAGTTCCTTCGATTAAATAATTTTTTTATATGAAATGTTTATACAATTGACTGTAACATAATATTTTTTTTTGCGTTAACGTTATCCCATTGCCATAGAAACCAAGATAAGGAGCTGCTATGTTGGATATTGCAGTTATTTTTCTGTGATATTAAACATTGCAACAATATAAACTATTGACACATTTTTATGCTGTGTGTATACACTTAGTTTGTTAAACAATTACCGTGCTAATGTGTCTATTTGATTTGATAATTTTCTTTCATTAACAGTCTGGAATCATGGGTGGTATGGTAATAACTGCTTGAACAGAAGAATCTTATGGACTGTAGATGAAAGGGACTGTTGTCCAATGTGTAATTTGCTAAGAGTTCAATTATACCCTTTTCTATGACATTTGAATTGGTAATTCCTGGAAAATCCTTTTCTGAATCTGCATGTATAACAAAAATATAAAAATATGAGATCTTACATTTTTAGAGTTTGAAAATTATACCCACAGCCTTGATTGAAGGTTTGAAAGGGGGGGATGGGATGCATGCATGAGTACCTACAAATTGTATTAAAAACAGTCAACTATATATATATATTTTTTTTTGCGCTCGCCAGCTTTTTACCTGTGACGAAGTCCCTAGAGTCTAGAAACTGAATTTTGCGTGTTAATCCGTTTTTCCCTGGCAGCCGTGTGCACAGGAGTCCCTCGCCGCACAGGCAGATCACAGGCAATAAACTATATTAAATCAAATGCACTTCAAGATCATTTATTTTAGCAGCTTGTTAGGACAACGAACACCTCACATGATTATTATATCATAATGAAGTCCATTGGTTGTTCAACAGTTGTTGCCTTTGTCATTTTGTTGCTTTCTGGGACTCAGTTGTGACATTTTCAGGGTTGAAGAAATGGAAGAAAAGATGACTCAGCTAAATGTGATACCTGTGTGATGTCTTTGAAACAGCTAAATGTGATACCTGTGTGATGTCTTTGAAACAGCTAAATGTGATACCTGTGTGATGTCTTTGAAACAGCTAAATGTGATACCTGTGTGATGTCTTTGAAACAGCTAAATGTGATACCTGTATGATGTCTTTGAAACAGCTAAATGTGATGTCTTTGAAAGAGCTAAATGTGATACCTGTGCGATCTCCTTCAAACAGCTATAGGTGATGTCTTTGAAACAGCTAAATGTGATACCTGTATGATGTCTTTGAAACAGCTAAATGTGATAACATGTGATGTCTTTGAAACAGCTAAATGTGATACTTGCGTGATGTTTTTTAAATGCTCAGTATATTAAACAAACAATTGTTATTGGTTATGGAAGGCCTCGGTCTCACAGCAAACGAATTAAAATCCATAATTGCTCAACCGCCCGTGCCAGTGGAATCATCCGAATTACTAACTCATCTCCCAAACAAAGAAAGGTAACTGTAGTCCCCATCGTAGCAGTCTCAGCACACGCCAAAAGATATAAGGTGAAACCGCGCAGAAAGTGAATACAGCCAACTGTTCCCCGTTATACGATATCATCATTCATCGTAAACAAGCGGGATATCGAAGCAGGATCAAAACGGATGAGACACACAGCTCACGGTGTGCACAGAGCACTTAACTCAGTAGCTCCTGCAACAAGCCGGACTTGGAATATGAGGAAACTGCAAGAAGGAACACTTTTCAGACATAGCCTTCAATGGTTCCTGCCGCCTATCCACCATATACCATGGGAGTTTACGTCCTCCGAAAATGATGATCGTCGTAGCACTTGATGATGTTAGGCCATCATTGATAACTCCAATTCCAAACATATAGACACACAGGGGTGGTAAGTTATCATTTCCAATCCAACAGAAGCCACATGACCTGTAGTTAGTAAAAACACAATTGATGATGTTCTCCGCTCCCTTCTTGTAGCTGCAGCCACACGATTCTGATGTCTCATTAACTTGGACATCATTCAAGAACAATGTCAGATGAACATTCCATAGATATGGCTTTGCTGATGAAGTGCTTGGTGCAACAGTTGTATCAATCATACTGGAGGCTCCTGGTCTGTGGTCATTAATATTACAGACGGCACATGATGTTGTTATATTCAGTATTTCTTTCTGGGGTGTAAATATGTGGCACACACATGGAGAGTGGTTTGTGGTCACAGTAATCAATCAATTACAAACAATTACAGGGTAGGAATGATGAACTTCTTCTAAGCAAACAGATTATTACAGGATCTCTTGAAAAAGTCAAGCTGTATGCCACCAATATTGTAGGCCAAGAATTCACCCAGTTATCCTCTTTAGCACCAAACAGTGGTGAATTCAATGATTTTCACTCTTAGTGATTAAAATTGTATCATCAGCATACCTTAGATTATTTATATTATGACCTTCAATTGTTATTCCAGGCATGCTCCTTATGGATCTTAAAATAATCTCACTATAGATATGAAATAAATCTAGTGACAGCACACAACCTTGCCTAACACCCTGTTTTATTTGTTGAAACATTCCATTTGATTTTCAGTTCTTATGGCCGCTGTTTGTTGCCAGTACATGTTTTTTATTATTCTTAGATCTTTGCTGTCTACGTTTATGCTTTCTAAAATATTGATTATTTCTTGGTGCTTTACTTTGTCAAATGCTTTGGTAAAATCTATGAAACATAGATATAGATCTGTTTTATTTTTATCTATAATGTTAATTTATGATTTTTTAAATACTATAATGTTTTAATTAGGCCTTCATATCTAGTTGCTGTTTCTGCATTGTCTGAGTTTGCAAAGAAAGCTGTTTTTGAGTAAGAATATCATAATGGTTTTTTATTGCCATAAAACTGTAGCTGTATTACTATTATATTAGGGAATTTATTGCAAAGGTAGGAACAACTGAAGTGCAAAATGTGACTAAAGGATATGGCCTTGGAGAGATGAATGACAGAGGGGATAGGTTGATAGATCACATGAAATGATTATAGGTAACACCTGGTTCAAGCAACATCCTAGACAACTATGGACAAGGCAAAGCCCAGATAACAAAGCACACAATAAAATTGATTTTATACTGGTACAGAGAAGATTCAGGTATAGGCTAACATCTGTTAAAACTAAGGCCTGTATCAGATTGCAACAGTGACCATGTACCAGTAGTTTGAAAAAATGAGAATAAATCTGCAGAAGACACAGAAATCCCCAAGAAATATAAAATTAGAACTGGAATATGCTTAGAGTAGATAGACAGATGAGTGATAAGTACATAAAGGACACATACCCGGAACTCTATTAAAATCTGACAAAGTAAAATTTGTGAAAATAATCAGTATGCTGTAGAAATTATAAACATTGATGACAAGGATCTGCAAATCATAAAAAAAGCATGTACTGGCAACAAATAGCAGCTATAAGAATTAGCAACCAGACAGGACAGTTCCAATATATAAAACAAGGAGTCAGACAAGGCTGTGTTCTGTTACCGGATTTGTTTTCACTTTACAGTGAACATATTATGAGATCTATAGTAGACAAAAAAGGAATTGAAGTCAACGATCACAACAGAAACAATTTGCGATATGCGGATGACACAGTCTTAATAGCAGAAACAGAGAATGATCTACAAGAAATGATATACATAATAGTAAAAGAAAGCAACAAGAAAGGTCTTAGTCAGAATAGTAAGAAAACAGAAGTAATGGTCATATCGAAGAAACAATCATCACCATCATGTAGCATCAAAACAAACGGGACAAATCAGAAACAAGTGTAGTGCGTCAAATACTTGGGCACAATAATAACATCAGATGGAAGATGCACCACAGAAATAAAAAGCAGAATAGCTGAGGCCGAAATAGCATTTCAGAAAATGAAAAACGTCTTATACATGTCTATGTCAATAGAAGTGAGAGAGTTCACCAGTGCTATATAGAGCCAATTCTGACCAATAGAAGCAAACCGTGGACAGTAAACAAATGAAAAGATGATTAAAGGCCAAAAGAGATGGGACTTCTCAAAAGAATGTTGAAAGTTCCCTGAACAGCTAAAAAGGCCAGCGAGGAAATTCTCAAAGAGGCCAACACAAAAAGGGAGCTCCTAAGAAACATCAGAAAGAAACAATCAACATTTTTCAGACACATCATGAGAAGAGGAAAGTTGGAATACTTGGTTATAACTGGCAAAATACAGGGAAAGAGAGATCGTGGACGACAAAGATAGAAAATACTAGATAGCTTTGTGTCAAGTTATGGAAAACAGTCAACAGAATTGATATGATGCACGGTGGATAGAAGATTGTGGAATGACATGATCGCCTACGCCAACAGGTATGGCACATGATGATGATGAAAACTAACCATACTTTTGACTCATTTTTGTCTCTCCTGGCCAAACTGACAAGTCTGGCTAAGTGTCTAGGGATCAAAGAGGAGGGAACCCCATGGCCTTGTTGAAGCTGCATCTATTGGGCAAGATAAGCACAAAGTGTCTAAGCCAAATTAATGTTCTTTTAAGGGAGGACAATGAAGAATAGTAGTTATCAGACACACGCAGGAGAATCAATGAGAAGATGACTTTTTCAAACTTGTTACAGTACTTTAGGGCTTTCTGAAACATGTTACGGTACTTGAGGACTTTCTCAAACATGTTACAGTACTTGAGGACTTATTAAAATATTTTACAGTACTCAAAGACTTTCTGAAACTTGTTACAGTATGCAAGGACTTTTAGAAACATGCTACAGTACTCAAGGACTTTCTGAAATATGTTACAGTACCAGAAGACTGTCTAAAACATGTTACAGCACATATATGTTGTGTCCACACCTCAGTCCAAAAGTAAATATTTTTATGTATTTAAAATCATCTTGATGCAGTTATTTGTGTATCTATTTTTAGAAATATCGCAACATATTTGACAAATTTCAATTTAAGTGTAATATGTTTATTTTTGTAGGAGAAGTTCTTCGAGGTGATCGTATTGTCAACACCCCTTTTAAGGTAATGGATATGTCTGTAAACTAATGAGACAGCAGTAAAATGTAACAAAAGTACTTATCTTGATGTAAAAAGTAAAGTAAAGTGCCTCGTCACGCCAAGTGGCGTATAGGGAATATGGTGGTGGTGACCATAAATTTTACAGACATTCGGCACATGATTTTTGGGGTAATATGGTCAGTATTACACCCGTGCCGCTTTACTTTCCAAGAAAAAAATCCAGTACCCATTAAAGGCTGGATGAACCTGGAAGCCGTCGGTTGGGATCGAACCCTTCCTCTTGTCCTTTGTAGTCCAGTTCACTAACCACTGAGCTTTCGCGGCTCCCTTATCTTGATGTACTTGATTGGTTTACATTTTTGTGACTCATGTTTCTTGGATACATACATTCTGACTCTGGACTATGGAATCAAAGATATGTTGTTTGCATATGCCAGCTTTATATCTCTAGCAAAGTCCAGACTAAATTTTGCATGAACATGTTTTCTAAATGAGATTTTCGGGCCATGTTAAAAGACAGAACAGCCTACTAAAAGTAATCCTGGAAGGGAAAATACAAGGTAAAAGAGGCAGAGGCAGACCAAAACTAACATGGACAAGTAACATCAAAAGATGCACAAACCAGCCTATGATAACCTGCACCATCAAAGCAAGAGACAGAGCAGAATGGCACTCGATGATGATAACATTTTCTATTTTTTGCGGCATCCGTGTCTCAGGTGTTTCACACCACTTACCTCCAGCTTCAGAGGTGCTCTCATATTTAACGAGTTTTGACATTTTTGGGTTGATTTTGTTTCTGTCAATTAAGCCCGGCCAGCAGCCATTTTTCGTACTCTTCCATTTCCAACTGCAAAAGGTTCTTGAATGTGCACAGAATGCACATAGGACATCCAGCTTTGTTGTTGATATCTGAGAGGGCTAATCAGATGTCACTACCAAGAGACCAAGTGAGGATAAAGCCATAAAGAAACCATGGATTCAAAGTGAAAAATGTCAACAATGTACTGTGGGATTTGAACCTGGAACCTTCTTGTCCAGAGACCAGTTATACCTCTAGACCGTCCAGCCCCTGTATCTAAGATATACACTGTCCTAGTCATTTCCCATCACTTATAGTCTTCTTGCGCAAACTATCATTGTGTTGACCATGCATCATGCCTACCTTAGATTAATTACATCATGTTTTCCTACCTCAATTGGCAGCCCCTTTTCCGTCCTCCAGTTCGGTGTTCCTCATTAGAATTATAACAAACTACCAGCCCTGTCCCTAGCCACATTTGTGGGTGCTTTTCATATCTCCATGAATTTGGAAAGTGCTTTACTTGAATTCCATAGGGAGTTTCTCTGTTGTGGTGTGAGCAAGTCAACATTGGGAAGGAAATGGTTACTATTTGTTTGTGTGTAAACAAGAAATAAAAAATCACAACTTTAGATGTGTAGCAGTTGCAGGCTAAATATTAATGGCTGAATGTACTGCTGTGCTTGCTGCTGACTAGGCAAGTTCAATTCCCAGGTTTGGCCAATTTTTTCTGATCGACCTGACTCTAAGATTTACCCATCCTCTGAAAATTTGTACAAGAGATTTTTTTCTGAGAAAGTATGGCAACCTGGTGTGATAACCATATCACCCTTAGAATGTTCTGTTAATCATTGAAAAATATGGGCATTAACACAATATCTTCCATTCACCATATAGGATGGAGACAGTCCTTGGCTAATCATTGCAGTGCAGATAGACCTGTTGTCACTGCACTTTATTGACATGTAAATGCTTTCACCTACAGCTTTTATCATAAACATTGTCTGAAGTACTTTTAAATTATACCAGAAATGAAGAAACTGGTGTAGAGATCATCAGCTCTCTTATAATTTGACTTTGTAGACAGTAAAAAATGTTGAACCCATTTGTGCAATTCTAGCCAAACAAGATTGGCACTTGTTAGTCCAAGTATAACAGGCCTATCTTTCATTTGTTCAGTAATACAACTGAGAGGCAAGAGGCTGAATAGCACTTGGGTTGAAAATGGTCAGTAGTTCATTGTTGACTGACAGCATAAGGATTATTAACATCTCAGCAAGTTCCTACTGCACACTCCCATGGTGTCTCAGGAAACAGACTAACCAGTCTGCCCAGGAGAACAGGAACTGAAGAGGGAAGGTAACCCATTATCCAAAAATGGCTTGCTGATGTTGGTTGGTGCCAAAAGGTGCAGTATATCGCAGTTTACTTTAAATGTCAAAACTATATATGGGAACAGTTGTCGGACGAACACAAAAGAGGAAGTATTACTATTGTAGTTTAAACTAAAACTTTTCTTGTTGTTGCCATTACTTCTGAGCTTTGTTGACATTTTCACACGTGGCAATGGTCCTTACATGTCTGTGCTTATTATGTCATGTCCAGTCTTGAATCTGGATTGCAGATCTACATGCAGGTGATTCTATTTTCCTAGTGACACATAAATGCCAAAGAAAGACAAACATGTATACATTCAGGGAATTTTATTTTTTCTCGACAAATGTTGCAGATTTGGCGTTCATACAAGTTTTGTATGTGTCTGGCACGATGCTTACACACAAGTTACATATACATTTAAACATACTATATGGAGTATATAATGTGACTGGATGGCAAAGGTAGACCTAAAGTATATAATGTTATAGAGTGTGAAGTGTTTTAACCATACATTGCTGACATTTAGGTGATTTCATTTCATCGACAGCTGGGTTGGTGTATGTCCCCTAGAACAAATCTTGCATCACGGTGTCATTATAAGAGTCAATGCCAAAATAGCTACCTTATTAGCCATTTTAAATTAAGAAAGAACATGTTGATATCTTTTAATTTTGATGAAATCAGTAGTGGATGTAGGCTTGAAGAATTGCATGAAATAGTTTTAAAACTAAAACAGGTAAGTGATAACATTGAATGATTAGTACAGGAATGGTCTTTCCATGTCTACAGGTTCAGATGGATGTTGACATGACCTGCAGGTCTCTGTGTTTTGTCAAAGCAGACAATAAGTTCAAGAACAAGATACTGTCTAAGGAAGAGACTAAGGAGTTTGCAGACAAAATCCAGCATGACTACTATGTTCACTTGTGAGCACTTTGTGGTTAGATATCCTCTCATTGCAACCTGATTATTATTATCAGTATTTCTCTTCCTTCCTCATCTGCCTTTCAGCATCGAGGGGAGATATAAATTTGCAGTCTTTTGCTCTTCTGTTCACCTCAGCTGCTGTTATGTTTCCTAGTGCTTCTAATATTCTATCGATCCATCTTTTTCATGGTCGACCCTTGGGTCTGGTGTTCTCACAACGTTTGCTGAAGGCTCATGTTATGTTTTGATCTTTCTGCCTTGTCACGTGGCCAAACCATTTTATCTGTTGTTTCCTTATATATTCTATGGCGGGGGCTATTCCTAACATTTTTCTCAGTTCATCATTTCTTATCTCTCAGACTGTTTCCTGTCATTCGTCTAACACATTTCATCTCAGTAGAGGTTATTTTTCTTATTGTTATTGCATCTGGGGCCCAGGTCTGGCATTGGTAGCACAACGTTGGGATGAAGATTGTATTGTATAGTGCTCGTTTTGCCTCCAGAGTTATTTCCTTGTTGGGCAATAGTGGTGATAACTGTCCTCCAATGATTTGACAAGCTTTGTTGCATCTTGATTCTGTCTCTGCTGTTTGAGAATTATCGTTTGTCACTAAACTTCCTAGGTATTTCAATTCCTCTACTTGTTTTAGTTGTCTGCTTTCTAGTTATGCTGATGTTCTGTTTATTTTTGGAGATATTCATGATTTTAATGTATTTCTCCTGAACTTAAAAAAAATGTTTTCTTATGTACAGAATTGTCATCGTTATACTTTAGCCAGTGTCTATTAATTCTTAATGTCCGGTCTTTTTCTACCCAGTCACTAGTGTTTTTCCATATTTTTTCTTCCTGAAAAATACTTCTTTCACTAAATCTTTCATATTTTTACTATAACAAGTCATAGATATATATATATTAGGCATCAAATTGAAGGGAAAAGGACACAGATTCATAATAAACAATATTTTGAAAAAAAATTGAAGGATAAGAATTTAAGCAATTAGGAATCAAAATTTTTGTTTTAAAAAAAAAAATTATATAAAAAATGGTACTCACCAACCGAAAGTGGGGGTTCATTTTAATCCAACAGTGCTACTAAAACTAAGTCACTAAGATCACTATTACATTTAAAGTTCTCAGAACATAATTCCTAGCTTTTTCTGCTGTTAATAATAATTCACTGCTGCTAGCCATTTTTCACTTATAAACACAAATCAGCTGATTGAAGACTTTAGAAAACAACACAAATTTTGATGATTTTGTGAACAAATTAAGCCCACGTTGATCAACCAAAGCCCGTCTAAAGACAGGAAATTCTATTAGAGTTATATCCCTTGCGGATGTGGTAGTTTAAAATGTGTAGTATTTACTATAATGAAACAAAATAAAAGTAAGCATGTCAGCGTTTGCTTGGCAAAATGTAAGTAAGTAAGTAGCCATGACAGCGTTCTCACAGACATTAGGAATTAAATACTCTACTAATAGTATTTTCTCTCTAAGGAAACAAAAATATATATGGATATATATATTTTTACAATGAAGCTATAAAACTCATAGGAAAATCAGCAATATCATAAGTCAAAAGTAGCATATTTATCCTAGGCTATATACAAAATCATTAACAGCCATTCAATTTATAACTCATTTGTGTTTTTTCTTTCTTTTCATTCTCTGACCAGATTTAATGAAACAAACATGGCTAAATATTGAAAAGAACATCGTAGTATAATTAATACACTTATAGACCAGTTTTAAGATTCCTGATATAACGTTGGTTGTAAAAATCCCTGAATGTTATTGAGTTATTGAGTTATTTGCGAGTCATCATCATTGCACTCCGAACATGTCCATAGGTGCTCAGATCCCCTCCTCAGCAATTCCCTCAGTGTCCAGCGACTGACGACTCCAGTTCTATGTTGGTTGATAAGTCTTCTTACACGGCCACCAAGTTTCTCATTTCTGGCTGTGCCCATCTTAACTCCCATTTCCATCATCCGAAGAAGCGACGTTGATCTGTGTTTGTCGAAGTCCTGTGCTCTTCCCACATCTCGGAGTGCATTGATGACGTCCGCCGATCCATCGGTTGCCCGTCCTCAACGACAGCGCAGCTAGCCAACCTGTCCGCTCTCTCATTTCCCCGTACTCCCGCATGTCCAGGGACATAGACAAAGGTGACCTTACGTATTTTGGATTTCTGCAACGACTCTACCCATTGCATGCGTACAAAGCCCGCCTCCACTTTTTTTATCATGCTCATCGAATCACTCAGTATACATGCGTGGATGTAGTCTTGTGACTCTAACCATTTGAATGCCTTGGTCACTGCCATCACCTCCATTGTCATGCTACTCGTGGTCATGGCGTATGCACCACTGTCTTCCTTGGCTATTCTGCCTGCCGAACGTGCTGTAAATGCCCATGCACTTTTTCGTGTCGTCTTACAGATCCGTCTGTATAGATGACTGCATCTTTCTCATCGGTGTTATCGCAGATGAGACCGTTGACCTCAGCATTAACCACGACTGGGTTCTGTTCCCTACTTTTCCTGTCGAGTGTGACAATACATGAGAAAGTCCCCTTGAATGACGTAGGCACCGGTATCCACTCCTCACCAACGCTGATTGGTAAGCCCACAGACCTGTTTGATGACATCTTCTGCTCGGCCCACCCATGATTTGCCTCTTTTTAGCCTGGTACCTTTCTCTGTGTTGAGCACGTGGTGCAATGGATGCTCTGTATCTGTACTAATTTCAGGTATGCTCGTGCTCTCCAGATCTTGATTCTGTCATCCATGGTTGGAAAGTCAAGAAGATACCTCATTGCCACACAGGGAGTGTCCCTCGTACATCCCAGGATAATGCGCATGGCTTCATTTTGTATTTTCTCCAGCCTATCAATTTGAGTCGTACTGACAGTAAGAATGGCCAGGGCATACTCGATTGGTGCGAGGACTAATCCCTGGAACAGAAGAGTAAGTAGCCTCTGCTCGATGTTGGCAGCTGCCATGACCTTCAAGGCGGCTAATCCTTTGCGGGATTTTGTTATCACATGGTCAACGTGGTCCCGAAAACACAGGCTGCGATCAAACTTAACTCCGAGGTATGTCATCAACTTGTCCCTGGTCACCTCATCAGCTCCCATTCGTACTACCGGTGTGGTCGTATTAACGATATGATTGTTAAGGGAGAACCATGAAACTGATGCTTTATTAGGATTAACCAAGGCACCTGAAACCCCACACCAGGAAGAAATGCGATCGAGTTCGTCTTGCATTGTGGAGGCGATTCCCCGTCTGTCTCTTCCCTGTCGATATACCAGAATATCATCAGCAAAAGTCATAGTTCTTCCCCTCCCATCCAGCTGTTGGGCCGTGATCGTTATTGTGTACACATTAAATAGAACTGGTGACAATGGTGAGCCTTGTGGCAGCCCAGGACAAATGGATGTTGGCTCGGAAGACCAACTTCCACATCTGAGTATCACCTTCCTCTGAAACAGTGCCGCGGCGATCCATCTTATGAGGAAGGGGTTCACCGCCAGTTTGAGAAGCATATGCATGAGATATTCAAATGGTACCCTGTTGTATGCATCCTCCAGATCTATAGCAGCAGCACATGTCTCCTCTCGTCTGTGGAAGCCTTCGAAGACGTCATAGGCAAATACTGCCACATTGAGCCATGTCTCTTTGTTAATCTATAACCTCCGAGTGTGGATGGGAATACGCGTTTCTGTTCAAGGCGACACGTGAGGACATGGGCAACTATTTTCTCCAGCAGCTTGCCCGCAGTGTTCTGCATTGTGATGATTCTGTAGGCACTGATCTGAGAATGGTCCTTGTTTGGCTTCGTAGCGGTAGTAAGTAGCTGTGTAGCCACTCCTCCTTAATCTGGCCACTCCGAATACTGGCATTAAACTCATTGGCCAGTGTTGTCAAGTCGTCATCAGCTAAATCGCCTATGTCATCATACCGAACACCATCTGGACCAGGAGCAGTGTTGTGTGACATTTTAAGTGTCGCGCGAATGGTATCGGTTGTGATTGTGAGATCTTCTTCCAGCCCTACATCCTCACACAAATTTGACAAAGATCCCGTATCCTCATTCTTACAGCCTCATTTCTTTGGTCCGTCTGCTCAATGTAGCGGGCAAGCAGGGCCTTCCCTTTGCTCTCATCAGATTTGTGCCATATCTGGTCTGTGCTCTGAAAGTCTGGTATACCTCTGTGTCGTGGTGTGCCATTCATGCACTGATGAAGGCGCCAGAATGTGGCTAGCGATTTTTCTGAGCACACTTTTTTACAGAAGTCATCCCATTTGGCATCCTTAGCCTGCTTAGCGCATAGTTTAAAGTGCATCATTTTTTGGTCGACCTCTACTTTCAGACGCTTCAAGAGCTCAGGTTGTGTTCTACCATACCTTCTGGCTTTCTGCCATGTCTTGACCGTTTGTCTCTTGCTCCGCCAAGCTTCCTCGACATCTACGTTCCACCAGGGTGGCTGCGTCCATCTCTCCTGCCTCCTACGAGGGGCGCTCTGTTTCCTATGTCTGATTTTGCTAATGACGTCCTGGTCTGTTTTCTCGTAGTTGAATGTGTGGAGCTTTCTTCTCTGGCGTTTATTTCCGCTTTTCTCAATTAGGAGGACACATGGATAGTGATCACTTCCGTGGAACCCCAGTGCACTCCACCTGCAAACCGGTGCGAAGGTGGAAGACACCAGTGCCAGGTCTATGACACTATCAGAGTCCCCTGTTCGAGTGGCCATTCGTGTTGCCCTTCCATCATTCAAGCACACTAAATCGGCCGATACCAGTGCGTTCTCTAGGTCTTCTCCCTGCTTGTTGGTTATGACGTTGCCCCACTGGTCTCCTCTAGCATTAAAGTCTCCGCAGAAAATGACATTCTCTTCATCGAACTTGAAGAGATTCTGCCATTGTTGTGTGTTCACCTGCCCATTACAGGCATACACATTAACAATCACGAAATGAACTGGGGTCTGCACCCTAACCGCATGTACCTGCAATTCTGCATTGTTCCACGCAGACATATCAACCTCAGCTGCCACCATATTGTTGCGCACAAGGATGGCCTGCCCAAGGTGTCGTCTATTGTAAAAGCAATGAAAGCCAGGAGTACTTACTGTCCTGTCACCAAGAAGAGTTTCTTGCAAAACCATTATATCGGCGCCGCACAGTAGCTTATCAAGAATGGGCCGTCGTTGATTAATGGACCCACAATTCCAATAAGTAACGCGCACATACTTTAGGCCTAGCCTCTCACACTTTGATAGTTTAGTGCCACCCCTCTTGCCCCGTCGTGTTTTCCTTCTTTGATGATGTAGTTTGGGCTGCATCTGAAAACTTACACTTCTTACCGTCGTCTTTGATGAACGTCGCTGAACGTTGTTGCTTTGGATGGCCTAGACTCACGTGCACTTGCTCAGTCGCACGGCCTAGAACCTGTTCCACGATATAAACTGGCCAGCTCCAGTAACTTGCTCAGCAGCACGCGGAAACACTGAGAGCTTTCTACAAATTAAATGACTTACGCATCCTTGACAACAGACCGGCGTAAACAAACCGCCATTTTGACACGTTCAATAGTGCAGCAAGACTGAATGATGAGATAAGGAAATTATAACAAAATGCAATGAATCAAAAGAAGCAAAGTGATTAACATCAAATAGAAAGCGCGCACACTCACATGAACCCTCAAAAAATAAATAAAAACAAACAAATAAACAGGAAATTTCACTGGAAAACAGCACTTATCTGTGAATCTTATGAATAGGCCAGCCAACAGGGCGCCATCTTGGTGCGTCTCCGAAAGTCGGTTAACCCTACATTATAATCTTATTGTAAAAATTACCACCTCAAAATACAAATTATTGAAATTTGACAGTTTGCTGCGGGCAAACATCCCACTCTCCTCCTCCAATACCTCCCTTACAACTTCCGGTGACCCCTGATTGATGAATTTGTATGTATCATAATCTAGGGTTAGTGTCATTAAAGTCATGGTAGAAAGTATTTAAGTATCAAGAAAAGTCCACAATAAATGAATAGAAGGAAGACTACACCTGGCAGGATCAGAATAGCGATAGAGGAAAGACTGAAGTTAGGTAGTCCAAATATTGAAGTGTGCTGCTAATTTGTAATAGATATTAGCAAACAGTGTCTACGAGGAATAAGTCCAACTGATAAACTCTTAGATTGTAGGAAAAGAGACACAATGGATGAAAAGAACATTTATGTCAAAAAAATGGTGTCAGGCACTTTGGGAGTCTGTTTGGTGTATTTGTGAGAACCATTTGCCTGCTGACAAGATGGGCCAGGTTTGAATGTTATGAATGGCACTTCAGGTTTGCAAAAATCACTTCTTAGGCCATTCTACCACAAAATTTGGAACCGGAAATTCTTCTCATGCATTAGCAAATGTAATCTGTTTCTAGAGACATCATTGTGGAGCATGCATTAGCAAATGTAATCTGTTTCTAGAGGCATCATTGTGGAGCATGCATTAGCAAATGTAATCTGTTTCTAGAAATATTGTGAAGCATGCATTAGCAAATGTAATCTGTTTCTAGAGGCATCATTGTGGAGCATGCATTAGCAAATGTAATCTGTTTCTAGAGACATCATTGTGGAGCATGCATTAGCAAATGTAATCTGTTTCTAGAGGCATCATTGTGGAGCATGCATTAGCAAATGTAATCTGTTTATAGAAATATCATTGTGGAGCATGCATTAGCAAATGTAATCTGTTTCTAGAAATATCATTGTGGAGCATGCATAAGCAAATGTAATCTGTTTCTAGAGGCATCATTGTGGAGCATGCATTAGCAAATGTAATCTGTTTCTAGAAATATTGTGAAGCATGCATTAGCAAATGTAATCTGTTTCTAGAGGCATCATTGTGGAGCATGCATTAGCAAATGTAATCTGTTTCTAGAAATATCATTGTGAAGCATGCATTAGCAAATGTAATCTGTTTATAGAAATATCATTGTGAAGCATGCATTAGCAAATTTAATCTGTTTCTAGAGACATCATTGTGGAGCATGCATTAGCAAATGTAATCTGTTTCTAGAGACATCATTGTGGAGCATGCATTAGCAAATGTAATCTGTTTCTAGAGGCATCATTGTGGAGCATGCATTAGCAAATGTAATCTGTTTCTAGAAATATCATTGTGGAGCATAAATCACACACTGTGATCTGTTTCTATAGACATCACTAATTACATTAAAAGAAAGAATAATTGTATGTGGAGACTTTAACAGCCATTCACAGAGCTGGGGCTATGAACATATGGACAAGAGAGGTGAAGAACTTGAAAATTGGCAGGATGACAATGGACTTATAGTATTAAACTAGACAACAGATCCACCAACATTCTACTCCAGATCATGGCATACCACATCTGCACCAGACCTTGCTTTCCATTCACCAGACCTGGATTGGAATATCACACGTATTGTTGGGAAAAAAAACTTGGAGGCAGCGACCACCGACCTGTCTTTTTAGTGGTACAAAATAAGGCCATCAGGGAGAGCAGCACTCTCTCCAGATGGAATTACAAAAAGGCAGACTGGAAAATGTATCAACATTACACCAGTGTGCTGACTAAAGATCTAAATACAGACAGAGACATCAACAAAACAGTTGATGAATTCAGTAGACTAATAATACAAGCTGCCAGTGAAACAATACCTAGATGGGCACGGAAACACTACAAACCATACTGGAGTAGTGAACTAGAGCAACTGCACAATGACATGGAAATATCTCGAAAGCAAGCAGAAAATAACCCTTGCCAGGAACACCACAATAACTATCAGCATGCTAAGGCCAAATTTCAATGGACTAAACTACAAGCCAGACGGAGAAGCTGGAAAGAGAAAACAGAGTCCTAGAATCTTGAACGAGACACAAGAAAAGTGTGGAAGCTTGTAAAACAGCTAAATGATGAGTGTACAGAAAGGAACACCAAAATTACACTGAAGAAGGATGGAGACATCCTAACAGGTAAGCATGCAGCAAATCGCTTTGCAGACTCCTTTGCAAATGACAATAATATTGAAATTAGCCTAGAGAAACGACAAGAGACCCGTTTAACACAACAAAATGCAAGACAAGAAGAGACCACTCATGAAATCATGGAAATATCCATTACACAAAGAGAGCTAGAGCTGGCAATATGCAAATTAAAAATTAAAAAGTCACCGGGCAGTGATGGAGTGTCCAATGAAATGATTAAGAACTTGGGAACTGCAGCTAAAGCAAAACTACTGCAGATCTACAACATTTGCTGGATCACAGGTAGAGTGCCACAGGCATGGAGAGAAGCAATTATGATACCATTACTAGAGCCAGGAAAAGATGGTTCAATGACATCCAGCTATAGACCAATCAGCCTTACAAGCTGTTTGTGTAAAACAATGGAATGTATAATCAATCTCAGACTGCAGTGGTACCTGGAAAGTGAAAATCTCCTTGTCCCACAACAAGCAGGCTTTAGACAGTGTTACTTTACCGAAGATCAGGCAACCTATCTTTCCCAGGAAATTGAAGATGCGTTTCAAGAAAAGAAACTGGTACTAGCAGCATGGATGGACCTAAAGAAAGCATTTGATAAGGTATGGAAGGAAGGGCTTTTGAAGAAACTGAGAAATTATGGAGTAAATGGCAGGATGTACAAATGGGTCAAAGCATACCTGCATAACAGGAGAGCCAGAGTGCAACTGGATGGTCTTAAGAGTAAGAAGGTCTTATTGCGTCAGGGCATTCCACAGGGAGGGGTACTATCTCCAACACTTTTTCTGATCTACATCAATGACCTAGTTACTGAACTACTACATGGCATCAAAGTGGCAATGTATGCAGATGACTTGGTAATGTGGTGCACAGAGGAGCATGCAACAGTGGCCTCCAAGTTGCTACAAAGAGCTATTAATGCACTGAATTCATGGACAAATAGATGGTGTATCAGCATCAATACAGACAAATGCAGTACTACACTTTTTACACTCTCCCCAAAACAAAAAGCAGGAGCCATCTACATTAACAATGAGCTTGTGAAAGAAGACATACAAGCTACGTATCTCGGAGTTACATTTGATAACAAACTATCTTGGAAACAGCAGATAAATAAGGCAACCCAAAAAGCAAGGAGGAAATTGGCTATTCTAAGCTGTGTGGAACCACATGGGGTGCGAGTGGGAAAATAGTAAAGTTTACCAACAAAGTATATGCCCACATTTAGAATATGGATCTCCGCATGGTGCTCAGCATCAAACACCACATTGCGAGAACTGGATAAAGTATAAAACCAGGCACTTAGGGTCATCACAGGAGCAATGAAATCAACACCAATATTGGAGATGGAGAAATTGTGGAGGATACCAGCATTGAGAGAACAGAGGGACACAAAGGTGCTGATACAGGCAGAAAATTTGCTTGCATGCCGAGACATCCAATGAAGGACCGATTCCAAAATCTTGCATTGGGACGACTTAAGAGAAGCAGTTTTATCCATTAAGCCAAGCGTATTAGTAGACAAACACCAGACATGCCAAGAGTTGTTAACCCCCTACTGCCCATACCAGAACAGACTCCCTGGACAGAGGAATCAGGATTATCAATACAAATACGGACAGAAGTGAAAGGAATAGTTGACAAAGAAGAACAGAATAGTCTACAGCGAAAAACAATAACTCTCAGTTTCCTGGATGAAGAATACCCACAAGACCTATGGATTCGTGTGTACACAGATGGATCAGCACAGAATGCAGTAAAGAATGGGGGAGCAGGTGCATATATCTATCTATTGTCCTTTCGAGCCGAAGACGACACATAGGGCAGAACTACAATCTCAAAAACAGAAACCTTGCATGCCAAAATGGCACATATTGCAGAGATCACTGCTTCTAAAATCTATGGTTCTGTTTCCATAACAATGCTTTTTACAATGACAGCTTGTCAAGCCATCGATCAACCTCCTTAGTCGCCTCTTACGACATGCTTGGAAGGTCACAGTGTCACTATTCTTTACTTTCCACATAATGAGGCCCCGGTAACACATGGGAGCAGAGAGTACCCAAATAACACTAGGGATATGAATAAAATAGCAACAGGGAAATATTGTCACAATTATGATGCAGAAATACAAGCAATAAGGTTGGCAATAGAAAAACTGCTGAACAGTAATCTTAGCCCACAGCCTGTAGTGTTTTTGACAGATGCAAGATCAGTACTCCAGGCTACAATCCAGAAAATTACCACATCTGCAGACTTTATTGACTGAACTCTGCAAGCATCACAGGGTTGCCCTGCAGTGGATCCCATCTCACTGTGGAATACCAGGAAATGAGAAAGCAGATCAGTTGGCAAAGGAAGGCTCAACAGGCACACAACTAGATACACCGGTTACATACCATCATAAGAAACAGATAATCAAATCAATCAGAGGACCACAAGCCCCAAATCAGGATGCCTTTCATAATATGAATAGATATGAACAAGTTATCATTATACGCCTCAGAACAGGACACAATCGACTCCATAGTCACATGTATACAAAATTCAAGATCGGCACCTCAACTACTTGTACATGTGGACAGGCACCCCAGACTGCTGAACACATACTTCAAGATTGCACAGAATATAGTAGACTGAGGAAAATCCATTGGCCTATAGATACAACACTACAGACAAAACTATATGGGCCACTGCAAGAATTACAAAAGACTGTAAAATTTATACAGGAAACGACATTGCAGATATAGACAATACTTCAGGCGAACGAAAGATAGATAGAGACATCACTGTGGTGAGCTTAAATCAGCTGTGATCAAGAGTCTGTAGCTGTTCATTTTGCTCATTCCTTATCACCACTTGCTTGCCGGTCACTCTGAGGCTCATTACAGTTCTGGTTCTTTCTAAATTAAGAGAATATGTCATCCCCTATATTGTTAGTTATTGGTCTTAACATATTTTACCCAATTATTGGCTTCTTTGAAATACACACATTTACTACAATGTAATGTAATTCTTAAAAACTTGTAATTAAAGAATGTGACCTTCCAGGCATGTCGTAAGAGACGACTAAGGAGGTTGATCGATGGCTTGACAAGCTGTCATTGTAAAAAGTATTGTTATGGAAACAGCGCCATATATTTTAGAGCAGTGATCTCTGCAATATGTGCCACTTTGGCACGCAAGGTTTCTGTTTTTGAGATTGTGGTTCTGCCCTATGTGCCGTCTTCGGCTCGAAAGGACAATAGATAGAGATAGATATTGTTAGTTTATGAGCACAAAAGGATACACGTTAAAAAAAGAAAAATCATGAATGAAGGAGGCTATGTTCAATCAAGGGCATAGAACTTGGCGAAGAATGTGTATGAAAGCCATCAGAGCGCAGTAAGTGTTTTCCTGTTGTCATCACACTCAACATTGAATGTAGACAAGATAATTGCCACAGGTAGAAGTGCAGGCTTTGATTGTTGAGAACTCTTCCGAGGGTAATGCAGTCATTGACACACATGGATCTGCTATGTAGTCATTGACACACATGGATCTGCTATGTAGTCATTGACACACATGGATCTGCTATGTACAGAGTAATGCAGTCATTGACACACATGGATCTGCTATGTACAGAGTAATGCAGTCATTGACACACATGGATCTGCTATGTACAGAGTAATGCAGTCATTGACACACATGGATCTGCTATGTACAGAGTAATGCAGTCATTGACACACATGGATCTGCTATGTACAGAGTAATGCAGTCATTGACACACATGGATCTGCTATGTACAGAGTAATGCAGTCATTGACACACATGGATCTGCTATGTACAGAGCTTGTGGGTTTTCACAGCTCATGGAGAAGGTAGTACTGTCAATGAAGATAGTGGTGCTTTTGAATTGATGAATAGTTTAATCAAAGAAATTTTCATCATCATGTGCCATACCGGTTGGCGTAGGCAACCATGTCCTTCCACAATCTTCTATCTACAGTGCATTGTGTCAGTTCTGTTGTTGACTGTTTTCCATGCCATGACACCAAGCTATCCAGTGTTTTCTCTCTTTGTCGTCCGTGATCTCTCTTTCCTTTTATTTTGCCAGTTGTAACCAAGTATTCCAACTTTTCTCTTCTCATGATGTACCCAAAAATGTTATGGAAATTATGGCTATCACTAAAGCTATAGTATGGCTTGAGACACAGGCGTATACATACATATATATGTTTCCTCAGTGACTTAATGAGTAGGGTCAGAAAGATCACAACTGGCAGTACCTAGAGTCTCTGGGCATGTCTATTCTAACAAAAGTCTGCAAAAAGGGCAATGGACTGTGCAGACATTCTGAATGCCCTCAGGGACACGACCAAAAAATGACTCAAATATTACCCTGAATCTCACAACCATGAACAGACTGCATGACTATCATGTCAAGGTGGGAGATACCAGACGAAAGTGCTACACAGGAATCCTGAGAAGACTAAATCAACCAACACAACACTGCTATTGTTAGTCACTCCATATTAAGGGATAGGCTACGGAAGAGATCTCAGCACTTATGGACTTGTTCGATTTGCAATGAGGATGAGCTGTCGATTAAACTAACCTGAAGAGATTTTCTTCTTCTTTCCTTCCTCACTTGCCTTTCAGCATACTCACTGAAGAGTTTCTTGTTCTTTCCTTCCTCACTTGCCTTTCAGCATACTCATTGAAGAGAGTTTCCTCTTCTTTCCTTCCTCACTTGCCTTTCAGCATACTCACTGAAGAGAGTTTCCTCTTCTTTCCTTCCTCACTTGCCTTTCAGCATACTCACTGAAGAGAGTTTCCTCTTCTTTCCTTCCTCATTTGCCTTTCAGCATACTCACTGAAGAGAGTTTCCTCTTCTTTCCTTCCTCATTTGCCTTTCAGCATACTCACTGAAGAGAGTTTCCTCTTCTTTCCTTCCTCATTTGCCTTTCAGCATACTCATTAAAGAGAGTTTCCTCTTCTTTCCTTCCTCATTTGTCTTTCAGCACACTCATTGAAGAGAGTTTCCTCTTCTTTCCTTCCTCACTTGCCTTTCAGCATACTCACTGAAGAGAGTTTCTGCTTTCCTTCCTCATTTGCCTTTCAGCATACTCACTGAAGAGAGTTTCTGCTTTCCTTCCTCATTTGCCTTTCAGCATACTCACTGAAGAGAGTTTCTTCTTCTTTCCTTCCTCACTTGCCTTTCAGCATACTCACTGAAGAGAGTTTCCTCTTTCCTTCCTCATTTGCCTTTCAGCATACTCACTGAAGAGAGTTTCTTCTTTCCTTCCTCACTTGCCTTTCAGCATACTCACTGAAGAGAGTTTCTTCTTTCCTTCCTCACTTGCCTTTCAGCATACTCACTGAAGAGAGCTTCCTCTTCTTTCCTTCCTCACTTGCCTTTCAGCATACTCACTGAAGAGAGTTTCCTCTTCTTTCCTTCCTCATTTGCCTTTCAGCATACTCACTGAAGAGAGTTTCTTCTTTCCTTCCTCACTTGCCTTTCAGCATACTCACTGAAGAGAGTTTCCTCTTTCCTTCCTCATTTGCCTTTCAGCATACTCACTGAAGAGAGTTTCTTCTTTCCTTCCTCATTTGCCTTTCAGCATGCTCATTAAAGAGAGTTTCCTCTTCTTTCCTTCCTCATTTGCCTTTCAGCATGCTCATTAAAGAGAGTTTCCTCTTCTTTCCTTCCTCATTTGCCTTTCAGCATACTCACTGAAGAGAGTTTCTGCTTTCCTTCCTCATTTGCCTTTCAGCATACTCACTGAAGAGAGTTTCTGCTTTCCTTCCTCATTTGCCTTTCAGCACACTCATACACTCATTAAAGAGAGTTTCCTCTTCTTTCCTTCCTCATTTGTCTTTCAGCACACTCATTGAAGAGAGTTTCCTCTTCTTTCCTTCCTCATTTGCCTTTCAGCACACTCATACACTCATTGAAGAGAGCTTCCTCTTCTTTCCTTCCTCATTTGCCTTTCAGCACACTCATTGAAGAGAGTTTCCTCTTCTTTCCTTCCTCATTTGCCTTTCAGCACACTCATTGAAGAGAGTTTCCTCTTCTTTCCTTCCTCATTTGCCTTTCAGCACACTCATTGAAGAGAGTTTCCTATTCTTTCCTTCCTCATTTGCCTTTCAGCACACTCATTGAAGAGAGTTTCCTCTTCTTTCCTTCCTCATTTGCCTTTCAGCACACTCATTGAAGAGAGTTTCCTCTTCTTTCCTTCCTCATTTGCCTTTCAGCATACTCATTGAAGAGAGTTTCCTCTTCTTTCCTTCCTCATTTGCCTTTCAGCACACTCATTGAAGAGAGTTTCCTCTTCTTTCCTTCCTCATTTGCCTTTCAGCATACTCACTGAAGAGAGTATGGATATTAAACAGAAGCAGTGTGAATTGTACCCATGGCTAGAAAAAAAAACACCCTGCGGTCAACCCAGCTGCTGGCAGAAATGGGTACCAGGGTAGTACTCTGAAAAGCTGAGGAGTGCTACCTTGCATCGTGTGTTTCGATGCTTGAAGCAACACTATCGAGAAGTCTCCAAACACTTCTGGATAGGTGGCCAAGCTCATATGGGTGAAAACTTGTGTACTAAGACGCCAATTCAAGTCTCATACTTTACCTTTATTAAATAAGAGGTTGTCACTGCTGACTAATGTCAGGAAATTACCGAAGGACATGCTTGTCTACATATATATGTCAGTATCACTCTATTATGGAAGTCATTTTTAGTGTGCTTGCTTAAAATAATTACTTACATTACTGAGCTAAACATTTAATTACAGAGTAATGGTCAGTCATATATTACCAATCGTGTACTTTTTAAATGTTTGAATCTCTTTTGCTGTTGTGACATTCTGCAGGAGTATTAGGTAAGATTATGTTCAGTCATAAATGTTCTTTTAGTAGGCATTCTAATTCTTGTTTTCCTTTACCATTGTCAGGATTACAGACAATTTGCCTTCTGCTACACCTATTGTGATGTCTGAGGGGCAGACAATCTATGAACATGGCTATAGATTAGGCTATGTCAGTGGCAAAGAGGTATGTTTCTTTGATACAAAGGAGATGAATGAGTGTTTTGGCATTATGTGGCAGTGACAGACCACATACATTCATTTATCAGCAAATACATCATGAAGAGACTTCCAAAACTGACCAGCACCTCCCGTACCTCAGACTGGTTCGCTGACGTGGATGGGCAGACACACCTTCAATCTTTCAGACAGTAGACACGTGGGCAAAGTAAAACAAGAATTCTCTTTATTGAATACAAGCAACTTTAATATGAATCGTTCGGTTTGGTCAAGTGGCCGTCTATTAATTCTGTTCTAAACTAGTGATCTGGGCGACAGCCCAATGGATGATCACAACCAGGTTCTAAAGAACTAGACTGTGAGTCTCTAGCAGTGTTTAAAAGTCTCATCATACATATCGACTTGCCAGGTCGACTGCCGGTCCTAGAGTGTCCATCTCCTCTCCCTTCTACCTTTACAAAATTTTCCCCAGTCCGGGACTATTTTATTCCTATTGTTCCATTGGTAGCTGCTCAGCTGACGTGACACTGATTGGTCAGTTCAAGTTATCTTCTATAAATTCCTGCAGATTAATCTTCAGTCTCTAAGACCTAGGAAGGGCAAACAATTACCGCGCTTCAATGACTTCTAATTGGGCTGTATGGGTAGGCACTCCCTACCCTATTACAATTATTTCTGGAACATACATGTATATATTTTTGTGAGGAGTAAGTAGTGTATGAAAATTATGTATAAAATAATTGAAGTTAGATGCATTTATTTCATTTCATCAAAAATAATATTGTGAATAAATAATCCTTTCCTTTCTTTGCCAGGTGTATCTTAACAATCACATCCATATGATCTTGAGTTATCATAAACGTGAAGAGTAAGTTTCTGTTGAGTTTTTCCTTAAAGTGCCAGTTGTGATTGTTAGTTCAGAATAAGTTGAGATAGTGGTAGCTGGCTGATGAGTATTGTTCAGTGTTTTTATTTAATCTTGGTTATGTTTGTCAGCTGAGGAGAATAGGTTGGTGTTTTCAATAAATTGAGATGGTTGCAGCTATGTGGAGAATAGTGTTTAGAGATTATGTTGGGGTGACTAGCTAGGCGGAGAATAGTGTTTAGAGATTATGTTGGGGTGACTAGCTAGGTCAGGTTTGGTAATTTTACCTGCTACTGTATGCAGTAAACAGTACAACCTGTTGCTGCCTTGCAAGTAAGCTCAGGAGTGTAAAAGGCTAAGGGAGGGTACCCCGAAGTAAAACAACCCCACTGCCTTGTGGGTGAGACTTCAAAGTTGAGACTTCAAGAGGTCAAAGGCTAGTGGAGCCAACCATAAGCAAACTGACAGAAGGCAACAGAAAACCACCGTCGTAAATTCAAAAACTAGAAAACATCATACAAGAAATGAAAAGAATGGGTTTACAATTACTGGGACTTTGCGAAATGAGATACACTGGATCAGGGGAGATGTATTCTGATAAACATAAAATAATATATTCTGGTGGTACTGAACATCAAAGTGGAGTAGGTATCATCTTGGATGCAGAAAGAGCAAAAACAGTGAAAGGCTTTTACCCAATATCTGACAGAGTCCTTTTAGTGAAATTGAATGGAAAGCCAATAGACATAAATCTTATACAAGTTTATGCACCAACAGTAGACAGTCTAGAGGAAACAATTGATACATTTTACAATAAATGAGGCACTTCATAAATGCAAACCACATAAAAACACCATAGTTCTGGGGGATTTTAACGCAAAAGTAGGAAAGGAAAGAGTTGGGGAAGTAGTTGGTCATTATGGCTTAGGCGAGAGGAATGAAAGAGGTGAGAAACTTATTGACTGGGCAAGAACATACAACATGATGATAGGAAACACCTGGTTTAAGCAACATCCAAGACGCCTGTGGACATGGAAAAGCCCAGGGGACAACGCACATAATCAAATTGATTATATAATGATAAGAAATAGATTTAGAAACAGTCTGGTGTGTGTGAAAACTAGACCAGGGGCAGATTGCAATAGTGATCATGTACCAGTTGTGGGAAAGCTTAGAGTAAAATTAAAAACAACAAAACGAGCTTCAGTTAACATCAAGTTAAATTTAGATTTACTAAAATCAGACAAGAAGCTGCAAGACAAATGTAAAATCACAATTCAGAACCGGTACAATGCAATAGAGAAGATACAAAGCATTGATGAACAGTGGGAAATGCTAAATGAATCAGTGCAACAAACATCAAAAGTTCATACCACCTGTGAGGACAAATTGAAGAAAGAAATGGATGACAGATGACATTTTGCAGCTAATGGATACAAGAAGAAGAAATAAAGATGAGTATAACAGATTAAATAAAGAAATTGTAGTAAAATTCAATGAAGCAAAAGAAACATGGCTAAAAGAGAGATGCAAAGAGATTGAAATGCAACAAAAAGGAGATGCTAAAACTATATACAAACAAATTGATGAATTAACAGGAAGAAAAATGCAATAAAAAACTGAATGTCTAAGATCAAAGGAAGGAGAACTGTTGATTGATCAAGAAAACATAAGGGAACGATGGACAGAATACATTAAAGATCTTTATAATGATGAACGAGCGGAAATAGATTTAAGGAAATAAATTTTAAGAATCATCATGCGAAGAGTGCGAAACAAAATCAGTGCAGAAATTAGCGATGAACAGTGTGGTTTTGTTAGAGATAAAGGAACAAGCAATGCCGTTTATATCATAAGATCTTTAGTAGAAAGAGCCATAGAGGTAAAAACAGATCTATACCTATGTTTCATAGATTACACCAAGGCATTTGACAAAGTAAAGCACCAAGAAATAATCAAAATTTTAGAAAGCATAAACGTAGACAGCAAAGATCTAAGAATAATAAAGAACATGTACTGGCAACAAACAGCGGCCATAAGAACTGGAAACCAATTGGGAATGTTTCAACAAATAAAACGGTGTTAGACAAGGTTGTGTGCTGTCACCAGATTTTTTAAATATTTATAGTGAGATTATTTTAAGATCCATAAGGGACAGACCTGGAATAACAATTGGAGGTCATAATATAAATAATCTAAGGTATACAGATTGTGAGATTTGATAAAATATCTTTAAAAGAAAACTGTTAGAACAAAAATTCAGATAGGAGAAGGTGTATCTTGGTCTACGCCCTATGGGCCGGCTATGGCTTGAAAGGTCAATAGATAGATAGATATTGATGATACAGTCTTAATTGCTAAGAGTGAAAATGAGTTTACAAGAAATATTGGACATTATAGTGAAAGAAAGCAAAAATAAAGGACTCAGCTTTAATAGCAAAAAGACATAGGTAATAGTAACAACAAAGAAAAAGACATTACCTCAATGCAAAATAAAGACAAGTGGAACAATATTAAAACAGGTAAATGAATTTAAATATTTGGGAACTTTGTTAACTTCAGACGGAAGATGTACAAAAAAGGTGAGATGCAGAATGGCTCAGGCAAAAGCATCTTTCCAAAAAATGAGGCAGATACTGTGCTATCCATTTTTGACAATAGAAACACGAAAAAGAGTTCTTAGATGTTATGTAGAGCCATTCTTGACATATGGATGCGAATACAATCATCATTTTTTGGCCATGTAATGAGAAGAGAACAACTGGAATATATTGTAACAGCTGGAAAAATTGAGGGACGAAGAGATAGAGGGAAGCAAAGAGAAAAAATACCAGACAGCTTAAGAGAATGGCTTGGCAGAAATGATAAATAGCTGCCGAGATCAAAAGTTGTGAGAGACATGATCACCTACGCCAGCAGACCTGGTACTTGATGATGATGATGACTAGCTAGGTGGAGAATACTGTTTTGAGATTATGTTGGGGTGGCTGTAGCTAGGTGGGGAATAGTGTTTAGTGATTATGTTGGGGTGGCTGTAGCTAGGTGGGGAATAGTGTTTAGAGATTATGTTGGGTTGACTAGCTAGGTGGGGAATAGTGTTTAGTGATTATGTTGGGGTGACTAGCTAGGTGGGGAATGGTGTTTAGTGATTATGTTGGGGTGACTGTAGCTAGGTGGGGAATAGTGTTTAGTGATTATGTTGGGGTGGCTGTAGCTAGGTGGGGAATAGTGTTTAGTGATTATGTTGGGGTGACTAGCTAGGTGGGGAATAGTGTTTAGTGATTATGTTGGGGTGACTAGCTAGGTGGGGAATTGTGTTTAGTGATTATGTTGGGGTGACTAGCTAGGTGGGGAATAGTCTTTAGTGATTATGTTGGGGTGACTAGCTAGGTGGGGAATAGTGTTTAGTGATTATGTTGGGGTGACTAGCTAGGTGGGGAATAGTGTTTAGTGATTATGTTGGGGTGACTAGCTAGATGGGGAATAGTGTTTAGTGATTATGTTGGGGTGACTAGCTAGGTGGGGAGTAGTGTTTAGTGATTATGTTGGGGTGACTAGCTAGGTGGGGAATAGTGTTTAGTGATTATGTTGGGGTGACTAGCTAGGTGGGGAATAGTGTTTAGTGATTATGTTGGGTGACTAGCTAGGTGGGGAATAGTGTTTAGTGATTATGTTGGGGTGACTAGCTAGGTGGGGAATAGTGTTTAGTGATTATGTTGGGGTGACTAGCTAGGTGGGGAATAGTGTTTAGTGATTATGTTGGGGTGACTAGCTAGGTGGGGAATGGTGTTTAGTGATTATGTTGGGGTGACTAGCTAGTGGGGAATAGTGTTTAATGTTTCCAGTAAGCTGAGATGGCGGCAGCTAGCTGGTGAACAATATTTTGTGTTTTCTTTAGCTGGTGGCTGCTGACTGAGAATTAATATTTTAATTAAATTGGGCCCATTTGATAGCGTAAACAGAGAAACAATTATGAGAGATTCTAGCAATATATGAAGTTTGCCAACATCTAACCAACCTATGTAAAAGTGTCTACATAAATTGCAGCTGCACAGTCAGAACAGCAACAGGTTGTACAGATCACTTTGAAGTTAGAACAATACTAAGACAGGATGTGCATAATATTTCCCCTGTCGTTTGTTATCTACATAGGCTACATATGCCAGTTAGACAAACCATGTATGGAAAAATGGAAGACCTACAAGAACACTTTAATGACTTACCAGCTTGGGCATCCAATACAACATGAAAGTAAAAACTAGCAAGACAGAAGTCATGAACATCACATGAGAAAAACAGACTGTGAACATAACAAAAGACTGCAGATATTAAAACAAGTGGAGGAATTTAAATACTTAAGAAGTCTAGTGACAAGGTATAATTCACAAGTAGCAGAAATAGACTTATGTTGCATCAAAGCTTGTCAAAACAGTGAACAGATGTCACCACTGTTGCCAACAAGGAAATAACATTAGAAGCAAAATGAACACTCAACACAATTTTTGTTTCAATGTTGTGTTACCAATGCCAGACCTGGACACTAGACTCAATAAAAGTAAGAAAAATAACCACTGCTGAAATTAAATGTGTTAGACGCATGACTGGAAACAGCCTGAGAAATGAACTGAGAAAATAGCTAGGAATAATTCCTGCCATTAAATACATATAGAAACAACAGATAAATGATTTGACACATGATAAGACAGAAAGATCAAATACAAACAACGAGGCTTCATTAAATTACAAGAACACCAAACCAAATGGTCAACCACAAAAGATGGACAGATGGAATATTAGAAACACTGTGAAACATAACTGCAGGAGAGGCCAACAGTTTAGCAAAAGACTGTATCTCTCCTTAACACTAAATGGCAGATTTCCTTAGATCAAGGAAAGAAGATTAAGTTGATGTCAAGGTAACAAACTGAGAAATGTCAGTGTTTTCATTAAGTGGTATCAAGGTTGTCAGCTGAGAATAATATTCAATGTTTTCATTAAAATTAGATGGTTGTACAAGCAGCTGGAGTAGTGTTGAATGTTTTCATTAAAATTAGATGGTTGTGCAAGCAGCTGGAGTAGTGTTGAATGTTTTCATTAAAATTAGATGGTTGTGCAAGCAGCTGGAGTAGTGTTGAATGTTTTCATTAAGTTGGGCTGGTGGTAGTGGAGAACAACCAACTGTGGTTCTCATTTAGTTATAGAGTTTTATGAATGGGTGGTCACTCAGGTGAGTTGATTAATGTGAGGGACATTTGGTATGTTTATTCATGGATGGTTGTATGTGTTTGCGTGAGGAAATGAGTGTTTATATTCCAGCAGTTATCTTCTCATTTAAAGAGTTATAAGAGTTATATAAATTGTTTTATTGTGTTATCAGAAGTTATCTTCTACAGTAATTAGAATTATTATTATTATTTTTTAAATTGTTTCCTTTTACAGTGAAAATTACAGAGTGGTGGGATTTGAAGTTAAACCACATACGTAAGTTTAACATATTTTATCATTGTTTTGCACCTATTATTATATACTTTACATATCTGAATAATACAGTTGATAAAAATGTGTGGGCAAAAATATTAAACTCCATAGAGCTTTGCACTGTCATCTGTAGTTGTAACACCAGTAGGAAGGGATGACAATCCCAGAATCAATTGCCATCTCCACAACGTAGGTAGGTTGGCTACCATGGCGTGCCAATCTGCTCTGTCTCTTGCTTTGATGGTGCAGATTGTCATAGGCTTCTTTACCTTGTATTTTCCCCTACATGATTACTTTTAGTAGGCTGTTGTGTCTTTTAACATGGCCCAAAAATCACATTTGTCTTGTTTGAATACAATAGGAGCCTGAACCAGGATTCGAACTTGTGCTCTTCAACACTGCACTTTGCCATATGTGAAGTACCTTCATTTATGCACACTGCCAGCACTTTGGGTAGAAAAGGTCATTTTGCTAGCATGTCATCAAACAGGGTTCCCCAATATGACCATATTCAGATTACAATGTCAGTTCAGGAATCTCTTTATAGACAGAATTGTTTGTTGTTTGTATGAAGTTCTCTATTATGTCTATGCCATACAAACAGATTTAGGCTGAAAAAACAACACTCCTACTTGTTGCAGTTTCCCATATTCCAAGTCCATGGGGGACTGGCTGGTCTTTAGGTAAGACGCCGGCCTTAGGACGGAGAGGTTGTAGGTTCAAATCATGGCTACACCGGTTGTGATTTTTATTTATGGTTTCTCTCTGCGGCAACCACCACTGGTCTCAGCAGTGAGGCCCGGTTTGAAACGTCAGTTACTCATCAACGGAAAAAACATGAGTACCTCTGAAGTCGGAGTTATCTGCCTGTGCGGCGAGGTACCCCTGTGCACACGGCTGCCAGGGAAAAATGGATTAACACTCAAAATTCAGTTCCTAGTCTCTGGAGACTTCATCAGAGTTGAAAGCTGGTGAACGCAACAACAACAACTGAAAACAATAATAGTAGTATATCATCATCAAGTACCGGGCCTGCTGGCGTAGGTGATCATGTATCCCACAACTTTCGATCTCGACAGTTATTTATCATTTCTGTTGTTGACCTTCTGCCAAGCCATTCTCTTAAGCTGTCTGGTATTTTTTCTCTTTGCTTCCCTCCATCTCTTCGCCCCTCAATTTTTTCCCGTTGTTACAATATATTCCAGTTGTTCTCTTCACATTACATGGCCAAAAAATGATGATTGTTTCTTCCTAATATTGGAAATTAGCTCTCTTTTTGCGTTGACCTCTTTCAGAACATTTTCATTACTCTTCTTAGCTGTCCATGGTACTCTCAACATTCTTCTGTAAAACCACATTTGTACAGACTCCAGTGATTTTCTTGTCTGTTGTCCTATTGTCCATGATTCACATCCATATGTTAAGAATGGCTCTACATAACATTTAAGAACTCTTTTCTTGTTTATATTGTCAAAAATGGATGCATAGTATCTTCCTCGATTTTTGGAAAGCTACTTTTGCCATCTGCATCTCACCTCTTTTGTACATCTTCCGTCTGAGGTTAACAAAGATCCCAAATAAGTAGTATATATATATATATATATATATATATATATATATGTATATATATATATACATACACACCCCCATATATGTACCTTTTTCAATAAATTACCATATCTTTCTTTCTTCCCACCCCAATATTGATATTCGTATCCTTTTTATATCAAAGGTAATGTAATGTCTCAAAGTTATTTTTATCCTGCCTTACAAAAATTCAATATGAGAATTCTTCGTGACACGGCAAATATCTAGTCGATAGTCCATTTCTTTCCATACTCGACTCATGTCTCTTGTAACAGCAAATAAGGCTTTATTGTTCCAATCTCTCAGTTCCATCCAAATCTGTGTGTCTGCGTACGGCTGGTATTTCAACTTAAACATTTTACGCCTCAGTTTACAATCAGTGCATGATTACATTCTTTTGGCAAGAGGGATACATTCTTTTTCAGACGCTCTGTATATACACCTCCAGTGGAAACTAGCACTCATCAAGCAAATATCTCAGCCTATTGGCTTCTTGATACTCCTAGAAAGATGAATCAAGAACATTACTTCCAGGTCCTGCTGTGTTGTAGTCTCAGTCTGAGAGCTTGTAAAACATTTAGATTATATAATATTGAGTATAACAGAGTACAGAAGAGGAAGAAAAGAGAATGACTGCTACAGTCTATGTTCATTGTCGTTAGTGTTGTGCGAGGCAACTACTAAAATAATTTTCTACACAACTTAAGCTGCAACTAATTAACATAAGTCCACGGTGAGACAATCATTTATACATGAAAGTAAATTATGTATGATCAGTCAACAAACAAGGACATTTTTGAGGTCGCAGAAATTGATTAAAGAAGAATTTGAAAATACTTTGGACAGCTAATAAGAGTTATGAAAGAAGTTCTGAGAGAGGTCAGAAAACACAAAGAAATCTTCTAAATTCTATTTTTAAAATCCACTTTCTTTGCTTGCTTATATGATGTGACGAGGAAAACTGGATAATGTGACAGCAGACAAATTTGCAAGAAAAGAGATAGGGAAAGCAATGAGAGAAGGTACGTTTAATGGTGCATATTTGAATGCCCAAGCTAGATATTTGAATGCCCAATTTAGATATTGGAATGCCCAAGCTAGATATTTGAATGCCCAATTTAGATATTAGAATGCCCAATTTAGATATTGGAATACCCAAGCTAGAGTGATGCCAGTCTGAGCTAAAGACTAACTTAAGAGATAGATAGAGAAACAATGATTGCCCTCGTCTCCGGGCAAGATGATGAGTCAACATAAAGACCAGACACACACCTATGACATCAGTACACTTCCAAAACAATTAATACTAAATCTCAGCATAGTTGGTTGGCCTCTGCTTTCTGTAGTCTATTTCAAGTGCAATTTTGTATGATTTCTATGGAGTACATGTATAACAGTGCTTCTGTATAAATCTTGTCTTTGTAATATTGTGTGTGTAGATTTATTTTAATAAGAAAAAGATACAAAAATTCACATAAATGGTATTTTTTTCCTTACATATTTCTTGTAAGGCTTGCAAATCCAATATTAGAAAAAACGTTTACATATTAAGGATAATCTTTACAAGCTAGAAGGTACTAATCTAGAGATTATATCATTGGCCCTGATAGGAAGGTCCCCAGTTCAAATCTACCACAGGTGGTGGGCATTTTTTCACAATTGAATTTGTGCGTTTTTTCATGGCTTTACCCTACCTAGGTCTTAGGGTAGTGAGATGTTATGTCCTACAACCTTCTTGGAAAACAGCCAAAAATTAGGAGGTCCTGTGTGGACATACGTAGTTAAGTACCCATGGCAGTTAAAAGTAGAAAAGAGTAGACCAAAGGCTGCTGCCCATGCAAAAACTGTTAAGATCTGCCTATGCCTAAGAGGTAGGTCCTAAAGACACAAATATCGTGTCTTTGCCATAAATTAGCGACACAATACATCCATGCCCAATTAACAGGTGAAGGCTAAGAAGAAAAATATAAATATACATTGTGTTTATAATAAATAGTTGATAAACTGTATGAAATGTTTGCATGATATTGAGCTCTCCATTCTCATCTCACAGCTATGCATTTTCAGAAGTTGAAGTTGATGAAAACACTGGGGAGTGCAAACTTACCAATGCCAAGAGTCCACAGAAGCTTAATGAAAATGGTATACAAATATTGTGTATTGATATGTTTTTTTGCTCACTGTCTGTGTGTGCGCATGCATACGTAGGATGGACATTCAAAAAGTAGTGCAATGTCATTTTTTTTTTTTTACTTCAGAGTTTATTTATTACATTTTGGAATATACCACATTGTACCCCAATTATTTGGCTAAATAGCCTTTTTTTTTATTTATCATCTCCGTGCAGATCTAGAGCTTTGTGCAACATAGGTGTCAGATCATGTGTGCCCTAGTGGTACCACTCGCAGGTTGATCTCTCAGCTATCTTCATGCTACTATCATAATTTTCTCGGTGTGGTCCACCCCATGGCAAGCGATACGTATTAGGATGCACTGAGGACCTCTTCAACTTTTTAAAATAGAAGATTAACCAATCTCATAATTTTAATATTGTGGGTATTTGGAAAATTAAATCAATCCTTTCTGCAGGTTCTGTAGTTTTCACAGTATAAAATATTCTGGATTTATGTAACAGTATGGCCTTGGATATGAAAGTAGTAATATTTTTTGTGAGATTCAAGATTTGAAGGGCTTTTTACTAAGACTTACCAGGGAAAATTGTTCTTTAGATCTATCCAGATGCAGGTTTATTACCATATCTTTCTTTCTTCCCAGGCTTTCTTCCAGGCTTTCTTCCCAGGCTCTGGGTTTTCAGTTAGAGCCCAGGTTTATTACCATATCTTTCTTTCTTCTGTTGTAATATATTATATTATATTATATTATATTATATTATATTATATTATATTATATTATATTATATTATATTATATTATATTATATTATATTATATTATATTATATTATATTATATATAATTTACCTAAAGACCAGCCAGTCCCCATGGACTTGGAATGGGGTTGTGAATTGGGTTACAACAAATGAACACAGATTCAGGGAAATAGGTGCTGCGTTCCCAAGGTGAAGCATGGGTTTGTGCAAAGGAATTTCTCCTACTGTCAACAGTGATCGTTTAATCTTAGTGACTTCAATTCAACGAAAAACAGTTGATTGACTGCTGTTGACAAAATGCCAGATGCTGGAACAAAGCTTTAAAATGACTGGGAGCCAATGGTGGGGTGTGCTAAACACTCCAAGGTATGGTGACAGCTTTACAAATAAAGAACACAACACAATACTGACGTTTCGGCCTGTGGCCTTCTTCAGAATACAGGGACAACGACAACAAGCGGTGAAGCACAATTACTACATGTTAGATGATCAAGTGGAGGGCGAGGAAAGTAGGATGCAGAAATAAGAAAAGAGAGAAATGAATTTTACATGATGAGAGGTATGATGGGCGTCAAAATATATAAAAAATAGAAAAAGAGAGAGAAAAATGTATAATAAATTGTACTTAGCTGAGCTCAGAGCAGGAAAACTGTAATCCGTGCTAGAACAAGTCGGAATGACTAAAAGCGCAGAGAACGTGTATAGAAAGCAACACGTGACAAAGACAGGTCAGTAAAGAGGGCAAAAGTATCTAATATCGGGAAAACCAAAAAGGGGGGGGGAAAGGGGGGATAGACGAGGACACTCCTGGGACACAACAAGCAATACATATAAATCACTCAACAATGGAAGTGAGAGATCACGCGAGAGGTTAAGAGAAAGAAATTGAATGACACGACAAAGTAGTAAACTAGGCAGTGGGTGAGAGAGATGGACTCTACAGAATGGATGGCCTCGAACTGAAAGAGTTGAGAGGTAGGTCAACGAAAGGAAGGATTGGATACTGGAGGAAGAGATACGGTGAGGAAGAATAATAAAGCCGGTATAATGAGAAGGGCGATAGAGGGGTGGTCCGGAGGAAGTTAGTCTATCGGGAGGTAGGGAAGTATTAGAGGAGGAGGTATGGAGAGGAGGGATAAGAAGCAGGTATGTGAAAACTGGATAGGGGGAGAGGCGGTAGGTCAGAAGTGAATGGAAAAAGAGAAAGTCTGAAAGAAGTGGAGCAATAGGGGAATGGTGTGCAAGAGGTATGAACCATAGGAGGTAAAGAAGTAGGGAAATGATAGAACAAAGGGGGGAGTGAAAGTGGCATTAGGATAAGGGGGATACTGGAATAGTAGGTATAGATGAGTAATGACTACACGTGAATAGAGAAGAGAGGGGTGAGCTAGGAATTGTGCTTCACCGCTTGTTGTCGTTGTCCCTGTATTCTGAAGAAGGCCACAGGCCGAAACGTCAGTATTGTGTTGTGTTCTTTATTTGTAAAGCTGTCACCATACCTTGGAGTGTTTAGCACACCCCACCATTGGCTCCTTGCTACCAGCTTTACCGCAGCATTGCAATTATTTGCCTGTTCCCTTTAAAATGACTGGGAGGGGGGGGGGTTATCTGAAAATGACCAAAAGATTAAAACTGATCACCATCCACAAGTCTTAGTGAAGGCAGGACTAGGAAAAAATGTTGTTTCAAACAAAAGTTATCAGACAGTCTTCAAAGCAGTCTTTAAGCTCTGGGTTTTCAGTTAGAGCCGATATTTTATAGTTTTTGTTCTGAATGTTCATAGACAGTTGTTAAGTTTAGAGCTGAAGGAGTTTTGGAGCACAGTAAGTCAATTCTTTGTTATTCTCATTTTCTACTTTTAAATGACTTGTAAACTTTTGTTATTATCTACATATATGTTTGTTCTGCATATATATATATATATATATGATGACATAGTTCTCATCAGCAGTCAGATAAAGACGATGCAGGAAAACACAAATGAACTATCATCAATAGCCAGCAAAATTGGGCTTGAGATCAATTATGAAAAGACTAAGGTCATGAAAAGCTTCATTCCAACAGATGACAAAATATACATGGAAAACAAACTAGTGGAAGAGATCGATCACTCGATATATCTTGGAAGTCACATCGATCGAGATGGGGATACATGCAAAGAAATTAGAATCAGAATAGCTAAAGCAGCAATGTCTTTCAGAAGCCTTGAAAAGTTGTGGAAATCAAAATTCATCAGCACAAACACAAAACATAGACTATTCAAATCAAATGTACTATCAACCCTTACGTATGCATGTGAAAGCTGGAAAACAACAAGAGATATAGAAACAAAGTTGAACGCATTCGAAAATAAATGTATAAGGAAAATACTTGGTATAGCGTGGAACGAATTCAAAACAAATGATGAAATTAGAGAAATCGTAATCAACCACTAATATCTTCAGTAATAAAGAAAAGACGATGGTCATATGTTGGACATGTGATGAGAAGAGATAATAACCGAATAGCAAAGCTAGCCCTCATGTGGGAAACAACAGGTAAGAGGAAAAGAGGAAGACCCAGAGAGACACTGAGAGGAACATTGATGAGAGAGGCAAGAACAGCAGGAATCGGCTCCCTTAATGAGATAGAGCTGCTTGTACAGAACAGAGACAAATGGCGAGATTTGATAAAATATCTTTAAAAGAATTGAAAACTGCTAGAACAAAAATTCAGATAAGAGAGTGAGTATCTTGGTCTACGCCCTATGGGCCGGCTACGACTCGAAAGGTCAATAGATATATATATATATACACAGACACATGCACATAGGCATATAGGTGAGTGATGGCACTGGCTCCCTTACAGTTTGTTCTGGTTGGCCCTAAGGTAAAAAAAGATTGGACCCCATTGTTTATGAGAGTTGAAGAGGAAGCAGTCAGAAGTTATAAGATCAGGACTGTAGGGAGAGTAAGGAAAGATAGTCCATTGAAGTTCTCTGAGTTCTTGAATGTGCAGGCTTGTGGTGGCTTTGCTCTTTCATGGAGGGACCTGGTACAAAACTTCGAATAAGGTTTTGAACAACAGCTTTAATCATCTTACATTGGTTTAAAATCGGTTCACCCAACAACTGACAATCATTATCACACTGTCACACAATCAGTCATCACACTGGAATGTCATAACAAACACATTTAAGCAGAAAGTCACACCATCATCAAGTGACAAATTAACATTTTTCTTGTTTCTTTACAAATTCTGTTGTACATTATTTGTTTCTCTTTTACAGAGGAAACAAAGGTGTGGTTCACCTATTCTGTTGAGTGGAAGAGGAGTGATGTTAGTTGGGCATCCAGATGGGACATTTACCTGGCTATGAGTGATGTCCAGATCCACTGGTTCTCCATTATCAACTCTGTTGTAGTTGTTTTCTTTCTTTCTGGTAAGAAATTTTGTCATGGCATTGCAAACTGGTATTTTAAAAGTACATTTGAACAATGCCAAACCTAGACTTAAGAACAATATAAAAAATAACCACTACCTAGATGAAATATGTTAGACAAATGGCAGGAAAAAAGCCTGAGAGATAAGATCAGAAATGAAGAACTGAGAAAAAAGCTAGGAATAATTCCTGCTACAGAATACATAAATAAACAACAGATAAAATAGTTTGGCCATGTGATAAGACAGTGACCAAAAAAGACATGATGAGCCTTTAATAAATGTTGCAAGAACACCATGCTCAAAGGTTGACCACGAACAAGGAAAGAGGAAGAAGATACTTGAACATCAAGGTTCTATTTCAACTCCTGGAGATAAGGGCTGGAACCAAAATGTAGATTTTTACATATTTTTAGAGTTGACATTAATGTGCTTTAAAAAAAATCCAAATGTGCTTGTTCGCTTTCAGCAGATGATAGTGGGTCCACAACAGATAGATTCAGTAGCTCTCTTGTTATGTATAACATATCGATAACATATTTTTATCATATCACCCGCTATACGAACACTAATTGTTATATTTGGAGGTGGGGACTTCTGTCTCCAAGATGGCGGATCTAGTCCATGTCCTCTCGATCGCTGCAGAAAATGCATTCGGAGTCTGATTAATTTTGGTTCCCTGTTGCACTTTTCTGCATTAAAGTCAAAATGATTATCTACTTATTACATCTGCGCCGTTAAAGCAAAGTCGTACGCTGGCAACAGTCCCTTTTTGACAAATCAAGTGTTGTGAATGCGACCTTCCACCGTCTAGACTTGATCTGCGCTTTCCATCTCATTGGTGCTGTTCATGACCGTTGTTGGAATTCCTTGATGCAAGTTATTTACATGTTACTCATTAATGTGAAATGCTTCATCAGTCGCAGTTTTATCTCTTTAGGGAATTTGCACTGTGTTTTGTTTGCCGTAGGTTGCATTCACTAGAGTAATCAACAATGTAAAGGGCGCGTCATTGCTGTGAGTGCGACATTTTTATGTGTGCTACGTCATCGTAATGGCTCATCGTGAATCCCTAGACCGGCCTTACGCTAATCTTACGGTCTGTTGTTTGATGTGCGATGGGGATAATCTGACGACTAACTGTGTGTTTATATGTTCGGAATTGGAGTCAACAACGACGGCCTAACATCATCATGCGCTATACATGTAAAAAAAAAAAAATGACGATCATCATTTTCAGGAGGACGTGAACTTCAGGGTATATGGTGGATAGGCGGTAGGAACCATTGAAGGCTATGCATGAAAAGTGTTCCTTGTTGCAGTTTCCTCATATTCCCAGTCCATGGGGACTTGTTGGTCTCGAGGCAAGACATGTCCTCGAGACAGAGAGGTTGTAGGTTCAAATCTCGGCTACACCGGTTGGGATTTTTATTTATGATTTTTCTCTCTGCAGCAACCACCCCTGGTCTCAGCAGCAAGACCTGGCTTGAAACGTCATTTACTCATCGACGGAAAAAACATGAGTACCTCTGAAGCCGGAGTTATCTGCCTGTGCAGCGAGGGACCCCTGTGCACATGGCTGTCAGGGAAAAATGGATTAACACTCAAAATTCAGTTCCTAGTCTCTAGGGACTTCGTCAGAGATCAAAGCTGGGGAATGCAACAACAACAATATTTGGAGGTCAGAAGATAGGATTTTCTTTGAACTTTTGCTACACAGATCTGTGTTTAACTAAGAAGAGACACAGGAATTGGGAACGGTAATCATTTCCTGGCTTAGGTTAGATTTATGGCCAGAAATTTTAACGCATTGTGCCATGCCTATGGTGGTGTTGCGTTGTCTATTGAAATGTCGCTGTCACTCCAGCCCATGAAACAATACAAAGGATTCAAAATAGCAGGAAAAATGTTATCATTTTTTTAAAAACTTGACATAAATTCCAATCTTTTCAGCTCTAGATAGTCGTCTAAATAAATATGACATTTTGACTGCCAGTTTTCCTATCTTTCCAGGTATTCTGACAATGATCATGGTCAGAACTCTACGTAGAGACATAGCTCAGTACAATAAAGATGATGATCTGGTAAGTTCACCTTTAGTTCTTCAACTCAACAATCACTCAACTTCTTTATCGCAGTCACTTTTCTCGTCCATTTTTTTTTTCTTTCGACGATACATTCTCCTTTGTTTAGCTTGAGTCAAGGTATGCTTGAATGAATGTAGGTTGCCCTCATCCCACATGAATAGTGTTCTTTGCACTGAAATTTGTATTGTTTATGTACCACAGTGAATGATTTTTGTTGTGCTTGCACATTGTTTATACTTGACCATTTGGAGTATTTTACAGAAATGTTGACTTCTATATTTAATTTTCTGGACGTTTCTCATTGATAATGGTCATAAGATCAGTTTAGGACTCTGTCATTGTTGGCAGGGATGTAATGTTACTGTAGACAGTCTATACACTTTTTTTTTTATTTCTTGCAGTACTACTTCTCAAATGTTGCACAATGTCTTTTAATGAGTTTACAATATCATTTAATGACTGCAAATGTCTTTTGTGTGCTTTGTTTAAATTAATTTAACATATTACTTATTGTCCTCATTGGTCTTTGTTACTCCTGAATTCAATTTTTGTGTACACCTCATCCCTATAACATGGTATCTGTACACCTCATTCTCATAACTTGATATCTGTTCACCTCATCCTCTTATCTGTACACCTCATTCTCATAACTTGATATCTGTTCACCTCATCCTCTTATCTGTACACCTCATCCTCATACTTTGATATCTGTTCACCTCATCCTCTTATCTGTACACCTCATCCTCATACTTTGATATCTGTAGACCTCATCCTCATATCTTTCTTGCTTAAAGAGGAAGAAAAGTTCTAGGAAAAGATGCCAGATAGTTTTAGACATTTGTCTGGAAGGAAGTTAACAGCTGAGCTGATAAACAAATATAGGGGTAGAGTTGTAGAGAGTCATGATCACCTAAGCCAGGAGATATTAAACTTGATGATGATGATTGCCTAGGCCACCTAATCACATACAGAACTAATAAGAATTGTATTTTTTGTTTGTTTATTTAAAAAATTAGTCAACACCCCTTAATTATTAGAAAGCCAGTAGAGAACATAAATTTACCCATGACTGCTCCTGACTACCACCCAAGTCTACAGTAAATTGACGGTTTCATCCTTGAATATCCAAAGCTTGGACGATAATGCGATAAGAAGTTGCAACAGCCATGCATGAAACACACCCCATGTTTGCAGCACAGACAGTTCAGTGGAGTTTCCAGCCCGACATATCATTATCATCTATTTTCAGCTACCAACCTGCCCCACTGCCTGTCAAGTAACTAAAGCGCTGAAACACTTGATCAAAGAGGTCTATTTCTGATGCTCAGATTGCCTCCTGCTGCAAAGCTCTGTATAAAAAGTTTCCTATTACTAAGCTGGTAGATCTCCAACCTTCCATTCTTGTTTATCTCTCAATATTTCCAACCCAGTTACTGCAGTTGGCCATGGGGCTGACAATCTTACCTTGAGACTCACTAAGGGCTAATCTTAGGTGGGGAAACCATCCATGGTTGTAAAATCATGTGGTATTATAATGTGTCATGCAAAAAAACCTGCTCAAGGAGTTATAGTACTGTGAATATCATCAGTCCGAAAGTGCTAACGTGAGTCGGCTACTGGAATGTTCGAATAATGGCTGCGCCAACCAAACTAGCGCAAGTTGTCAGTGAAATGTCAAAATACTATGAGAAGATAGACATATGTCGAACATGTGCTGAGAAGAGACAACAAGAGAATTCCAAAACAGATTCTTCTATGGGAAACATCAAGATACTGAAAAAGAGAAAGACCTAGAGAGACACTGAAAAGAACACTTATAAGAGAAGCAAAATTGGCAAGCCTAGACTCATTCGATAAGATCAAATATCTCACCCAGAATAGAGATAAGTGACGTAAAACACTACAAGCCCTATGTGATGTCTAATGATGATGGAATAATCAAGATCAGGATTACCGCAGTGTTGCCACTTGCCTTGTTAATATATCTACATCTGAAGTGACCATTTTTTGTTTGTTTTAAATGGCTGCTAACATATTTCCATTGTCTTTTGGTAAATTCAAGTTCTGAAATTCAAAATATGAACTTTTAGTATTACCATATATACATTTTTTTTAAGAAGCATATTTTTATGCATTTTGATGAGCTTTTGTGACAATTATGTTTGTATCATTATTACCTTTTTATTTAAACATCACAGGTAAGAACTTGTTCATTTCTTCCTTCTGTCTCCATTTTCAGTTGTTTTCACTAGCTTTTGATCTCTGGCAAAGCCTCTGTTGGCCTGTGGGCTTTTTCGGGGACTGAATTTTGCAGGAACACTAGTTTTGTTCCCAGTACACACTGACCAATACTCAACAATTAGTAGAGAGGGTCCTCAGTGTCAGCGGGTGTCTGTTGCCATACAGGCAAATATTCATTGACTTCATAAGTACTCATACTTTTATTGTCGATAGTTTTGAGTAGACTTGATTTCCTAACAATTTTATCCTACTTTTTTTTAGACTTTTAACTGCCAAGAGCTCTTTAACATGTTTAGAGGACACACAAGACCTCCTAATTTTTGCCCATTGGCTAAGAGGTCTAGACATGAGATCTGACTACCCAGAGAAGAAGGCAAAGTGTAATGAAGCTATGAATTCAAAGTAAAAATTTCCACTGCCTGTGGTAGAATCCAACCCCAGACACCTTCTTGAAAGCTGATCATCATCTAGTGCCATCTCCGCAACGAAGGTTGGCTACCATGGAGCACCATTCTGCTCTATCTCTTGCTTTGATGGTGCAGGTTGTCATAGGCTGGTTTGTCCATCTTTTGATGTTACTTGTCCATGTTAGTCTTGGTCTGCCTCTACCTCTTTTACCTTGTATTTTCCCCTCCAGGATTACTTTTAGTAGGCTGTTGTGTCTTTTAACATGGCCCAAAAATCACATTTATCTTGTTTGAATTGTGTTTAGTAGTTCTCTTTTCATTTTTAGTTGTTTTAAGACTTTATCGTTTGTTTTCTTTTCCTTCCATCCAATTGTGAAAGCTGATAGTTGTTTTTTTTAATTATTAATATTTTATGCTTTAACTCTGTTATCATCTGTATTGCCTTCTTTTCTTTTCTTTTTACATCCACATATATCCATATATAAAATGTTATGTTTTCTGTCTAAGCAGAAAGAAAAAACTTTCTTGTTGATCCTTTACTATGAATCATCTCCTTTTCCAAGGATGAAACGGTTGAAGAGACAGGCTGGAAGTTGGTCCATGGGGATGTGTTCAGACCGCCTCGATTTTCAAAACTGCTGACTTCCTTTATTGGGGCAGGCATTCAGATATTTTTTATGGCTCTTATTACTATTGGTTAGTTCTTTGTTTTAAATCACTTGGTGTGTGTGTGTGTGTGCTTATTTTTTATCTGGATGATTTCGTTCTCGCTCTCTCTGTATATTAGGGTGGGCAACCGTTTATTTTCTGAGTGCCAGATCTGAAAACTATGAAGACGCCAAGCGTCAGATATCATCATCTAATGAAACCATTAATAAATTACTTAATTTTTATTCACTAGCGATTGCAATTTAAAAGTCTTATTAGGGATGGAGAGTGGAAGAGAGAAAAGAGATAGTGCCATTGTGTAAGTTATTGGTGACAACCGGTTATTAACTTTAAACACATTGCTATTTAATTCAAAATTACATAGGATCAGCCCACCACTGCAATTCAAAATCCCTACCAAAACTGATGAACAAAGAAACAATCCCTTTGATCTGACGCAGGATTGTCATCGAATAAAGTCTTCTTATCTAACTTTCAACACCAGCGTATTACAATACCACGCCATCCACTCTCAAAACCACAAACTTTTAACCATCACGACACTAACAAAAAGGCAACACCACTCTTGTGGTGTTGACTAATCAACAACATTAACAGGACTACTCGAAGGCATAGTGTCCATAATTGAAGATGATGAACTTCACAATCTTGGCTTGTAACGCACAGCAACTAATAGATTAAAGATATGGTAAATTATTTATTTAGTTTTGGCAAATTCGTTAATGAAATTACTGTTTTTTTTTTTATAGGTTATGAATTTTTGCGCTTTTACGTGTTACTTTTTATTTATTACTTTTTATTTTTTTGGTTCAGGGAATGGAGCGTAGATTAATTTTCAAATCAAGTACTTGGGTTGATCAAAATAACTTGGCAGGCCAGTTCAGGTTCATGGGCTGTAGATTGCCCACCTCTGGTTATTCTTATGTAAATATGTTCTGTTTTGTCTATATTTCTTGTGTTTATCTCTGTGTGTTTGTGTGCATGCTTGTGTATGTTTTGTATTAAAAGCTGATCAATAAATGAGAAAATCTTATTCTGTCTGTATTAATATCTGTCTGTCTGTATATGTACATGTTTTGCTGCTTACTCTTGAGGGATTGTCTTCTTTTGTAAATGCAGCCATGTTATCTTATAAAATCATATTTAAATGGAAAAAGCGTGGAATGTAAATTGTCATGTGTGATTTATCTTTTCCTTAGTTTTTGCAATGCTGGGCATGTTGTCTCCTTCTGCCAGAGGTTCTCTCATGACTGTTGGGATATTCCTGTACATGTTCATGGGGTAAGTTCACGCTACATGTTCATTAACAACACTTGTTAACTGCATTAACAACACTTGTTACATAAAATAACTAATTCTTTCTAAGTTGTCATGCTGTAGTTGGACGTGTTGGGCTAAAAGGCACAGATATCACAACCACAACACAATGCATCCACACCCATTAATATTCTTCCCTGTTTATGCCAGTTCTGGGTTTGTTCAATTGTTCTCCTCTACCAGTCTTAGATATCAGTTTGATTTCTCCCTTGTCTTTCTTTCTCTATTATATCTTTTTTTGCTTCATGTTTGGTCAGGCTTTTAAATCTTGTGGCATACTCGTATCAACAAAATATCTTCTATGAAACCTTAGATATACACCTCATTTCTATAGTTTGTTTTCCTAATTCTTCATCTATAGAGTCCATGTTTCACAGGTATATAGAATATTGATACCAGTGTGTGCATTTGTCTAATTTGTATTTTATGATAATTTATTTTTCTTGCTAAACTCTTGTCCACCTCATTAATGTAGTTATCTTTGCTATTGTAGTATTTATTTTGATTCCAAAACCATCATTTTTGATGATGGATAGTTAAATTGTAGTATTTCTAAAGCTTTGCCATTGTTAGACATTATTTTCCACATAAATTTTTGTTGTTGCCATTTCTGCATGCCACATTCATGTAGGCTTGATTTAGTTGATTTATTGGTATCATATTTTATGCAACTTTTAGGTCATAAAGTTGATTTAGATAGCTATTCTAGTCATTTTGGTTACATCTCTAGATTTTAAATTTGACATTAAACTTTATCAGTTTGCAAGAAAGGCCCATTTATTGATGCAGAAGTGATATGTTTATGGTACTTTGTACTGAGGCGTTTGAAGACAAAATTAAAATGAAAATGTGCACCCATAATACTGAAATCAGAGGCTGACCTTACTTTTAGAGGCTGACCTGCAAAATGGAGAAACATTTGATAGATCAAACAATAATTTTGAAATATCAATGAAAGATGAAAACAGCTAATGTCATTTAAATATTGACTGTTTTGTTGTTGTAGTAGTAGTAGAGCCCCTGTCACACCAAGTGACGTATAGGGGAATATGGTGTTAGTGACCATAAATTTTACAGACCTTCGGCACATGATTTTTGGGGTAATGTGGTCGGTATTACGCCCGTGCCGCTTTACTTTCCCAGAAAAAAATCAGGTACCCTTTAAAGGCTGGGTGAACCCGGAAGCCGCCAGTTGGGATCGAACTCTACCCCTTATCCTTTGTAGTCCAGTTCACTAACCACTGAGCTATCACGGCTCCACTGTTTTGTTGTAGCTTGTGGTAATTGGAAGGATCACTGGAAGGATGTTAAATATTGAAAGAAGAAAAAGTTGGTGGAGAAGTTAACATTAGAATTCTCAATTGCTTTTTAAAGTAAATAAATAGTCAGTCTTTTGTCACCATTCACATATTCTTTTCTGTTGTATTCTATCCTTGGACTGTTTTTTTCTGTTTGAACCCAACATCATGAAAGAGGAAATCGAAGAAGCAATCAAATATGCACCAAGAAATAAAGCACCGAAGATTGATAACATACCAATAAAAATAATAGCAGCAGCAGGAGAAACAGGAGTGACATGGCTGCACAGAATATTTAGTAAAGTAAAGATAAAGTACGAGACTTGAATCAGCGTCTTAGCAAGCGAGTTTTCATCCATATGTGCTCGGCCGCCTATCCAGAAATATTCGGAGATTTCTGGATAGTGTCACTTTAAGCATCGAAACTTAGATTGCGAGGTGACATTCCTAACCTCCCAGAGTAATACCCTTGTACTCATTTTTGTCAATGGCTTGGGGGTGGGGTATTTTTTTCCCAACCACGAGTACAATTCACGCTGCTTCCAGCAGGAATTGAACACAGGTTGTCCGAACGTCGGTAGCCCAGTCGGGTGGTTTTCCCACCTAAACTATTGAGGCCATAGAATAATTAATGCAGCATGGCACAACAAAAAGCCCCAGAAGACTGGCAACAGGCAATCATCATACTAATATGGAAAAAGAAAGGTAGCAAAAGAGACTGCAATCAATATAGAGGTATATCTCTTCTCAGTCATGTAGAAAAGCTATATGCCAAAACCATGGGAAAAAAGGCTGAGACCAATAATAAAACTACAGTTAAGCGATTCTCAAATGGGGTTATGAAAAAAAAAACGGAGGATGTACCGACGCTCTATTCACCACCTTAAAACAGCTTGCAGAAAAAAACGACAGAACAGAATCAAAATTTGTACATAGCTTTCATTGACCAGGAAAAGCATTCAACAAAATAAATAGAGAACAACTGTGGGAGATACTAACAACATACTGAGTAAGCCAATATCTAACCAACCTAATTAAAAGTCTCTACATCAACAGCAGCTGCAGGGTCAGAACAGCAGCAGGCTACACGGACCACTTTGAAGTTAGATCAGTTGTAAGACAGGGGTGCGTACTATCCCCCCTATAGATCAGTTGTAAGACAGGGGTGCGTACTATCCCCCCTATTGTTTATTACATACATGGACTATATATGCAAGCTAGCCAATCCATCAGAGACAGAGGAGATCAACAAGCTTTATTTGCAGATGATCAGGCACCAATACATGAAAAAATAGAAGACCTACACCTCATCAAGGCCAGCTCCTTGTCGTGGGGATGGGGCTTAACAGTCACCAGGGACTGAAAACTAAGACTGGCCAGGCCTTCCTACAACCGAGCAAGACCACAGTCTGCTCTAGCAAGTTCAAGTGCTGAAGTCAGAGGCAACCAGCCAAAAGGCGCACTACAACAATCAGGATGCCACGCACCAACGCAAATGGAAGTATGTCTATAACCGCAAATCGATATGGCACTCGCTCTGTGATGGACACTCAGGCAGGTGCAGCGCTGGGCCCTCAGCCTTGAAAGGGCCCAACTCTATTACTGGATGTCCTTCTCAACTGCTCTGTGGAGTCAGGGGGCGAGAGAATAGAGCTACTGGCCAATCCAAAATAAGACCACTCAAAATAATGCACTGGAATGCTGAAGGCATCAACAGCAAAAGAGATGGGTACAGTAAAAAGATAGAATTAGAAAATATCCTGCATGAAGAACAAATAAGCATATGCTGTTTGCAGGAAACCCATCTAAAACGACATAGCCTTGAAGATTAGGGGATACCAGTGCTACCGATCTGACAAAAAACAGACAGAAGGGCGGAATATTGACACTTGTAAGAACACCGTCAATGCATGTCAGATTGAAGTGTATATGGATGGGCGGGAATATCAAATACTGCACCTCAGGACAGGAAATACAGACTTCCGTCTGCTTAACTACTACTGTCCGAGTGACCACTATCACTAGACACAATTACATTAAAAGAAAGAATAATTGTATGTGGAGACTTTAACAGCCATTCACAGAGCTGGGGCTATGAACATATGGACAAGAGAGGTGAAGAGCTTGAAAATTGGCAGGATGACAATGGGCTTATACTATTAAACTAGACAACAGATCCACCAACATTCTACTCCAGATCATGGCATACCACATCTACACCAGACCTTGCTTTCCATTCACCAGACCTGGATTGGAATATCACACGTATTGTTGGGAAACAACTTGGAGGCAGCGACCACCGACCAGTCTTTTTAGTGGTACAAAATAAGGCCGTCAGGGAGAGCAGCACTCTCTCCAGATGGAATTACAAAAAGGCAGACTGAAAATGTATCAACACTACACCAGTGTACTGACTAAAGATATAAATACAGATAGAGACATCAATAAAATAGTTGATGAATTCAGTAGACTAATAATGCAAGCTGCCAGTGAAACAATACCTAGAGGGGCACGGAAACACTACAAACCATACTGGAATAGTGAACTAGAGCAACTGCACAATGACATGGAAACATCTCGAAAGCAAGCAGAAAATAACCCTTGCCAAGAACACCACAATAACTACCAGCATGCTAAAGCCAAATTTCAACGGGCTAAACTACAAGCCAGACGGAGCAAGCTGGAAAGAGAAAACAGAGTCCTTGAATCTTGAACGAGACACAAGAAAAGTGTGGAAGCTTGTAAAACAGCTGAATGATGAGGGTACAGAAAGGAACACCAAAATTACACTGAAGAAGGATGGAAACATCCTAACAGGTAAACATGCAGCAAATTACTTTGCAGACTCCTTTGCAAATGACAATAATATTGAAATTAGCCTAGAGAAACGACAAGAGACCCGTTTAAAACAACAAAATGCAAGACAAGAAGAGACCACACATGAAGTCATGGAAATACCCATTACACAAAGAGAGCTAGAGCTGGCAATATCCAAATTAAAAATTAAAAAGTCACCAGGCAGTGATGGAGTGTCCAATGAAATGATTAAGAACTTGGGAACTGCAGCTAAAGCAAAACTACTGCAGATCTACAACATTTGCTGGATCACAGGTAGAGTGCCACAGGCATGGAGAGAAGCAATTATGATACCATTACTAAGCCAGGAAAAGATGGTTCAACGACATCCAGCTATAGACCAATCAGCCTTACAAGCTGTTTGTGTAAAACAATGGAACGTATAATCAATCTCAGACTGCAGTGGTACCTGGAAGTGAAAATCTCCTTGTCCCATAACAAGCAGGCTTTAGACAGTGTTACTCTACCGAAGATCAAGCAACCTATCTTTCCCAGGAAATTGAGATGCGTTTCAAGAAAAGAAACTGGTACTAGCAGCATGGATAGACCTAAAGAAAGCATTTGATAAGGTATGGAAGGAAGGGCTTTTGAAGAAACTGAGAAATTATGGAGTAAATGGCAGGATGTACAAATGGGTCAAAGCATACCTGCATAACAGGAGAGCCAGAGTGCAACTGGATGGTCTTAAGAGTAAAAGGTCTTATTGCGTCAGGGCGTTCCACAGGAGGGGTACTATCTCCAACACTTTTTCTGATCTACATCAATGACCTAGTTACTGAACTACCACATGGCATCAAAGTGGCAATGTATGCAGATGACTTGGTAATGTGGTGCACAGAGGAGTATGCAACAGTGGCCTCCAAATTGCTACAAAGAGCTATAATGCACTGAATTCATGGACAAATAGATGGTGTATCAGCATCAATACAGACAAATGCAGTACTACACTTTTACACTCTCCCAAAACAAAAAGCAGGAGCCATCTACATAAACAATGAGCCTGTGAAAGAAGACATACAAGCTACATATCTCGGAGTTACATTTGATAACAAACTATCTTGGAAACAGCAGATAAATAAGGCAACCCAAAAAGCAAGGAGGAAATTGGCTATTCTAAGAAAGTTGTGTGGAACCACATGAGGTGCGAAAATACTCAGTAAAGTTTACCAACAGAGTATACGCCACATTTAGAATATGGATCATCCGCATGGTGCTCAGCATCAAACACCACACTGCAAGAACTGGATAAAGTATAAAACCAGGCACTTAGGGTCATCACAGGAGCAATGAAATCAACACCAATATTGGAGATGGAGAAATTGTGGAGGATACCAGCACTGAGAGAACGAGAGACACAAAGGTGCTGATACAGGCAGAAAAATTTGCATGCATGCCGAGACATCCAATGAAGGACTGATTCCAAAATCTTGCATTGGGACGACTTAAGAGAAGCAGTTTTATCCACCAAGCCAAGCGTATTAGTAGACAAACACCAGACATGCCAAGAGTTGTTAACCCCTACTGCCCATACCAGAACAGACTCCCTGGACAGATGAATCAGGATTATCATACAAATACGGACAGAAGTGAAAGGAATAGTCTACAGAGAAAAACAATAACTCTCAGTTTCCTGGATGAAGAATACCCACAAGACTATGGATCCGTGTGTACACAGATGGATCAGCACAGAATGCAGTAAAGAATGGGGGAGCAGGTGCATATATAGAGTACCCAAATAACACTAGGGATATGAATAAAATAGCAACAGGGAAATATTGTCACAATTATGATGCAGAAATACAAGCAATAAAGTTGGCAATAGAAAAACTGCTGAACAGTAATTTAGCCTAGCCACAGCCTATAGTGTTTTTGACAGATGCAAGATCAGTATCCAGGCACTACAATCCAGAAAATTACCACATCTGCAGACCTTATGACTGAACTCTGCAAGCACCACAGGGTTGCCCTGCAGTGGATCCCATCTCACTGTGGAATACCAGGAAATGAGAAAGCAGATCAGTTGGCAAAGGAAGGTTCAACAGGCACACAACTAGATACACCAGTTACATACCATCATAAGAAACAGATAATCAAATCAATCAGAGGACCACAAGCCCCAAATCAGGATGCCTTTCATAATATGAATAGATATGAACAAGTTATCATTATACGCCTCAGAACAGGACACAATCGACTCCATAGTCACATGTATACAAAATTCAAGATCGGCACATCAACTACTTGTACATGTGGACAGGCACCCCAGACTGCTGAACACATACTTCAAGACTGCACTGATTATATAGTAGACTGAGGAAAATCCATTGGCCCATAGATACAACACTACAGACAAAACTATATGGGCCACTGCAAGAATTACAAAAGACAGTAAAATTCATACAGGAAACACATTGCTGATATAGACAATACTTCTAGCGAACAAAAGATAGATAGATAGATAGATAGAAGACCTACAAAAACACTTAAATAAACCCAACAGCTCAGGCTCAAACTACAACATGAAAATGACAATCAACAAAACAGAAGTCATGAATGTCACCAAAGATAAACAGAACATCAAGATAACTATAGAAGGCAGACAACTAAAACAGTAGAGGAATTCAAATACCTAGGAAGTTTAGTGACAAACGATTCACAAACAGTAGAGATAGGCTCAAGATGCATTAAAGCTTGTCAAATCATTGGACAGCTATCAATACTATTGTCCAAAAAGGAAATAACTCTAGAGGTAAAACAGACACTGTACAATACAATCTTCATCCCAACGTTGTGCTACCAATGCCAGTCCTGGACCATAGATGCAAGAACAATAAGAAAAATAACCTCTACTGAGATGAAATGTGTCAGACGAATGACAGGAAACAGTCTGAGAGATAAGATCAGAAATGAAGAACTGAGAAAAAAGCTAGGAATAGACCCCGCCATAGAATATATAAAGAAACAACAGATAAAATGGTTTGGCCTGTGACAAGGCAGAGTTATTGAAACACAACACAACACATGACGCCAGTGTTCATAAGTGATATTAATAATATTCTACAATCTGCTTAATTCACAACATTTAACCTGTCATATTAACATTTTGAGTCTATATTTTTTTATACAACTATACAATTTAATAGTTACAGTGAGTAAAAGTGAAAGTCATAATTTTTTTAATCATTTCAATTTTGTTAAATTTGCATTTGAAGTTGAGATATATTTTTCTGCTCGCAGTGCCAGTAAAATTGAAAGTTATAAACACTGGACTTTTTGGTGGTAATTGTTATTTTAGTAAATTTGCTACATGAACTGAAACGACAGGCACAGCAATGTTTCTGGCTTTATATAAACAATAATTGTTTTTATGGCAGGAATGCGGGGAAATCTCATGAATGCTGTTTAGACAGCAGTCTTGAATGTAGGTTAGAAACACTGACATTCTTGTCAGGAGATCACTTGCGTCATTAGGGCCTAATTTGTGTTAGGTCATTTCAGCTAAAGAACATGCTCTGAACAGGCATGTCTGACTGAGTGTTCACTGCTATAACCATGCGCTCCTCAACAACTTCTCCACTTGAAAATGGCTAGTTAATAAGATTATGTGACACTGATACAGACACTTCCATTGAAAACATGTTGTTGTTAAAAGAAAAAAAAACCATTATTGACGCTTGAGCTGCAGTTTTAGCTCGTCTATTTGACATAACCTTGACTCTTCACATGTGGAATACACCTCGGTAAAAGCTCTGTGATGTTTATTCTAATGTCTTCGACAATTTGCTTTTCTGTATCCCAATAAATAAGCATGCCACAAAATACAAATCACTCCTGTATTGTCATCATTATTTGCCACAAGAAATTCCCTTTCACAAATATTTTGAAAAGAATACTGACTGATTCAATCTGTTTCTTTAACTTCCACCACAAACTGGTATTCATTCATTGAATGCCATGGAGCACTGTTTAACTCTGTCTCTTGTCTTGATGGTGCAAGTCATAGGTTCACCTGTCCATCTTTTGATGTTACCAGTCCACTTTACTCTTGGTCTTCCACTGTCTATCTATCTTGCATCTTCTCTTCTTAGATAACTTTTAGTAGGTTACTGTGTCTCTTCACATTGTCCCAAAATCTCAGTTTTTCTTTTTCGAATCATGTTAAGTAGTTTTTTTTTCATTTTCAATTTATTCAGAACTTCCCTGTTTGTCTGAACTAAAAAAGACAAAGGTACGAGACTTGACTTGTGTCTTAGCATGCAGGTTTTTTTAACCCATATGGGTTTGGCTGCCTATCCAGAAGTGTTTGGAGACTCCTGTCTAGTGTCACTTCAAACATCGTAACTCACGAGTGAGGCGCCATTCCTCAGCTTCCCAAAGTATGAACCTTGGTACCCATTTCTGGAAACGGCTGGGCTGACCGCAGCAGTATATATTTTTGTTAAACCACAGGTACAATTCGCACTGCTTTCAGTGGCACTTGAACACAGGTTGTCTGAACCCTGTAGCTTTGTCTGATATTGTAGGCTGAACATTTCTTTTAAACGATGACAGTTTCAGTCTTTGAGTTATCCCAACTGCATTTGTGCACAATATATTTGCCCATGCTATGTATGTATTATGTTTTTGACATGAAAATCCCAATGAGTTGCTATATATGTAGGGCTACCATTCCTTTTATTTCTGTTAAACCAGTTATTGAGAAACACAAGCTTAATTTCCGATCTTGTGATGAGACACAAACTTTTTTTTCGAGCCTGTCAGAAGACTTCGTGTCTGTGCCAATACACCTCCCACAATTTTGTTCCCACTACAGCAGTTACATTACAATTACAACAATTACATGTTGTCAGTCCATGTTACTCTGGGTCTGCACCTGCTCTTCTTCCATCTCCCTTTATGTTTTGGGTGGTATAAAATTTCTTGGCGCTCTTCCAGAAGAGCAAACCGATTCATTTGTTGTGTTGGTTAACTCTTTCATACATTTCTTTCCAGACTTTTTGCTGGATATTTTTCGGCTCGTCTCTACAAGACTATGAAAGGACTTCAGTGGAAGAAGGCAGCTTTCCAAGTAAGTAATAAAATATGCTAGAGGCTATTGCCTCATAAGGTTGTAACAATAATAGATGGATAATGTAAGAATAATAGAGACTTATCAACCAACACAGAACTGGAGTCGTCAGTCGCTGGACACTGGATGGGACTTGCTGAAGAGGGGATCTGGGAGTGCAGTGATGATCATCCACACATAACTCAATAATAGATCATATTTTATAGTTCATTTTTTGTGTCTTACTGTTCATTCTGTTCTCTAATCTTAACTTTTTAATAAGAGTGTGTGTGTGTCTGTTCTATCAATAAAAAAAAAAGCATATCCAATCCCTGTGTTTCCTTGCTTGTTCTACATTAAATATTGATGTCTTTATTGTGAGTGATCAAATGTGAACTCTGAATAACATATTCGTTCTTCAACTCACTCTCCCTTAATTTTTCTTTGCTTTTTTGTTATGATAGGGAAAAGCTCTTAATATAGAGTTTTGTAACAGGAAGTAATCTGATCATCAGAAAAAGACCTAACTAGCCAGAGTTGACCATTAAGCTTCTTTATACTTTTGGAGAAGTTTGGAGGACTGGGCCCACTTAGGTCATGAGTTAGACTTCTGCAACATTCTGAACCTAAAAGCTCACATAATGTTTCCACTGAATATATTGTCAGACAATACAACCAGCTTGTTTAGTCTGAAATTGTATCCCACATACAACTTGTTCACTGAATTCACTGCCCACATATAGTCACAGCTACCTGCGACAATCCTGCTATACCCACAAGCAGTGGTTGATATTGTCATCACAGTGTTGAGGTGAGGTTCTTCAATTACTTGATACACCCAGATCTCACTCAACAGTCACTTGACAAATGCATACTATTTATATGAGTCTTAATAAATGTATATTAATATTCATGTTTTAATGTTATAATTTCATGTTTTTACAGAACTCAATAATAGAGTGTATTCTTTGTGCATTTGAGAATTAACAGGCAAAATCATTTGTATTTCATTATTTATGATTTAAATGATTAGTTTCATGTCAATGATGGCCAAAATCACTAGGGCTGTAAGAGGTCAGTGATTACTTGGTCTAAAATTGAATTTAAATTGTCTTATCAAGAAGTAGGTATAACCTCCAAGACAACTATAAGTCATAAACTTCTGTGCTCCCAATGAATGGGATGGAAGCATTTAACTTTGCATGGTAATTTTAAGATTTCAAGCTTATATAGGATTAGCGATTTAATGTGGTAGGCTGTCTAGGCGTGCTTTCTTTTTCAATATTTAAAAAATTACTAATTTACTGGTACAGAGTTCTGAGTGTTTAAAAAACAAAACGATTAAATTTTTTAATTTAGCATTGATTTTATTTATTTATAATTGTAATACAATTGTTGTGTAAAGTGAAATGATTTAATTTGAACTGAAACACTTTAAACACAGAGCTGCCCACAACAATTGTATTACAATTTAATTTGACATTTATTTTTATTTATTTTGAGTCATCTGCCTCTTCTTATGTGTCAAAATAATCATAATAATTTGTAAGTTATTGGAGCATCACCAATTCTCTGTTAAAAATAGCAAGGCACCAGATTGCTCGTTTCTGTCAATATTAATTAATTAATCAATCATTTTTATAACTCTGCATTTTTTAAGTCGGAACTTTTTGAATAAAAACTATCAATTAATTATTATTAATATTTAATTTTATATAATTTTAATAATATTTAATATTATTATAAATTGACATTTAAAATTGACATGTTTTTTTCCCATTTGTACTGGGTTTTTTTGGTCATGTGTATAGATTCGTCTAAAAATATATGGAAGGTATGCAACTTGCTATAAGCTATACATATATAACTTATGGGGAGTTGTTGGGAGTTCTGCTTGTTTTGTGACCTTCCTCCTTTGATTTAAGGTTCTTTGACATCTATTATGCTCAGTTATGATGAAGCCAAATCCATCCTCCAAGGTCAGTACCATGAAAAATGGAAATGAGAACACCCAAAGCATAACGAGAGGGGCGGTTACCACCAACTATCAAGGAGAGATCAAGTCATCATACTTTGCCTACGCACTGGCCACAATAGAATGAGAAATCACATGTTCACCAAATTTAAAATAGGTACAACCAGCCTATGCCACTGTACACCGCACAATATGACTACAAAACATGTTCTACAGGATTGTCCCCAGCACACAGACCTGAGAAGAGCAACGTGGTCCACACCCACCTCCCTGGAAGAGAAACTATAAGAGGCAATCAAATCACTTAAACAGACAGCTGACTTCATGAGAGAGTCTGGAATACTACTCTGATTGAGTCTTGATCGCAGAGAGAGAGAGATACTTTTCCTTTTTTGAAATTAGTGTTCTTTATCATAACTACAATAACTAGTTAAAGTGAGAAACAAGAAAAGCAGCAAACATAGAATGGACATAAATGATAAGTAGATTAGAACTGTAATAGAGCTAATACAGAACCTTCAAGTTAGTATCAAGGAGATAAAGAATCTGGAGGCAGTTCAAGAGTGGAGCTGGGTAAGAAGTCATTTCCTTGGCTATGAACAAGAGAAACAAGATAAAGTTGAATTAGTGCACATTCAGTTCTTTCTATTAAACCTTCACCTTATTCTGTGTACTCTTAAAAGTGATGATTCTCTCATGATTAAGGCATCAATGGTATTTATGAGCGAAGCGTAATCTTGTATAAATATGATGTTCTCTGGGGTTTGTCTGCCATGATGTAAAGGCCAGATCTCTGCAGATAGAATACCTCACTGTATAGACTTTACAGACTTGGACAAATAAGTGTAGACAGCAAGACACATTCATGGACATCACTACAACTGACAACACCATATAACATTTGTAGAGACTGGCTCCACCGTCCAGCACTCCAACAGGTTCAATGACATATAACATTTGTAGAGACTGGCTCCACCGTCTAGCACTCCAACAGATTCAATGACATATAACATTTGTAGAGACTGGCTCCACCGTCCAGCACTCCAACAGGTTCAATGACATATAACATTTGTAGAGACTGGCTCCACCGTCTAGCACTCCAACAGATTCAATGACATATAACATTTGTAGAGACTGGCTCCACCGTCCAGCACTCCAACAGATTCAATGACATATAACATTTGTAGAGACTGGCTCCACCGTCTAGCACTCCAACAGATTCAATGACATATAACATTTGTAGAGACTGGCTCCACCGTCCAGCACTCCAACAGATTCAATGACATATAACATTTGTAGAGACTGGCTCCACCGTCCAGCACTCCAACAGATTCAATGACATATAACATTTGTAGAGACTGGCTCCACCGTCCAGCACTCCAACAGATTCAATGACATATAACATTTGTAGAGACTGGCTCCACCGTCCAGCACTCCAACAGATTCAATGACATATAACATTTGTAGAGACTGGCTCCACCGTCCAGCACTCCAACAGATTCAATGACATATAACATTTGTAGAGACTGGCTCCACCGTCCAGCACTCCAACAGATTCAATGACATATAACATTTGTAGAGACTGGCTCCACCGTCTAGCACTCCAACAGATTCAATGACATATAACATTTGTAGAGACTGGCTCCACCGTCCAGCACTCCAACAGATTCAATGACATATAACATTTGTAGAGACTGGCTCCACCGTCCAGCACTCCAACAGGTTCAATGACATATAACATTTGTAGAGACTGGCTCCACCGTCTAGCACTCCAACAGATTCAATGACATATAACATTTGTAGAGACTGGCTCCACCGTCCAGCACTCCAACAGGTTCAATGACATATAACATTGTTGTCAAGGCATTCTACAGGAACCTGTAGTTAGAATAAACACACTATACTCACACACTCTGATATGAAATCTACAACTGCCATTACCAGTTGCACCTGACTGTCTCTACCTCTATCAGAACCTCTATGCTCTTTAAAACTGTCCAGGGTGGACCCAAGCTTCTAATCATCTATATCTAATTTAACTTCATTCTTCTAAAATCATGGCTGATCTTTCTACTTGAAAATATCTAACCTTCGCTATCCAGGTGTCAGCCATTCTCTCGATGCCATCATCCGTCTCACCAGCACATACCTCATCTAAACCTGTCATCTCTGCTAGAGGTACCAGCGAGAACTGACTCATCCGGCCGCTAGTTTGGCTTGTCAACCTCACGGTGTGACCATATCCTGACCATGCAATCCCCGGGATATCCTTCAAACTGACCAGTGTTCACTGTGGCTGAAAATTTACCATCTCCTGGTCATTCCCCTGTTCAAAATTCTATTGTTAACTCTTAAATTCTCAGTCTCCCCAATACCTGCTAATCCAAGAGCATAATCTACAGGGAAAGGTGATGCTGACTTTTTTGGGATGCAGAAGGTGTCCTGATGAAAGATTGCTAGTTTACTTTCACAGTTAATGAATGGACAATATTATGCAGATCTCTTGACAAAAGTAAGGAAGACTATGACCAGGAAATGAGAGTTGCAAGCACTCATAATCTTCCTTTGCTGTGAGTCGGCAGCAATCTCACAATGCATTGTTTGTGCAACTAGCAGCTATGGAATTTTGAGAGTAGTTTTAATATCTATTCTTTATCCAGATTTGGCTCCATCAGACATTATTTTTTGCTCATATCTTAAATAAAAGACAGCTCAAATGAATTCATTTTGGCAGAGATGAAGCAGCCTTGCTTCCATAACTGGTTTTGTTAAAATAGGGTATTCCCAAAGTCTTGTCAAGGTCAAGCACAAGTGATTTCAGGTGCTGGCTATACTGAAAAGTAAATAAACACTGTGGAATTCCAGCTCCCTTGAGCTTTTCCTCCTTCATAGTCAGAGTGTGTTATGGCCAGTGTCCATGTATATTGGATATACCATAACCACAGTCGCAAAAGTGTCAGACAAATAAATACTAATTAGAATTGCAAAAAGCATTTTCATGTTTATATTCATATTTTAAAAATAACAAGACACAAATTTATAATATTAAATTGTTATATATCTACTTTACATTTCTGTAACATTTATAATTGATATATATCCACTTTACATTCCTGTAACATTTATAGAAAACATGAAGAGATATAACTGTTGAAAGTGGGTCATTAACATCAAGAGATGGAGGGGAGAATCTAAAACAGCATTTACCATCAAGGCAAGAGACAGAATGAAATGGCATTCATTTTAGAGATCGAATCACTTAAACAGACAGCTAACTTCATGAGAGAGTCTGGAATCCTACTCTGACTGAGTCCTGATCGCAGAGAGAGGGATATTAGAGATGGCACAAGATGATGATGATCTTTTATAATATGTCACTCTCATATAGGCTTAGCATGATCCAGTGAATGTCTTATTTTATTTCAAAGTATTATGATTTAGCTCTGTTCCTCTTTCTCTTGTTTTATATAGATGACCATCATTATTTTGTGTCCTCTGAAAGTGCAGCAGTACATCGCATTTAAATAAAATAAATATAGGAAAGTACTTTTATTCCACATCTATCTATCTATTGACCTTTCGAGCCGTAACCGGCCCATAGGGCGTAGACCAAGATACACCTTCTCCCATATGAATTTTTTTTTTTCCCAGCAGTTTTCTTCTAAAGATATTCTATCAAATCTCGCCATCCGGCTCTGTTCTGTGCAAGCAGTTCTATCTCATTGAGGGAGCCGATTCCTGCTGCTCTTGCCTCTCTCATCAATGCTCTTCTCAGTGTCTCCCTGGGTCTTCCTCATGGACTACAATTATTAATTTTGAACATTAGATCTAGATGCGAAACAGACACTTTACAATACAATTTTCATCCCAATGTGCTGCCAAAGCCAGTCCTGGACCCTAGATGCAAGAACAGAAATAAGAATAACCTCTACTGAGATTAAGTGTGTTAGACGAATGACAGGAAACAGTCTGAGAGATAAGATCAGAAATGAAGAACTGAGAAAAAAGCTAGGAATAATCCCCGCCATAGAATATATAAAGAAACAACAGATAAATGTTTTGGCCATGTTGACAAAGCAGAAAGATAAAACAAACACAACACAACGAACCTTAAGGGCAGGCTCTAAGTTGAAAAATGAAAATTTTGTCAAATTTTGACATTTTGTGATTTTCACGAAAAAAACATATTTGATTATCCTAGTACACATTACAATATTCATTTTTGTCATTTTGATCTATTTACATGTTTATTTTTGTGTTTGTTTAAAGTGGGGGTTATGTGGTTTTTCTGTTATGTTACCTAATTAATTATGCAAAAACTTGAAATCATCATAACTTTGCTTAGAATTGACATATCAACGTAATTCAAAAAGCATTTTTCGCAGAATGAAACTCTGTAACTTATAGCCCAAGAGTAATATAAGGTCTGAAACAAAGATTTTGATTGGTTGAAATTTCACCAGGACCCCTACAAGACTACACTTTCAGCCAATCAGATGACGCGTTCTATCCTAACTACATAGTAACCATATAATCAATATGGCGTGTGTGCCACAATAAATTCTAAGACGTGCTGTGTGTTTTCAAAGTTATCTATATATTTTCTAAGATATCATGGGGAAAAGAAAGTTAGTTAGAGCTGACAGAAAGAAAAAACGTAAATTCTGTGGGAACCAACACACTAGAAATCAGGAAAGTTCACCTACAACTTCAAGCAGTGTCACAAGTCCTGTTAGTCGCGATCGAGAGCAAGCCGGCAGTAGTGGTGTGTCACATGTTTTCACAGATGTAAACAAACCGTTGTCAGCTTCTGCAACTAAACTAGGAGAAAGTTGTTTATTCGCGGACGATTTCAATAATAGTTCACATCTGACAGGCTTTCGTTTCATTGATTTGGAGTTGTCAATTGAATTTATAAGTCAATTATTGTGTCCTCATTGTAAACAACCCATAGGAACAATAAACGTGACTGAGAGCAAAAGTTCACTAGCCTCTAAAATTAACTTTCATTGCCAGTGTCAGAACAAACTTACATTGTTAACTTCCAAGAAATGTGGCAAAGTTCATGAAATCAACAGAAGATTCCCCATTACAATGTTTGCAATTGGCAGGAATTACACTCATGGTAACAAATTTTTGGGGAATATGAACATTCCTGGACATCTGCATCTCAACAGTTGGTCATGTCACAAAAAGAACATTTTGCAGGCAACAGCAGCTGTTGCAAAGCAAAGCATGCTCAATGTTGCTAAAGATGTCCTTGCAAGAAAAGGCCAGCAAATAAGTGTGTCCTGTGATGGCACATGGCAAAGAAGAGGTTTTCAGAGTAAAAATGGTGTGGTAACTGCTCTGACAGTGGATGGATGCAAGTCTAAAGTGATAGATACACACATTATGTCTAATTATTGCAATATGTGTGCAAAGCACAAGAAGATGAAAAGTGATGATGAGTTTCAGCAATGGCATGCAAACCATGTAGCAGACTGTGACAGGAATCATATCGGTTCAGCTGGCAGCATGGAGCCGACTGGAGCAGAAGCAATATTTCGGCGAAGTGAACTACTGTATGGTTTACAGTACACATCTTTTTTAGGTGATGGAGACAGCAAAGCCTATGCCTCAATAAAAAATGCTAATCCTCCCATATATAAAAACCAGACAGTAGATAAACTTGAATGTTGTGGCCATGTCCAGAAAAGAATGGGGAGACAGCTCATGAACTTAGTGACAGAGCTGAAGAATAAAACATTCTCTCAGCAGGGAAAAATTATGAAAGGGATAGGTGGCAAGGGAGGCCTAACAAAGAAGGCAATTTTAAACATCCAGGGACACTATGGTGCTGCTATAAGAAAAAATGCCAATGATGTGCAACAAATGAAGAAAGATATATGGGCAATTTGGAAGCACAGAAACAAAATTCATGATGACTGTGGCAGTTGGTGTCCTTCCAAGAAAAACCCACCTGGCAATGCAGATAAAAATTCATTTCCACCATATGTTGCAGAAGCAATGAAGCCAGTATTTGAAACTCTAAGCAATTAAATATTATTAAGAAAATGTGCCATGGTGGAACACAAAACACCAATGAAAGTTTTCACAACATCATTTGGCAGAAGTGTCCTAAGATGAGTTTTGTTGGACGTCAACGTCTTTTGCTCGCAGTAGCTGAAGCAACTATTGTGTTTAATGATGGTGAAATGGGAAGGCGTGACATTTTTAAAAACCTAGGAATTTCATGTGGATATTTTGCTGAACTTTGCTTCAAAGAACTTGATAGAAGAAGAATTGTTGCAGCGGAAAAAGAAAGTGTACAACCAACACGACGTAAATTGTATCAAGCAGGTTCTGACACCATTCAAGATGATTTCTATCAAGCTGGTGCACATGAATGACCAGGTATAGTTTACAATTACTGTCCACATCCAGGAGTTATGAATAATTTAGTTACAGCACAAAATTTCATCATGTAGTCACATTTTTCATCATTTGTTTCTTTAAAGTCAAATTTCTCAAAATCATGTTTTTTTGGGATGCCATTACAGTTGTCAGGTTATTTTCAAAACTAATAGGAATATCAACTTCATATTTTGCACACAGCTTCTCTAGATGTGTTTCTTTGAAATGATCCACCTTAGTATTAGCTTTATGAAGGAAAGTGATATTTTCTGCATGCTGAACTTTTCATATTTTTGGACCTTGGTATTTCAAAGTCAAACAGTACTACACATTCTATTCTGCGTCATATTACTCAGCATTATTAATAGTGTATTGGTGCAAAGTTTCATTGTTCTACCTTAAATAGTTTTTGTTCTACACTGACATTTCTATGACTGGTGTTTCGCGTCAACATTTTTGTATATGTTACTAAAAATTAAATAAAAACAAAAGTAAACATATTCATACATTTTAATCATTGCCATTCATAAATATAATGGTTGATCTGTGTAAATCCAAAATTTCAAGAAGATGCTATGAAAATTACACGTACAGTGATGTTAAGAACAATCATCAAAAAGTTTCATTCTCAACTTAGAGCCTGCCCTTAATAAACTTTGCAAGAAAACCAGACCTAAGGGCCCACCACAAAAAAGATGGATTGATACAATATTATAAACATTAGGAAACATAGCAGCAGAGGTGAATAGAAGAGCAAAAGACTGCAAATTGACTCCCTCAATTCTGAAAAGCAAATGAGGAAGGAAAGAAGATCTGGTATTTTTCATGCATTTTGATTTTACTTCTTTAATTTCCTTCACAGACAGCTACAGTGTACCCAGCTATAGTGTTTGGTGTTTGTCTGTTGCTGAATTTTTTCATATGGGGAAAACACTCATCTGGCGCTGTAAGTTGATCCTTAAAATGTTACTGTTTGTTTTTAATAATAGTCTTTAGTTCATACTGGTGCCACAGCAGTTGGGACATATCTACTCTGCTGCTTATTTAAGTAACCATTGAAGTATTTGACTACTGATTGTTCCTGTCCCACATTGATTGTTTGACTACTGATTGTTTCTGTCCCACATTGATTGAATATTTGCATTCTTTTCCGCTGATGATGCTTTTCCTGCTTTCGCCCATTGTGGTGCTGTGTTTTCACCATTCGTTGACCCATAGTTTATCCTTCGCTTTGTTGTTGCCTTCCTGTGAGAGATGTTAATTTAAAGTCCTTGCCATGTCATATATGCCTATTTTTGAGTATTTTAATCCTAGATTACGACATCTACCTGTGAGTTATATGTTTTTACAACAGGCTTTGTAATCATTTATAACCCTTTGTGGTTTGGAAGAAGAACCAGGGGAATTGGATGTGGTAAACACTTGCTGGCTTAGGTCTGATTTATGGCCCAGAATTTGAATGCATAGCTAGATAATTAGGAAGGTACACATTGAAAAATGTACTACCAAGTTTAAACAAAATCATTATTAAACAGTTCTCTTCTTGTTTCCCCAGACAGTTTTCTAATTAAATTTACTTGGCTGCTCCAGTTTCTGCATTTGGCTTGTTTTAAAACGTGAGAATAGTTCCTCATCACAACAGTTTTTGGCACATTTTATATAAAGTTAAAGGATGCATGTGCCTAACTAAATGGAGTCTCAATAGGACAATATAAATAGGCACTCGTTTGCTGATAGCGATTGTCTGCTGGCATAAGGTCAGCAATTCAAAACTTATCAAATTCCTACACTACTTTCATGACCCCAGGAACTTGCAATCCATCCTGATCAAGTGGGTAGAAATCTAAGAGGGATAGCAAAACCTGCTTCTAAAAATGCAGTGATGTCAGATAACAGGCAGAAGTTAATGTTGTTTTATTAAATGGACTTAGGTTATAATTGAAAATTATTGTGTTAGACAACTGATATGAAAAAAGATTGTATTGGCTTTAATGCTGCTCTCAGTAGATTTTTTTATTTCAAAGCTAAGGCTACAGATGCAATCACAAAATGTGCATTGAAGAAGTTCCACGCTATTAATATACTATAAACAAACAATCCACCCCAAAAAATGTTTCCAGTTTCTTCAAGAAGTGTTATTTCTTACCCATTAAATGATGTAAGGTTTTTTTTTAACTTTTCATGTGAACATTATATAATATCATGATTTAATATTCTCACAGGTCCCATTCACCACCATGCTTGCATTGCTGTGTATGTGGTTTGGTATTTCCTTGCCACTTATTTTCATGGGCTTCTACTTTGGTTTCAGAAAACAGGTATAAGTGTCTAGTTTTGATATGACCATTTTGTTAATTGGGTTTTTCTTGCTGAAAGTGAAAAGCTTGCTACCAGTCCACTACATTTGTATATTGAATAGATATCCTCTTTGTAGTTGTATATTAGCTGTAGTATGTATCAGCTGAAGTAGTTAGTGTGCTCACTTCATGATGAGAAGGGTCTGGGTTTGTTTTTAGAGGCGATTCTTTGTTTGGACTAACAAGGCTTTCGGTTCACAAAGCTTCTAAAAGTGAGTACCAGATATTTTGGGGGGAAGCCAAAGGTGGCCTGGTGTACCATTGTCATGGAAAAATATGGTCACCAACACAATATTTGCCATATGCCTAGCAAGGTGGGGAGGGAACTTTTTTTTTTCTTGTATCAGCCAACGATTGTGTAAAAATTGTGAATATTATTAAGGGGGGAGGGGGGTGTAATATTTTAAAATATTTATATGTACTTATTCTTTACAATTTGTTTAAAAACAAGACATCCAAAAATATTGATAGTTTTTTTTTTTTCTATAGTAAAATGGACGTGCTTGGTACCTGCATAATTTTATATTATTTGTTTATCTTCACTATGTCTGTCGTAACATGGGAAATGTAATAATATAATGTAATATCTTTTATCTAACTTTACTGATTCAAAAAGTTCAGTGTCAGGAAAAAATACAAATTTTAGATGATTCAGATTGTGACTGCTTGATTGTTGTGATAATATGTTCTCTCTTGTTTTGCAAACAAATTTCAGGCAATTGAACACCCAGTTCGAACAAATCAAATCCCTCGACAAGTCCCAGAGCAGTCATGGTACATGAATCCTTTTTTGGGGTATGTGTTTATGTTGTTCATGCTGGTCCTGTTCTAGTCTGTAACTTGTGTACAGTTTCAGATCAGGCATAAACATTAGACTCAAACTTTTAATACAAGAAAACTCTGTCTTACATACTTTATAGCTTATGTTCATCAGTGAAAACAGACATTTATTTTTTTTTTTTTAAAGAAAAGGACAAAACTAGTCTTGTTGGAGGCTGGAAGAAAGTGTGGCTGTTATGATTTCATCATAACTAGATATTTTTTTGACCTCAGAAAGAGGAATGCTCTCACAACCTATAGCTATCCATGTATTTAACTGAAGAGAGAGAAAGGGATGCCCTCTCATAACAAGTTATCTATTGGACTGAAGAGAGTGAGGGATGCCCTTTCATAACAAGTTATCTATTGGACTGTAGAGAGAGAGGGATGCCCTCTCATAACAAGTCATCTATTGGACTGAAGAGAGAGGGGATGCCCTCTCATAACAAGTCATCTATTGGACTGAAGAGAGAGAGGGATGCCCTCTCATAACAAGTCATCTATTGGACTGAAGAGAAAGAGGGATGCCCTCTCATAACAAGTTATCTATTGGACTGTAGAGAGAGAGAGAGAGGGATGCCCTCTCATAACAAGTTATCTATTGGACTGTAGAGAGAGAGAGAGAGGGATGCCCTCTCATAACAAGTTATCTATTGGACTGTAGAGAGAGAGAGAGAGGATGCCCTCTCATAACAAGTCATCTATTGGACTGAAGAGAAAGAGGGATGCCCTCTCATAACAAGTTATCTATTGGACTGTAGAGAGAGAGGGATGCCCTCTCATAACAAGTTATCTATTGGACTGTAGAGAGAGAGAGAGAGGGATGCCCTCTCATAACAAGTCATCTATTGGACTGAAGAGAAAGAGGGATGCCCTCTCATAACAAGTCATCTATTGGACTGTAGAGAGAGAGAGAGAGGGATGCCCTCTCATAACAAGTTATCTATTGGACTGTAGAGAGAGAAAGGGATGCCCTCTCATAACAAGTCTTCTATTGGACTGAAAAGAGAGAGGGATGCCCTCTCATAACAAGTTATCCATTGGACTGTAGAGAGAGTAAGGGATGCCCTCTCATAACAAGTTATCTATTGGACTATAGAGAGAGTAAGGGATGCCCTCTCATAACAAGTTATCTATTGGGCTGAAGAGAAAGAGGGGGATGCCCTCTCATAACAAACCATCTATTGGACTGACGAGAGATGGGTACTTTTGGAACCCATCATAACTTATCATTACTTTCTTTAATTGAAGAGAGAAGGATACCTGCAAATCCATCATAACTAGTCACCTATTTAAATGAAGGTAAGACATTCACAGGATCCATCATAACTAGTCACCTATTTAAATGAAGGTAAGACATTCACAGGATCCATCATAACTAGTCACCTATTTAAATGAAGGTAAGACATTCACAGGATCCATCATAACTAGTCACCTATTTAAATGAAGATAAGACACTCATGGGATCCATCATAACTAGTCACCTATTTAAATGAAGATAAGACATTCACAGGATCCATCATAACTAGTTACCTATTTAAATGAAGATAAGACACTCATGGGATCCATCATAACTAGTTATTTAAAATGAAGATAAGACATTCACAGGATCCATCATAACTAGTTATTTAAAATGAAGATAAGACACTCACAGGATCCATCATAACTAGTCACCTATTTAAATGAAGATAAGACACTCATGGGATCCATCATAACTAGTCACCTATTTAAATGAAGATAAGACACTCATGGGATCCATCATAACTAGTCACCTATTTAAAATGAAGATAAGACACTCATGGGATCCATCATAACTAGTCACCTATTTAAATGAAGGTAAGACATTCACAGGATCCATCATAACTAGTCACCTATTTAAATGAAGGTAAGACATTCACAGGATCCATCATAACTAGTCACCTATTTAAATGAAGGTAAAACACTCATGGGATCCATCATAACTAGTCACCTATTTAAATGAAGGTAAGACATTCACAGGATCCATCATAACTAGTCACCTATTTAAATGAAGGTAAAACACTCATGGGATCCATCATAACTAGTCACCTATTTAAATGAAGGTAAAACACTCATGGGATCCATCATAACTAGTCACCGATTTAAATGAAGGTAAGACATTCACAGGATCCATCATAACTAGTCACCTATTTAAATGAAGGTAAGACATTCACAGGATCCATCATAACTAGTCACCTATTTAAATGAAGGTAAGACATTCACAGGATCCATCATAACTAGTTATTTAAAATGAAGATAAGACATTCACAGGATCCATCATAACTAGTCACCTATTTAAATGAAGGTAAGACATTCACAGGATCCATCATAACTAGTTATTTAAAATGAAGATAAGACACTCATGGGATCCATCATAACTAGTCACCTATTTAAATGAAGATAAGACACTCATGGGATCCATCATAACTAGTTACCTATTTAAATGAAGATAAGACATTCACAGGATCCATCATAACTAGTTATTTAAAATGAAGATAAGACACTCACAGGATCCATCATAACTAGTCACCTATTTAAATGAAGATAAGACACTCATGGGATCCATCATAACTAGTCACCTATTTAAATGAAGATAAGACACTCATGGGATCCATCATAACTAGTCACCTATTTAAATGAAGATAAGACACTCATGGATCCATCATAACTAGTCACCTATTTAAATGAAGATAAGACATTCACAGGATCCATCATAACTAGTTACCTATTTAAATGAAGATAAGACACTCATGGGATCCATCATAACTAGTCACCTATTTAAATGAAGATAAGACATTCACAGGATCCATCATAACTAGTTACCTATTTAAATGAAGATAAGACACTCATGGGATCCATCATAACTAGTCACCTATTTAAATGAAGATAAGACACTCATGGGATCCATCATAACTAGTCACCTATTTAAATGAAGATAAGACACTCATGGGATCTATCATAACTAGTCACCTATTTAAATGAAGGTAAGACATTCACAGGATCCATCATAACTAGTTACCTATTTAAATGAAGGTAAGACATTCACAGGATACATCATAACTAGTTACCTATTTAAATGAAGGTAAGACATTCACAGGATCCATCATAACTAGTCACCTATTTAAATGAAGGTAAGACACTCATGGGATCCATCATAACTAGTCACCTATTTAAATGAAGGTAAGACATTCACAGGATCCATCATAACTAGTCACCTATTTAAATGAAGATAAGACATTCACAGGATCCATCATAACTAGTCACCTATTTAAATGAAGATAAGACACTCATGGGATCCATCATAACTAGTCACCTATTTAAATGAAGATAAGACACTCATGGGATCCATCATAACTAGTCACCTATTTAAATGAAGATAAGACACTCATGGGATCCATCATAACTAGTCACCTATTTAAATGAAGGTAAGACATTCACAGGATCCATCATAACTAGTTACCTATTTAAATGAAGGTAAGACATTCACAGGATCCATCATAACTAGTTACCTATTTAAATGAAGGTAAGACATTCACAGGATCCATCATAACTAGTTACCTATTTAAATGAAGGTAAGACATTCACAGGATCCATCATAACTAGTCACCTATTTAAATGAAGGTAAGAAATTCACAGGATCCATCATAACTAGTTACCTATTTAAATGAAGGTAAGACATTCACAGGATCCATCATAACTAGTTACCTATTTAAATGAAGGTAAGACATTCACAGGATCCATCATAACTAGTCACCTATTTAAATGAAGGTAAGACATTCACAGGATCCATCATAACTAGTCACCTATTTAAATGAAGATAAGACACTCATGGGATCCATCATAACTAGTCACCTATTTAAATGAAGATAAGACATTCACAGGATCCATCATAACTAGTTACCTATTTAAATGAAGATAAGACACTCATGGGATCCATCATAACTAGTTATTTAAAATGAAGATAAGACATTCACAGGATCCATCATAACTAGTTATTTAAAATGAAGATAAGACACTCACAGGATCCATCATAACTAGTCACCTATTTAAATGAAGATAAGACACTCATGGGATCCATCATAACTAGTCACCTATTTAAATGAAGATAAGACACTCATGGGATCCATCATAACTAGTCACCTATTTAAAATGAAGATAAGACACTCATGGGATCCATCATAACTAGTCACCTATTTAAATGAAGGTAAGACATTCACAGGATCCATCATAACTAGTCACCTATTTAAATGAAGGTAAGACATTCACAGGATCCATCATAACTAGTCACCTATTTAAATGAAGGTAAAACACTCATGGGATCCATCATAACTAGTCACCTATTTAAATGAAGGTAAGACATTCACAGGATCCATCATAACTAGTCACCTATTTAAATGAAGGTAAAACACTCATGGGATCCATCATAACTAGTCACCTATTTAAATGAAGGTAAAACACTCATGGGATCCATCATAACTAGTCACCGATTTAAATGAAGGTAAGACATTCACAGGATCCATCATAACTAGTCACCTATTTAAATGAAGGTAAGACATTCACAGGATCCATCATAACTAGTCACCTATTTAAATGAAGGTAAGACATTCACAGGATCCATCATAACTAGTTATTTAAAATGAAGATAAGACATTCACAGGATCCATCATAACTAGTCACCTATTTAAATGAAGGTAAGACATTCACAGGATCCATCATAACTAGTTATTTAAAATGAAGATAAGACACTCATGGGATCCATCATAACTAGTCACCTATTTAAATGAAGATAAGACACTCATGGGATCCATCATAACTAGTTACCTATTTAAATGAAGATAAGACATTCACAGGATCCATCATAACTAGTTATTTAAAATGAAGATAAGACACTCACAGGATCCATCATAACTAGTCACCTATTTAAATGAAGATAAGACACTCATGGGATCCATCATAACTAGTCACCTATTTAAATGAAGATAAGACACTCATGGGATCCATCATAACTAGTCACCTATTTAAATGAAGATAAGACACTCATGGGATCCATCATAACTAGTCACCTATTTAAATGAAGATAAGACATTCACAGGATCCATCATAACTAGTTACCTATTTAAATGAAGATAAGACACTCATGGGATCCATCATAACTAGTCACCTATTTAAATGAAGATAAGACATTCACAGGATCCATCATAACTAGTTACCTATTTAAATGAAGATAAGACACTCATGGGATCCATCATAACTAGTCACCTATTTAAATGAAGATAAGACACTCATGGGATCCATCATAACTAGTCACCTATTTAAATGAAGATAAGACACTCATGGGATCCATCATAACTAGTCACCTATTTAAATGAAGGTAAGACATTCACAGGATCCATCATAACTAGTTACCTATTTAAATGAAGATAAGACACTCATGGGATCCATCATAACTAGTTACCTATTTAAATGAAGGTAAGACATTCACAGGATCCATCATAACTAGTCACCTATTTAAATGAAGGTAAGACACTCATGGGATCCATCATAACTAGTCACCTATTTAAATGAAGGTAAGACATTCACAGGATCCATCATAACTAGTCACCTATTTAAATGAAGATAAGACATTCACAGGATCCATCATAACTAGTCACCTATTTAAATGAAGGTAAGACATTCACAGGATCCATCATAACTAGTTACCTATTTAAATGAAGGTAAGACATTCACAGGATCCATCATAACTAGTCACCTATTTAAATGAAGGTAAGACACTCATGGGATCCATCATAACTAGTCACCTATTTAAATGAAGATAAGACACTCATGGGATCCATCATAACTAGTCACCTATTTAAATGAAGATAAGACACTCATGGGATCCATCATAACTAGTCACCTATTTAAATGAAGATAAGACACTCATGGGATCCATCATAACTAGTCACCTATTTAAATGAAGATAAGACACTCATGGGATCCATCATAACTAGTCACCTATTTAAATGAAGGTAAGACATTCACAGGATCCATCATAACTAGTTACCTATTTAAATGAAGGTAAGACATTCACAGGATCCATCATAACTAGTTACCTATTTAAATGAAGGTAAGACATTCACAGGATCCATCATAACTAGTCACCTATTTAAATGAAGGTAAGACATTCACAGGATCCATCATAACTAGTCACCTATTTAAATGAAGGTAAGACATTCACAGGATCCATCATAACTAGTCACCTATTTAAATGAAGGTAAGACACTCATGGGATCCATCATAACTAGTCACCTATTTAAATGAAGGTAAGACATTCACAGGATCCATCATAACTAGTTACCTATTTAAATGAAGGTAAGACATTCACAGGATCCATCATAACTAGTTACCTATTTAAATGAAGGTAAGACATTCACAGGATCCATCATAACTAGTCACCTATTTAAATGAAGGTAAGACATTCACAGGATCCATCATAACTAGTCACCTATTTAAATGAAGGTAAGACACTCATGGGATCCATCATAACTAGTCACCTATTTAAATGAAGGTAAGACATTCACAGGATCCATCATAACTAGTCACCTATTTAAATGAAGATAAGACATTCACAGGATCCATCATAACTAGTCACCTATTTAAATGAAGGTAAGACATTCACAGGATCCATCATAACTAGTTACCTATTTAAATGAAGGTAAGACATTCACAGGATCCATCATAACTAGTTATTTAAAATGAAGATAAGACACTCATGGGATCCATCATAACTAGTCACCTATTTAAATGAAGATAAGACACTCATGGGATCCATCATAACTAGTCACCTATTTAAATGAAGATAAGACACTCACAGGATCCATCATAACTAGTCACCTATTTAAATGAAGGTAAGACATTCACAGGATCCATCATAACTAGTCACCTATTTAAATGAAGGTAAGACATTCACAGGATCCATCATAACTAGTCACCTATTTAAATGAAGGTAAGACATTCACAGGATCCATCATAACTAGTTACCTATTTAAATGAAGATAAGACATTCACAGGATCCATCATAACTAGTTATTTAAAATGAAGATAAGACACTCACAGGATCCATCATAACTAGTCACCTATTTAAATGAAGATAAGACACTCATGGGATCCATCATAACTAGTCACCTATTTAAATGAAGATAAGACACTCATGGGATCCATCATAACTAGTCACCTATTTAAATGAAGATAAGACACTCATGGGATCCATCATAACTAGTTACCTATTTAAATGAAGATAAGACACTCATGGGATCCATCATAACTAGTCACCTATTTAAATGAAGATAAGACACTCATGGGATCCATCATAACTAGTCACCTATTTAAATGAAGGTAAGACATTCACAGGATCCATCATAACTAGTCACCTATTTAAATGAAGATAAGACACTCATGGGATCCATCATAACTAGTCACCTATTTAAATGAAGGTAAGACATTCACAGGATCCATCATAACTAGTTACCTATTTAAATGAAGGTAAGACATTCACAGGATCCATCATAACTAGTTATTTAAAATGAAGATAAGACACTCACAGGATCCATCATAACTAGTCACCTATTTAAATGAAGGTAAGACATTCACAGGATCCATCATAACTAGTCACCTATTTAAATGAAGGTAAGACATTCACAGGATCCATCATAACTAGTTACCTATTTAAATGAAGATAAGACATTCACAGGATCCATCATAACTAGTCACCTATTTAAATGAAGGTAAGACATTCACAGGATCCATCATAACTAGTTACCTATTTAAATGAAGGTAAGACATTCACAGGATCCATCATAACTAGTTACCTATTTAAATGAAGATAAGACATTCACAGGATCCATCATAACTAGTTATTTAAAATGAAGATAAGACACTCATGGGATCCATCATAACTAGTCACCTATTTAAATGAAGGTAAGACACTCATGGGATCCATCATAACTAGTTACCTATTTAAATGAAGGTAAGACACTCATGGGATCCATCATAACTAGTCACCTATTTAAATGAAGATAAGACACTCATGGGATCCATCATAACTAGTCACCTATTTAAATGAAGATAAGACACTCATGGGATCCATCATAACTAGTCACCTATTTAAATGAAGATAAGACACTCATGGGATCCATCATAACTAGTCACCTATTTAAATGAAGGTAAGACACTCATGGGATCCATCATAACTAGTCACCTATTTAAATGAAGGTAAGACACTCATGGGATCCATCTTAATTAGCCATTTCTTTAACTGATGAGAAAAGAATGCCTCCAGGATCCATACCAATAAATTATTATATTCTATTAAGAGCAAAAATATATTTGAATTTTGAGGTATGTTTCACAATTGGTAGCAGGAAAAGAAAACAAATGGTGAAGTCTTAAAACAACTAAAAATGAAAAGAGAACTACTAAGCACAATTCAAACAAGACAAATGTGATTTTTTGGGCCATGTTAAAAGACACAACAGCCTACTAAAAGTAATCCTGGAGGGGAAAATACAAGGTAAAAGAGTCAGAGGCAGACCAAGACTAACATGGACGAGTAACATCAAATGATGGAAAAATCAGCCTATGACAACCTGCACCATCAAAGTAAGAGACAGAGCAGAATGGCGCTCCATCGTAGCCAACCTTCGTTGCGGAGACGGCACTCGATGATGATGAGCAGGGGTAACATTTTTGTAATCAGTTTTTACAATAGAACATTTGTTTGTAATGTCTACAATGTGTGTTTGTAATGTCTACAATGTGTGTTTGTAATGTCTACAATGTGTGTTTGTAATGTCTACAGTGTGTGTTTCATGATTATGTCTTCATCTGCAGAACACTGATGGCTGGAATCTTACCTTTTGGTGCTATGTTCATTGAATTGTTTTTCATCTTCACGGTAAGATACCTTCAGATTACACTCACTTCATATAGCTTGCGTCTAAAGAACATGTATATTGCATGTATCAATGGCCATGTAACGTGCTCATTCTGTTGCCTAACCCAGTCCTGGCTGTTTTTTTTTTTTTACACATTTTAATTTATATTCTAAAATAGTGGGGAGCAGGAAAGGAGGAAATGTTTATATTTGTTTAAGGATATCTTTATATTAGTTTGAGGAGGCGGTTGCATTAGTTTGATGAAACGGTTGCATTAGTTTGATGAAAGGTTTAAATTAGTTTGAGGAAACTGTTGCATTACTTGATGAATTGTTTATATTGGTTTGATGAAATGTTTAAATTAGTTTGAGGAAACTGTTGCATTAGTTTGATGAAGTGTTTATATTAGTTTGATGAAGTGTTTATATTAGTTTGATGAAATGTTTATATTAGTTTGATGAAATGTTTATATTAGTTTGATGAAATGTTTATATTAGTTTGATGAAATGTTTATATTAATTGGGAAGCACAAAGCTGCCTTAGGGAACACAAGAGTCCTACAGGATATTACTATGGTTTGTCATTTGTTATTGACATTGTTGGTTTTGTTTTTCGACCATGGGGGTATTTTTTTTTATCTCCAATCACGAGTACAACTCACACTGCTCCCAGCGGGAATTGAACACGGGTTGTCTGAATGTCGGTAGTCCTGTCGGGTGGTTTTCCCAACTAGGCTACAGAGGCCCCCTAATGGGTGAATGTGAAGATGTATTTAATAAAAAGCTTCAGGAACCATCGTCTTGCATATGTCATCTATTGAAAGAGAGGGAACTAATTAGCTTTGAGGGCCACTTGTATTATAAATATTGTAATATGGACTGTAATAAACTAAACAAATAATGACTACATGTTCTTGAAACTTTGTTAATTATATTTCTCATTCTGCTCATTTACAGGCCATTTGGGAGAACCAGTACTACTATCTGTTTGGTTTCTTGTTCCTGGTGTTCATTATCCTGGTGATTTCCGTGTCACAGATAGCTGTTGTCATGGTCTACTTCCAGCTTTGTGGAGAGGTCAGTGAGTTCACATACAAGGTTTAATATATACCATAGTCCAGTGAGCTGTGCAGAGTCCTGTTCACCTTTAAAATAGATTTATAATGTGCCTTTAAGCAAAACTGTACATACTCAAGAAGTGGTTGGTTGTTATGACTTAGGAGAGTGAAATGAAAGAGGTGACAAACTTATTGACTGGGAAGGAAGACACAATATGATGATAGAAAACACCTGGTATGTTGTTGTTGTTGCGTTCGCCAGCTTTCAACTCTGACGAAGCCCCTAGAAACTAGGAACTGAATTTTGCGTGTTAATCCATTTTTCCCTGGCAACCGTGTGCACAGGAGTCCCTCACTGCACAGGCAGATAACTCCGTCTTCGGTATATATAAGAGGGCTACTTGTATTATAAATATTGTCTTCGGTATATCTATGGTATATATTAAAGAAGCTTATACACCTGGTATAAGTAATATCCAAGACGTTTGTGGACATGAAAAAGCCCAAGAGAACGCACATAATAAAATCGACTACATAATGATAAACAACAGATTTAGAAACAGTCTGGTATGTGTGAAAACTAGACCAGGGACAGATTGCAACAGTGATCATGTACCAGTTGTGGGAAAGCTTAGAGTAAAATTAAGAATAGCAAAACGTGCCTCAGTTAATATCAAGTTAAATTTAGATTTACTCAAATCAGACAAGAGGTTACCCATGATTACTAATTCTTTCCAGATTTGTAAAAAAAAAAGTTGTCTAATATACTGTGAGGTTGTAGTAAAAGTTTCATTTTTCTTTTTAAAAAATTGAACCTGAGTGATTTTTTTCCCTTTTCATTTCTGACTGAAATTCACGTGGACTGTTGGCAAGACATCCGTCAAGCCTTTGAAACCACAGGATAGATGAAGAAAAACAGAAAAATACAATTGCCCGACGGATATTGATTTTCAGAATGACGAGGATGAAAATACTTCTATGCAATCTTTGGTTCTGATAGAGACTTGTAAATGTTTAAAATCACATTCATGATGCCCTATGATGGTTAATGCTACAGTTTGTTAATGTCTGCTTTTCGAGCCGTAGCCAGCCCATAGGGCGTAGACCAAGATACTCCTCCGCTTACCTAAATTTTTATTCTAGCAGTTTAAAATTCTTTTAAAGATATTTTATCAAATCTCGCCATTTGTCTCTGTTCTGTGCAAGCAGCTCTATCTCATTGAGGGAGACAATTCCTGCTGCTCTTGCCTCTCTCATCAATGTTCTTCTCAGTGTCTCTCTGGGTCTTCCTTTTTTCCTCTTACCTGTTGTTTCCCACATGAGGGCTTGCTTTGCTATTCGGTTATTATCTCTTCTCATCACATGACCAACATATGACCATCGTCTTTTCTTTATTACTGAAGATATTAGTGGTTGATTGATGGTTTCTCTAATTTCCTCGTTTATTTTGAATTCGTTCCACATTATACCAAGTATTTTCCTTAGACATTTATTTTCGAATGCATTCAACTTTGTTTATATGTCTATTGTTGTTTTCCAGCTTTCACACGCATTCGTAAGGGTTAATAGTACACTTGATTTGAATAGTCTACATTTTATGTTTGTGCTGATAAGTTTTGATTTCCACAACTTTTCAAGGCTTCTGAAAGACATTGCTGTTTTAGCTATTCTGATTCTAATTTCTTTACTTGTATCCCCTTCCTGATCAATGTGACTTCCAAGATAGATAAAGTGATTGATCTCTTCCACTGGTTTGTTTTCCATGTATATTTTGTCATCTGTTGGAATTAAGCTTTTCATGACTTTAGTCTTTTCATGATTGATCTGAAGCCCAATTTTGCTGGCTTTTGATGATAGTTCATTTGTGTTTTCCTGCATCGTTTTTATCTGACTATGTCATCAGCAAAGTCGAGGTCCTCCAAATGGTCTCCTTGTATCCATTCGATGCCTTTATTACCAGTGCAGCATTTCTTCATTATGAAGTCCATAACAACTCCAAATAACAAGGGTGATAAAATACATCCTTGTTTAACCCGTTCCTATTGGGAAACATTCGCTCAGTCCTTCCTCTGTTCGAACTGTTTGAATTCGTACGGTTTGTAGTAACAGTTTTATTATTTTTCCACCTTATGTGGGTTTTATTTTTAGCTGTAACATTTTGCGAAGTAGTAGTAATAATGTGATTTTAAATGGAAAGTCGTAATCTAGGCTTAACTTGGTTCCAACAGTGTTCATTTGTATTTAACAGGTGTTTTTATCATTAAACCTTTTTCTAGGACTATCACTGGTGGTGGAGAACATTCATTGTGTCTGGTGGCTCAGCGGTCTATGTGTTTGCCTACTCTGTCTTTTATTTCATTACCAAGGTAGGTTACATTGTGTTTGTATGTAAATGAATTGTGACTTGTACAGTTCATATTGCAGTATCCATGGTTAGAACACATTTAAAATGACAGCATACAAATAATGGTGGGCTGTGCAATAAATACTGTAGTTTAGGAGATTAAATTTAATCTGGGTTTATTGTCAGTAAAATGGAGATATTTATTTGCAGAAAAATTGAAGACTGCTTGAAGGTCACTAATAAGTGGGGACATTAGTTACATAAAATATGGTTGGGATATTCAGAGGATATTCAGAGGGATGCATTTTGTGCATGTCTCTCCACTACTTTCAATCTCGACAGTTATTTATCATTTCTGCTGTTGACCCTCTGCCAAGCCATTCTCTTAAGCTGTCTGTTATCTTTTCTCTTTGCTTCCCTCTCTCTCTTCGTCCCTCAACTTTCCCAGTTGTCACAATATATTCCATCTGTTCCCTTCTCTTTACATGGCCAAAAAAAAATGATTGTTTCTTCCTAATTTTAGAAATGCAAAAGCATGACCTCTTTCAAAACGTTTTCCTTACTCTTCTTAGCTGTCCATGGTATTCTCAAAATTCTTCTGTAATATGCATGGAATATTCTGATTTGAACTGATTAAAAAAACAGGGTAAATGCACTGATGGAATGAGTGGTGAGTTTTTGAACATGATCAATTTGCATTTTAAAATGTGACAGTAAATTTTGAACACCTGTGCTTTATATTTACATCAGTTTAGTTTAGTCGGTAGGTCATCCTCTTTCATTACGCATTCAACAAGTCCATAAATTTGTGTCTGGCATCTCCCACATTGATGTGATTGATGTTCATACAGTCTGTTCACAGTTGTAGAGTGTCAATTTTGAGTTGGTTTTTCATCCAGACTGAGGGCATTCAGAATGTCATCATGATCCATTACTCTTCCGCACTCAACATTCAAGTCAACTTGCAAGCCTGTCATCACACTTATTACATCTTACACCTACATGCCGTGGCATAAAAATGAAGTCAGACTAAACCTCTCTGAAGACTAACCACTGCCCTCGAGTTCAGCCAGCTGCAATCGTCTAAGTCATGCCAGTGCATGACAGCCATACATAGTCAAGCTAGTTATAGTCAAAGCCAAAGCACCACAGTCTTCCTTCACAGTTCTGCCTCCAACATGAGCCACGGATGCCCATATTTCTTTACATTAGATTTAATTTAATCTGAAACTTTGTCCATTTCTCCTTTGTACAACCAAGTTTTGGGTGTTATTGTAAACATAGTTCAAATTGTAATTTGTTAAAATCTGTATGTTGTTATTTCTACTGAGTTGTTTCCTTGTCTTAGGAATATGAACTGAAAGTAGTTTAGTTGCTTAGTGAGGAATTGAGTTATTTGTGGGTCATCATCATTGCACTCCAAACATATCCATAGGTGCTCAGATCCCCTCCTCAGCAAGTCCTGCAATGTCCAGCTACTGATGACTCCAGTTCTGTGTTAGTTGATAAGTCTTCTTATACGCCCACTAAGTTTCTCGTTTCTGGCTGTGCCCATCTTAACTCTCATCTCTTTCATCCAAAGGAGGGATGTAGATTCATGGTTGTCGAAGTCATATGCCCTTCCCACATCTTGGAGGTATTTGATGACGTTAGCCTGATCCTTTGGTTGACCGTCTTCAACGACAGCTTGCTTGTTTTCCTTCTTTGACGTTGTTCTTTGTTCTTCATCTGAATACTTATTGTTGATTTTGTCAGTGAAAGTCGATGGCTGTGGATGATCTAGACTCATGTGCACTTACTCAGTCACACGGTCCAGAACCTGTTTCCACATTATGAACTGGCCAACCCCAGTCAATCAGCTCTTCAGCACGTGGATACACCATGAGCTTTTTATTCTCTTCATTCAGAATCACACATCAATGAAATCACGCTTCCTTGACGACGAACAGGCAAAAAGACACCATCAACTTGGGACGCTCTGGAAGCACATTATTGAGGAATTAGTGAAGAAATTACTTAGACAGATTTAATTCCTCTGTGATGTTTCTTAAATAGACAGATTTCATTTCTGCCATGTTCTTAAATAGACAGGCTTCACTCCTGTCATGTTTCTTAAATAGATTTCCTCTGTGGTGTTTATCTTAATTTTTGGAAAAAGGCATCCAATAGTACCAGGACTGAAAGTTGTCAGTGACTCATAGATGACTGCTTGTAACCAGTATCAGTGAGTCAGAACTATGCAGATCATACTCCACCTCTTCACAGTGCTCCTAGAAACAGACCAGAAACATTCTGGCCATATGTATAGATTTAGAAAAAGAAGGCTACTCTGGTTACTCAAAAATGCCTAACACGCTAATGTCACAGTTCTACTGCAAATCACAGTGCAGTATGTCACTTAACATCCTTTTAAGGGCAGATGACAGAGGACATCCTTCAGATAAATGCAAGAAAGAACAAATCTGTAGTGGAGTGAATACAGGGAATTCCTGACTACAACAAAACTGGTTCCATGACTAGAATAGTTTCTTAGATATGGCATATCCAGATATACATTGATGAATCTGCAACTTGAGCAGGTAAAAATGTAGCAGTAAATTAGGCCTAACCTTGTGCCTTCCAAATGGAACCTTCTGCTCTAACTACACTGTAGAAACCCTAAGACATGCTGTAGAGATAGTAAACCAATGCTAGCAGGTAGTATTCTTTTCTTATTGAATGCCAGTGCTAGCAGGTAGTATTCTTTTCTTATTGAATGCCAGTGCTAGCAGGTAGTATTCTTTTCTTATTGAATGCCAGTGCTAGCAGGCAGTATTCCTTACTGGTGGAATGTCAGTCCTGCAGGTAGTATTCCTTTCTTATGGAATGCCAGTGCTAGCAGGTAGTATTCCTTTCTGATGGAATATCAGTGCTAGCAGGTAGTATTCCTTTCTGATGGAATATCAGTGCTAGCAGGTAGTATTCCTTTCTTATGGAATGTCAGTGCTAGCAGGTAGTATTCCTTACTGATGGAATGCCAGTCCTGCAGGTAGTATTTCTAACATGGAACGTCAGTCCTGCAGGTAGTATTTCTAACATATGGAATGTCAGTCCTGCAGGTAGTATTCCTTACTGATGGAATGCCAGTCCTGCAGGTAGTATTTCTAACATGGAACGTCAGTCCTGCAGGTAGTATTTCTAACATATGGAATGTCAGTCCTGCAGGTAGTATTTCTAACATGGAACGTCAGTCCTGCAGGTAGTATTTCTAACATATGGAATGTCAGTCCTGCAGGTAGTATTTCTAACATATGGAATGTCAGTCCTGCAGGTAGTATTCCTTACTGATGGAATGTCAGTGCTAGCAGGTAGTATTCCTTACTGATGGAATGCCAGTCCTGCAGGTAGTATTTCTAACATATGGAATGTCAGTCCTGCAGGTAGTATTCCTTACTGATGGAATGTCAGTGCTAGCAGGTAGTATTCCTTACTGATGGAATGTCAGTGCTAGCAGGTAGTATTCCTTACTGATGGAATGTCAGTCCTGCAGGTAGTATTCCTTACTAATGGAATGTCAGTGCTAGCAGGTAGTATTCCTTACTGATAGAATGTCAATCCTGCAGGTGATGGAATGTCGTTCCTGCAGGGCCTCAGCATGCAAACAGAACAACCATCACATTTCAAGAAGTGAAGACCCACATCAAAATTATGAAAAACAGAAACATTATGTCCTATATTTGTGTATATGACCTATACTTAATAGCAGGAAAGAGTAGTTGTGCTTATATCTGAGCGGGTGTTGAACCTATTGACAAGTCATGTGAGAGGTGCATACATCATGACCTGCCAAAAATTTCCTGGGGTGGAGTAATGAGCTGGCAGTGTTCATCTACACAAGCATCTCTTGATGCTGGTCAAAGTGCAGCTTTCATCTACACAAGCATCTCTTGATGCTGGTCAAAGTGCAGCTTTCATCTACACAAGCATCTCTTGATGCTGGTCAAAGTGCAGCTTTCATCTACACAAGCATCTCTTGATGCTAGTCAAAGTGCAGCTTTCATCTACACAAGCATCTCTTGATGCTGGTCAAAGTGCAGCTTTCATCTACACAAGCATCTCTTGATGCTGGTCAAAGTGCAGCTTTCATCTACACAAGCATCTCGTGATGCTGGTCAAAGTGCAGCTTTCATCTACACAAGCATCTCTTGATGCTGGTCAAAGTGCAGCTTTCATCTACACAAGCATCTCTTGATGCTCACTATATCTGTTGTTTCTGGACTTTTCCAAGTATCTGTGTAGTTTGCTTGTCTCTCACCTCATTTCTTCAGTATTATATTTATTTGTTCTTTTTGTCTTCCCTTTGATTTTTTTTTGTTTATTTGTTTGAAGTTTTGCCTGTCATTCTACTCTGAACCTGGTAAGGCTATTATTGGCACAGTGAATAATGTTTAGTCAAATATAGTCATTTTTAAAGCATCATTTATTTGTTTATTTTGAACAAACTAAACTGACTAGAATTGTACTTGAAAGTATAATGGAATTTCTTCATCCTCAGTTGGAGATCACCGAGTTTATCCCAACCCTGCTGTATTTTGGTTACACGATTTTGATTGTTTTCACCTTCTGGATCCTGACTGGTACAATCGGATTCTTTGCTGCCTACTGGTTCATTCGCAGAATCTATGGAGCTATTAAGATTGATTGATGGAACAGCAATTGATTACTTGCTGACCTTAATTTTGGATTTCAAGAACTGTTTGGCAAGAATGTATATTCGATGGGCGCAATGATTGTTCAGTTTGATACATGCGGGATGTAAAAGCATATAAATTATTGGAAATGTGTAATTTTTTACATTCATTATTATTAATCATTTTGTTTATTTAGCAAACCGGCTTCCTACATTTGTGGGAAATAGTGTATATTTTGATATCTACCATTTTAAACAAATCCCATTTAGTAGATGTGTAATTGAAACAAAGACTGTCTTGTGTGATAATGTTGTTCTACGAAAAATGTTGCAGGTAACTGAAACACCTGCTTCATTTTTCTTTATATTATAGTCAATTGACAAGAAATATGCGAAACAAAGTTTTCTCAAATGTCTGTATGTTGTTCTTTCCCACTTCCAAACTTGCCATTGTTATTATATTGATCATCTTATGTCGTCATCTGTCTAGTCCAAAACATTTGGGATTTTGGCAGGAGGTTGAAGTAAGCTTGAACTAAGTAATCATTCTGAGAACACATGATAAGCAATGGTTATCTAAACTGACATTTTGTGATACCTCAGGTCATGAACTCATCACTAATTCAGTATATGGTCTTGATTTCTTCCTTTTCTTCTGCTTCTTTTGTCTATTTTACTATATCCACAATTGATACAGTTTAGCAGGAAAACAAACACTATCATATATAACTATATTAAATCAGATTCACTCAAAGAAAGATAATTTCAGTACCAAAAGACATTAACTTAGAGGATGAAAAGCAGATCAAGAGGGAGAAAATGTAAGTCTAAATGAGATATTAACAAATGACTACAGGGCCACAAGTTGATATCCTACTATTCTCATTTCCCAAGTGTCTTCATAATAATGATAGACTTTCTGTCTCTGTCAATAAATCCATGTCTTATAGCTGCTTACTCTATAATAGCTTTTGTTATGACTGAATAATCCTTTTCTAGAATGACAGTCACATCCAAATTTTTAATTGGATGATGAGACAGATGGTGTTTTTGCTGTGACTTTGTTTTCCATCTTATTTTGCCTTCTTTGGATCTTCAATTTTCATACTATTCTCATGGGCGCACCATTTCTATATGCAGTATGTTTCCAGATTTTTAGTTTTAATGTTCAGTTGCTTCATATTGTGCAAGCAGGTATCTTTAAAATAGAATGCTGGTCAATTGATAGGTCGCATGCTGTAACTTGCTCGCTGTACAGTGTCTTTTGGAATTCTGTTATCTTCTGTATGGGTCATGTGTATGAGCCATATCAAGCAACATTGGTTTAGCAGAAAGTATATGCTATTTATCTGCTGCCTTAAGAACAGCTATGTTGGGTACACAATCATGCTATTTCATATCCAGGATTCTTTATGGTCAAAACAGGAGGAATATGTTGAGCTGAGGGTCTTAATGAGCATATATTGTTCATGTCTCACTGCCATATAGTAGAGTAGTGAGAATGCAGGTCTGCTAATATTGGAGTTTGGTGTTTTTCTTTTTTGTAAGGGCTTTCCCCGTACCCATTTTTGAAATCTGGAGCCAGCTTTACCAAGGTGTCTTTTGATTTCCACATCTCCAGCGAAAGTTCATTATTAAATGTTGGAATCAAGACGCATCAAACTGTTGAGTGTGGTCGTTAATAATAACAGCGGAGTCCCTGTTCAAATCTTGGCACACGATTTCACTAAACGGAGTTGCTTGCATGTGTTTATGAACCCACCATTGAGTCGTCAATGTCACTAATAATGACTTTTCTTATTTTTGTCTTTGCTCTGAGCTAAGTTGGTTCAAATAATTGTGTGAAAGAAAAGGGGCCTGCTCTGATGCCAAAGATAGTAACATCGTCAAAAAAATCCCCAAATTTTTTGTCACTAGAACACAGCCATGTTTAACTCCATTCTGATCAAGAAATGCATTAGAGGTGTTCCCATTGTGTTGTACAATTCATATTGAATGTTGTGGTTGTACATTTTTGTTGGACGTCTGACCTTTGTAAAAAAGTCTACAGAGGTTGTCTCTACTGATGAGATCAAATGTCTGTGTAAGAATGCAATATATAGGGGCTCTGTTGTTTGCATCATTTTTCTTTTATCTGTCATATTGGGAGAATCATATTGATAGTGGATCATCCTGTATGGAAACATTTTTCTTTTATCTGTCATATTGGGAGAATCATATTGATAGTGGATCATCCTGTATGGAAACCACACCGTGACTTGAGGTAGACATACTCTGCAAACTATTTAGAACTGCTTAGGCACAGTGTGTCATTAATTTGATATTTTATAGCATGGTGCACATTAGGTCAAGCCCCATTTGGAACTGAAAAGTATGAGATGATAGAACAGAAATGGAAACAAAACTTTTCTTTTGTAATAAAGCTCCATAAACTGAGAGCCTGATTAAGAAGAGTTCACTTTCTCATGAATTGTAAATTTTGGATCATGACTTCCCTGTGATCATGTTGTGCAAATCTGATATTTATTTGAATATTGGCAACTGTTATCAATCACTGAAAAATGGTTACAGCTTTAACAAGGACAACTAGTGGCTGAAAAACATTGGTTTGGATGCCAAATATGCCACAGTGAGCAGGCATTCATGTTTTTATTTCAACCCAGAAAGAGAAAACTCTAGCATGATTGAAATTATACTCCCCTTATTGTGGGAGTGGCAAGCTTTAGGCCATAGCTATCTCTACTCATTAGTGTACTTGCATCATGGTCAGTAGTGTCCATGTTTAATTCCCAGAAGTGGCAAATTTCTTTCCTTCCACCAACAAGTCTCCCAGCCTCTACAAAAGGGGGTACCACAGATTTGGGAAGTAAAGATCATACAACCCACATCAGCCAAGGCTGGGATCTGGGAAAAATAAGCTCATCAACGCCATATTTCCCATACAACGAGCAAGGCAATCTTTTGGTCTCTGTTCCAGAGTTGATCATTGTTTACAGGACACAGCTATCTCTATTGATGAGTTGATGCTCAGAAAGATGGCAACTAGCTGTGCTTGACGGCAGTGATTACAGTCTCAGGAGAGGTCTGTTCTGCTTCATTTTCGTGCCAAGGCACACAGTGTAAGAAGTAATGAATACACTGACAGACTTGCCTGTTTGGCTGATGATGGAAGGGCAATGGGCTGTTCTGACATTCTGAATGTGCTCAGGGCCACTGGACAAAAAAACAACTAGATGAAATGTTCCTGAATCCACAGTCATGAACAGACTTCACAAGTGTCATGTCGATGTGAGAATTGCCAGATGAAAGCGCTATGCAGGAATCCAAAGAAGACTTATCAACCAACACAACACCGTATTGTTAGCCACTATGCGTTGATGGATATACTCCAGAGATCTGAGCACTTATGGACTTGTCCGATGGGCTGTGAGAATGGCCTGTCGGCTAAACTAAACAATGAGTTGATCAGTTGTTTCTGAACTGAGACATTAGTGAAACTACAAATGTGTGTAGAGCTGTTGCAAGTGTAGTGCCTAGATTTGTAGCCTGTCTTGTTAGTGATTTCCCAAGCCTCTTTGTGGAACAATATTACAGGAAATCTTTGTAAATAGTGTGCAGTTATAGTATTCTAGAAGAGAGTGTATCTGTATATTGATCATTTGTTTTTTAGAATATCTCCATGTCTATACAGGTTGACATGCTCCATTTGTTACAGTTATTGTCACAATTGTATAAACTGCTTGACTTGAAGAAGTCTCACTTCATCTGTTATCAAGACCATTCAACTAATGATGGATGTCTTTTAGTGCATCATTGGTGTGTTTTTACAGCAGCAGTTTGTTTTTAATTCTATTTCATATTAGTTGCATTTGGTATTAGTCAATAGAGTATTACTTGATGTTAAACAAGCAATACCTTCATGATAAATATATCTGTTATTTACATATAGGGAAGTAGCAACATTTCAAATGTGACATGTCAACACAAATTGAGTTACAGATATCAATATTTCCACATTGGGTTTCTGTCAACATTTAAAACTTTGTAGCAGGAGGTGTTTATAATTATAAATGAACATGTGCCTGTTCACAAGCTGAAAATGAAGAAAAATGGTCAAACCTGAGATGTGATTATAGCTCGAGTGGTTATAGACATTGTTTGACAATTGAAGATTTACAAGAGAATTCTGAAAACACAATATTTAGAGACAAGTAAAAGTTTAACCAAAATGCACAACAGTTTGGATCATCAATAGCAGTCTGTGGAGGTGTGCAAGGAGGTTTACAAATGGAAGGTGCCAACACTTGACTCATGGCACTTCCAGTTCTTGTTAGTTAGAAAAACCAGCTTTGAATTATTGATGCCATTTTTAATGTGTTAGATCTCTATACTTTCTATTTATCATCATTACAACTTGATCAAATTATATTTTCTTTCTTGGGTCGGGATATAAGTTTTGTCATCTTTGTGATACACATTTTTGGTTATGTGCATAAGATTTGTGTTTGTCATTTCAAAATAGTAACTTTCATGTTTTCATTTGAACCTACCATCATGTTTTATTGCCAATGTATATAGGTTTTTTTTATGCTTCTTTTTGCAAACTTTAAGTGTAGTTAGTTCCCATGACAGTATTCATGAGACTTTCTGTTGTGGACATGAACACATGTAGTGCACACTATTACTACAATCTGTAGAAATTTTAGAAAGTTTAGGTGTCAATTGGAATTCTTTGGTCACATATTGTTACATTTATTGCTCCTACCAAACATAATTTTAGAAAAGAGGACTACTATGATATTGAATAGAACTAGTAGCTCTCATATCATCAACTGTTTGATCTGTATTGTGATATGTCAACTCTTCCATAGCATGATCTTGAAGCACAAGGTTTACGGTTGAAGTGAATCAAGTAAAACAACTGGTAGGTAGACAGGGATGATTGTATCTTGTTATAATTAAATCTCCAGCACTTTGCAGAAAATGTATTACAGCAGAAAGTTCTTTTTAAAGTTTGTCTCCATGGTTTTCAGTTTTTGACCAATGTGATGTTAACTGAAGAGCATTACTGTAAAGAAATGACCTGTTGCCAAAGTCAACAGTTTGTTTGAGATTCTCAAGTTAATCCAAACTTAGCCCTAGCATAAGCATCGTATCATGATTGACATTCCTTTTATCATATAACATGTTTTGAGTTTTTAACATTTGCACATGCAGTTATCTAATGGCTCTTTGTCTCTTGCATGACAATTGGTATATGAATCAAGACACACATATAACGGTGCTGGCAGGTGTCAGTGTAGAAGAAACACACCTTATAATGGTCTTCTATTTTGTGGCATTTATCCTATTCCTTGAATCAGCCGGAGGACCTATAAGACCTAGAGAATCAAGGCCACTTGCCCAATGCAGTCATCACAAAGTGTTCAGGTCAGAGGTTCTTTCACCCTTGATAGAAAAAAAAAAGGTCTCTTTGCCAAACAATATTAGAACTGAGACAAAAAGTCATAGAATAAAAAAAATTCTACATAAAAAAATAGAAGGCAGCTGGTAAACAGCAGAAAAGTCAGGTTGCAACAAACTTATAAAGTCAGTGCATAAAAAAGCAATTTGAAAGGTGAATCGGTACATTGCTACAGAAGAAAAGTAGTTGTGAATATTCCGTAGTATCAGGCAAGGTCTGGAAAGAAACAAAAATAATTTGTCTCAGAAATTATATTTAATAACGTGACCCAGAGGATGTTTTTAATGCTGCCCACACGCTACATGTTTTTAAAAATAATTCAAAACAGATTAAGGTCCAGAGGTTATCACAAACAACAGTAAATACAATAATGGGATACACCATATCAGACTCATCAACAGAACATGAAGCATCTGATCTACCCAGGAGAACTTAATACTGTTTCAGTTCAGAATCTGTTTCTCATTCTACCGAGCAAAGGTTGGATAAATCTACACGATACAGACTTGTGGCAAACATTTTATATGGCCACAGAAAGCCCTCTTATGGAAGCCATGTAAATATTGTGTGTTTGCCATAGACTGCTTCAGCACTTGGTTCATGTGCTCTGCACCAACATTCATGTTGTAGATGACAGAAGGCAAATATTTTGAACTAATGGTATGCATGTCTGTGCAGAAAACTCTTGGGTGTAAACACAGCAACAAAAGTAAATGACATCATTTGTTTGTTTTTTATTTGCAAGTTCCAAAAAGTATTTGATTATGTTGTATCTGAATTTTTTGTTGTTAAACAGCATCATACACAAGATGACAGCGAGCAATATGAACTGCAGAGTCCATCTCATTGCATTAATTCAGCAATTTTAAGAAACTGACAGTTGACATAAGAGATGGTACTCTATTTCTGTTGGTCACCCATTGTGTGACATCATGAGGGAGGGAGCAGTGAAGCAGAGCTAAGAAGTCTAGACTCTCACGATAAGATGTGACATTAACCCTAGAGTTCTACAATTCCTACATTCCATGGTCAATATAGCGGATAGGTGGCAGGAACCGTTAAAGGCGTGTCTGAAAAATGCTTCTTGTTGCAGTTTCCTCATATTCCAAGTCCTTGCATTGCAGTTTCCTCATATTCCAAATCCGGCTTGTTGCTGGAGCTACTGAGTTAAGTGCTCTGTGCATTCATCCGTTTTGATCGTGCTTCAATATTCCAATTGTTTATGATGAATGATGATATCGTATGACAAGGAACAGTTGGCTGTATCCACTTCTGTGCAGTTTCACCTTATGTCTTTTCACGTGTGCTGAGACTGCTAATGGGGACTGCAGCTACCTTTCTTTGTTTGGGAGATGAGATATTAATTCTGATAATTCACCGGCACAGGCGGTTGAGCAATTATGGATTTTAATTTGTTTGCAGTGTTACTGGGGCTTTACATAACCCTACATGTAACTGATGTTCCATTTCATAGTGAAAAAATCATCATTCGCTGTTTCCCTGAGCCACAAAGGGCTGTTTAATGTCAGCCGACAACCAAGGAAATTTCTCTGGTCACAGCAAAAATAATGAATTTCCTGAAGATTAGCAAATTTTTGTTGCAATATAAGAGATGATATCTCATGCAATTAAAAAAAATTGTCTAACATCAAAGGAAACAAATCAATAACGCTCAGGGGTCACTGAAAGTAGTGGGGGGGGGGGGGGGGGGGGGTTTGCTATATATACTGTGTAGTGCATGGATTAAAAGGAATATTCCTAGCTTTCTCAGTTTTTCTACTGGGAAAAATAAAATGCAGAATTTATATTTTGATGCAGTAAATTTTGCAACGCTATAATAATCTAGGGTTATGAGGGAGGTATCATTACAGAGCTAGGAGGTCTATACTGTCACAATAAGATAGCAATTTGTGACTTTATTAGGGACAGAGCTAGGAAGTCCATACTCTCATGATAAGAACTGTGCTACAACATTAAACATTTGTAACAATTGGGAGAGTTTGGTTTTGTAGACAACCTAGTACTTATCAATAGCAATGTGAACATTATGCAAGAAAGTACAAATGCCTTATCACCAATGGCTAGAAAAATAAGACTCAAGATCAACCAAGAAAGGACAGAAGTAATGAAAATTAAATTTGCCCTGAAGCTAAAATATACTGGAAGGTAGATGACTTTGTATATCTTGGAAGCTGCATAGATCATGAGAGACACATAGAAATAAATTAGAATCAGAATAACAAAAGGAAACAATGACTTTCAGAAACCTCAATAAAAAAAATGGAAATCAAAATTACTAAACAGAAAAAAAAACAAAGCCCAGGATCTTCAAATCAAATGAAAAATGACATAGCATACAAAAATATTTATAATTAAGAGAAAAGATGTTAATGTTGGCCATTGATGAGAAGAGACAATAAGAGAAACTCAAGTAAGTCCTCAAATGGGAACCAGAGGGTAAAAGAAAAAAGAGAGAGGCAGACCTAGAGAAACACTAAAAAAAAGAACATTGAGGTGAGAGGCAACAACAGTAGGTATCAGCACTCTCGAGATGGAGTGACTCACCAGAACAGGGATGTGTAGTGAGATATCCTGTGTAGGGTCTGACCAAAAGTCTAGAATTTTTGGCCTATATGTCATCTTCAGCTCAAATAAATGTTTTCAATAGATTTAATTCATTTCTGGGGTGGTGGGGGATTGAGCTGCATGTCTAGCTACTATGAGGTCGGTGTTTTCATCCTCCATTAGCAAGATTCAAACCTGCACTCTCCTAACTTGGAGAATAACAAGTTATCCATTCTGATCTCTACTCTCCATATACTGAACACACAAAAAGTACACATATCTGGCTCAAATATCCACTTTAACATGGGTACAACTTTACTCTTGGAATCTACACCACAATTATTTTATTTATTTATATTTTTTTAAATTAAAGGATAAGAACGAGCAGGTGTCCAAAAAATGTGGAAAACAAGTGATAAACAAAATCAGTAGAAAGGACAGGATGTCAAAGGCATGACTCATTAGCCCTTGTTTAAAGGTTGGAGCCTTGTGTTGCCAGGTTGAAACAGCACATTTCACATGCCCAGATTTCAAGTTGCTATTACATCCTATTGAGACAATGGCTGTTATCTTTTCCTCTTCAGCAATCGCCAGTTTGTTCTGACTTGACACATTTCACAGACTTTGTCACATTATGCAAGTTGCTTGCTCATGTATGGTCCATCCAGCTCATAACCAATCTTGCGGTAGTAATTCTTGTCCCAACACCTGAATAGGAGATGTATATAAGTTTTGATTAACATGGATCTTACAGTAAAGAACACACAAAATATATCATTATGAGGTATAAGTATTAGTGATGTGGCTAGTGCTGTTTGTCACTCAGCAAATCAGATGCAATTTACATATAGGTAACCATTGGTACTATACCCTTCAACTTCAGTTTTTAAAAAAAGAGCATATATCATTTATGATTCAAGCACTTGGCCTGCCAGGATCCAGTGATGTGTCCTCCTCATCCACAATGTTGAACAATATCACAACGCAAGATGCCACAATTGTTAGTACATATCTTAATCGCAACACAAGATGCCACAATTGTTAGTACAATATCTTAATCACAACACAAGATGCCACAATTGTTAGTACAATATCTAATCACAACACAAGATGCCACAATTGTTAGTATAATATCTTAATCAAACACAAGATGCCACAATTGTTAGTACAATCTCAATCACATCACAAGATGCCACAATTGTTAGTACAATATCTTAATCACAACACAAGATGCCACAATTGTTAGTACAATATCTTAATCACATCACAAGATGCACAATTGTTAGTACAATATCTTAATCACATCACAAGATGCCACAATTGTTAGTACAATATCTTAATCACATCACAAGGTGCCACAATTGTTAGTACAATATCTTAATCACATCACAAGATGCCACAATTGTTAGTACAATATCTTAATCACATCACAAGGTGCCACAATTGTTAGTACAATATCTTAATCACATCACAAGATGCCACAATTGTTAGTACAATATCTTAATCACATCACAAGGTGCCACAATTGTTAGTACAATATCTAATCACATCACAAGATGCCACAATTGTTAGTACAATATCTTAATCACATCACAAGATGCCACAATTGTTAGTACAATATCTTAATCACATCACAAGATGCCACAATTGTTAGTACAATATCTTAATCACATCACAAGATGCCACAATTGTTAGTACAATATCTTAATCACATCACAAGATGCCACAATTGTTAGTACAATATCTTAATCACATCACAAGATGCCACAATTGTTAGTACAATATCTTAATCACATCACAAGATGCCACAATTGTTAGTACAATATCTTAATCACATCACAAGATGCCACAATTGTTAGTACAATATCTTAATCACATCACAAGATGCCACAAGTGGACACCACCAGACAGACAAATACCTACAGAGGCTATTTTAACAAATACTATAGCCGGATTAGCTATCATGAAACAAACAAATCACCTGAAATAACAGAAATTTTACTCGATCCATGTTCCTCCAGTGCTATCCTCTCAGCTTCCTCCATAAGCAGTGTTCCAAAACCCTGAACAAATACAAATTAACATCAGAGCTTCAACCCAATCAGAGGAGCCACACATACACACTAAAATTACTAAAAAAATAATACATTATTCACATTTTATAGACAGTACTAGTTACGTGAGCAATGACCACATCTAAGTTTGGATTTAATCCACTCTACCACTCAATGTTAACAATTATTCAGTAAAATGACAGGACAGTCTGCCTCCCATCATAAATTATTAAGACCTGAACAGTTTTTATTTATTGACTAAAAATAAGCCTTCAATAGCAGTAGCATAAGGGTAGCTGTCATGAAATAAAAATGCTAGCAGAAAGCTAAAATGCTTAATAATGAAAACAATCCATCTTGAGCCTGTAAACATTTGTTTTGACTATTCTATGTTTTCACAACAGGTTAGCTAAGTATGAATAAACACTGAAAGTTATCAGTCTTCAATTCAAGCTTCAGTAAAAATTCTAAGAAAGAGTCAGTGAGCAGAAACATGTACCTGGTGCTGGAACTTTCTAGGGTCTCGTGCATGTACAGGCACAACACTCCCATAAACATGCAGCTCTCTGACTATGGAACACCCTCCTTTTAGCTCAGGACGAAATGTGTCAGGAGAGCATTTGCGCAGTCGAAGTAGTCCAATGAGAACATCTTGTTCTGGATCCTCGTAGGACAGAAATGTCTCCCAACCTCCATTAGCCACATAGTCTCTTCGTATAAGCTCAACCTGGATCATGATATTTGAACAATTACTCCCTTAAACTCATAACTTATTTGACATGCACAAAAACAATACAAAAACCACATAAAAGTAAGTAAAGTACCCCCGTCACGCCAAGTGGTGTATAAGGAAAAATATGGTGTTAGTGACCCTGTATTTTACAGACCTTCAGCACATGATTTTTGGGGTAATGTGGTCAGTATTACACCCGTGCTGCTTTACTTTCCCAGAAAAAAAATCCGGTACCCATTTAAGGCTGGGTGAACCCGGAAGCCGTCGGTTGGGATCGAACCCAACCCCTTGTCTGTGTTAGTCCAGTTCACTAACCACTGAGCTATCGCGGCTCCCACAAAAACCACATGCTCACCAATAATAAATTAGACAACAAATTAAAACAAAATTTGTAATTTCTGGCAGAATTAGTCACAATGCAAAGCTTTCTTCTTTTATATAAAGTCTAGACTTATTTTCAAAATGGCATGGAAATGTCAACAAATATTGAAGAAATACATTGGCTTCATGTTCTTCTCTTCTTGAACCGACTAATTTTGTTAAGTAAGTTTCATAAATATTTCTTGTTCCCACTCAGTCGATACCTGCCAATGTAGAAATTAAAACTAAATAATCACCTGGTCAGGCTTGACTTTGTTATGAATCTCTTGAATTCCAACCTCTCGTGTCCTGACATCTCTGCAATGAGTGCCAAGGTCACTCATTCGAGCCAAAGCCAATTCTCGCAAATTACCATGTTCCACTCCACTTGACACTAATGGCATAGGAATGTCTCTGAAGACGAAATAAGTGACAAAGTCTAAAACAGTCAGAAACTTTTGGTAAAACCTCAATGCTTACAGCTGAGGTGGACAGCATAACACACAGTTAACACATCTTACAACAGGTGAGACCACAGAACTCTATCCAGCATGCTGTCTTTTTTTTTTCAGGGATGGCAAAACAGTGCATGACTACATAGACTACATTTATATGTCTCTTTAGATTTTTTTTTTTAACCTCTATATGAGCAAATCCCCAAGTATAGAGATTGTGTCTTCATGCAAACATGATTCATTGATCAAGTTCTACATCTTATATTTATACATCAGCAATGATCAGAAAGTGAGTGGTCAGAAAAAAAAACCTGTGATTCTTGAAATAAGGTGAATGTAGGTTTGAAATCTATCACATAAGGCAGAAATTGTAGGTCCAACTATATCAAGTGTTAGACCTTGCACAGGACCTCAATTCTACCTTGCCACATGTCTCTGTTCTGGGTGAGTTGTTTAATCTCAACGATGAAGCTGATGCCTGTTGTTGCCCCTCACCTCAGTGTTCATTTCAGTGTTTCTCTATAATTTAAATGGTGGAGTAAACAAACATGTTTCTATTTAGGTCAAAACAAAAACTCTGACCCAAATATCTTGTATTGACCATACAACAATTATTCTGCCCCATAGAAAACTGGCACATAAATAAGATACAAAGCCATATAGATAGAAACAGTCCTGGCTCCTAAATGGGATCATCAAGTACCATGCCTGCTGGCATAGGTGATCATGTCTCTTCACATCTTTCGATCTCGACAGTTATTTATCATTTCTTGTTGTTGACCTTCTACCAAGCCTTTCTCTTAAGCTGTCTGGTATCTTTTCTCTTTGCTTCCCTCTATTTCTTCATCCATCAATTTTCCCAGTTGTTACAATATATTCCAGTTGTTCTCTTCTCATTACATGGCCACAAAATGGCACATGATGATGAGAAGAATAAGAATTTAATTTAAATAAACAAGTAAACTAAATAGATGAGAAGAGACGAGAATTCCAAAACAGGATCTTCTATGTGAAAAATTCAGGATACCGAAAAAGTGAAAGACCTAAAGAGACACTTTAAAAAAAGTCTGATAAGTGAAGCAAAGTTGACAGGCATAGACTCATCAGATAAGATCAAAAATCTTGCCCAGAATAGAGATGGGTGGCAAAATACACTACAAGCCCTATGCAGTGTCTAACAACGTCGGAAGGATCAAGAATATTCATCATGTGCCATACCAGTTGGTGATGGTGATCATGTCCTTCCACAATCTTCTATCTACAGTACATCTATCAATTCTGTTGTTGACTGTTTTCCATGCCATGACACAAAGGTATTTTCTCTCTGTCATCCATGATATCTCTTTCCTTTTATTTTGCCAGTTGTAACCAAGTATTCCAACTTTCCTCTTCTCATGATGCTCATGAAAAATGTTGATTGTTTCTTTCTGCTGTTTCTTAGGACCTCCCTTTATGTGTTGGTCTCTGAGAGTTTCCTCGTTGGTCTTTTTAGCTGTCCAGGATCTTTCAGCACTCTTCTGAGAAATCCCATCTCTGTGGCATCTAATGATCTTTTTATTTGTTTGTTTACAATTACATAATTAGCTTCCATAGGTCAGAATCAATCAAGAATAATACTAAACATAAATGATAGAAAAAAATGTTTATATTTAAAAGAAATTGTATATTAACTGCTGAATTAATGATAACTGGGATAAACATTGCAACAGAATGAGAATTACAATCTTAGAGATTGTAACAATTGGAGAGGCGTGACACTTTTGTCAGTTGCCTCAAAATTATTCTGTAAAATCATCCTAAATAGAATAAAGGATTCAATAGATACAGTAATGCGTGAAGAACAGGCTGGGTTTAGAAAAGGGAGAAGCTGTCTTGACCACATTTTCACTCTACGACTTATATTGGAGGAACACATTGAAAAGCAAAAACCTTTTGTACTTAACTTCATCGACTTCAAAAAAGCATTTGATAGTATTCATAGAGATTCTTTGTGGAAAATTCTGAAGCAATATGGCTTACCATCAAAAATCATAAATATTATCAAAGATATGTATGATGGTTACACATGTGCAGTTCGAACAGAGGAAGGACTGAGCGAATGTTTCCCAATAGAAACTGGGGTTAAACAAGGATGTATTTTATCGCCCTTGTTATTTGGAATTGTTATGGACTTCATAATGAAGAAATGCTGCACTGGTAATAAAGGCATCGAATGGATACAAGGAGACCATTTGGAGGACCTGGACTTTGCTGATGACATAGTTCTCATCAGCAATCAGATAAAAACGATGCAGGAAAACACAAATGAACTATCATCAATAGCCAGCAAAATTGGGCTTGAGGTCAATCATGAAAAGACTAAAGTCATGAAAAGTTTAATTCCAACAAGTGACAAAATATACATGGAAAACAAACCAGTAGAAGAGATCGATCACTTCATCTATCTTGGAAGTCACATTGATCGAGAAGGGGATACGAGCAAAGAAATTAGAATCAGACTGGCTAAAGCAGCAATGTCTTTCAGAAGCCTTGAAAAGTTGTGGAAATCAAAACTCATTAGCACAAACACAAAACTTAGGCTATTCAAATCAAATGTACTATCAACCCTTACGTATGCGTGTGAGAGCTGGAAAACAACAAGAGATATAGAAGCAAGGTTGAACGCATTCGAAAATAAATGTCTAAGGAAAATACTTGGTATAGAATGGAACGAATTCAAAACAAACGAGGAAATTAGAGAAATCGCCAATCAACCACTAATATCTTCAGTAATAAAGAAAAGACGATGGTCATACGTTGGACATGTGATGAGAAGAGATAATAATCGAATAGCAAAGCAAGCCCTCATATGGGAAACAACAGGTAAAAGAAAAAGAGGAAGACCCAGGGAGACACTGAGAAGAACATTGATGAGAGAGGCAAGAGCAGCAGGAATCGGCTCCCTCAATGAGATAGAACTGCTTGCACAGAACAGAGACAGATGGCGAGATTTGATAAAATATCTTTAAAAGAAAACTGCTAGAACAAAAATTCATATAGGAGAAGGTGTATCTTGGTCTACGCCCTATGGGCCGGTTACGGCTCGAAAGGTCAATAGACATGTCTCTGTTCTGGGTGAGTTGTTTAATCTCAACGATGAAGCTGATGCTGTTGTTGCCCCTCACCTCAGTGTTCATTTCAGTGTTTCTCTATAATTTAAATGGTGGAGTAAACAAACATGTTTCTATTTAGGTCAAAACAAAAACTCTGACCCAAATATCTTGTATTGACCATACAACAATTATTCTGCCCCATAGAAAACTGGCACATAAATAAGATACAAAGCCATATAGATAGAAACAGTCCTGGCTCCTAAATGGGATCATCAAGTACCATGCCTGCTGGCATAGGTGATCATGTCTCTTCACATCTTTCGATCTCGACAGTTATTTATCATTTCTTGTTGTTGACCTTCTACCAAGCCTTTCTCTTAAGCTGTCTGGTATCTTTTCTCTTTGCTTCCCTCTATTTCTTCATCCATCAATTTTCCCAGTTGTTACAATATATTCCAGTTGTTCTCTTCTCATTACATGGCCACAAAATGGCACATGATGATGAGAAGAATAAGAATTTAATTTAAATAAACAAGTAAACTAAATAGATGAGAAGAGACGAGAATTCCAAAACAGGATCTTCTATGTGAAAAATTCAGGATACCGAAAAAGTGAAAGACCTAAGAGACACTTTAAAAAAAGTCTGATAAGTGAAGCAAAGTTGACAGGCATAGACTCATCAGATAAGATCAAAAATCTTGCCCAGAATAGAGATGGGTGGCAAAATACACTACAAGCCCTATGCAGTGTCTAACAACGTCGGAAGGATCAAGAATATTCATCATGTGCCATACCAGTTGGTGATGGTGATCATGTCCTTCCACAATCTTCTATCTACAGTACATCTATCAATTCTGTTGTTGACTGTTTTCCATGCCATGACACAAAGGTATTTTCTCTCTGTCATCCATGATATCTCTTTCCTTTTATTTTGCCAGTTGTAACCAAGTATTCCAACTTTCCTCTTCTCATGATGCTCATGAAAAATGTTGATTGTTTCTTTCTGCTGTTTCTTAGGACCTCCCTTTATGTGTTGGTCTCTGAGAGTTTCCTCGTTGGTCTTTTTAGCTGTCCAGGATCTTTCAGCACTCTTCTGAGAAATCCCATCTCTGTGGCATCTAATGATCTTTTTATTTGTTTGTTTACAATTACATAATTAGCTTCCATAGGTCAGAATCAATCAAGAATAATACTAAACATAAATGATAGAAAAAAATGTTTATATTTAAAAGAAATTGTATATTAACTGCTGAATTAATGATAACTGGGATAAACATTGCAACAGAATGAGAAAAGTACAGGAAATACAATGCAAAGCTGGCTAAATAAACAATGAGGTCTAATAAAATCAGATCACCCAACATTATGCTGTGGTCATGAAAAAATATGATTCCTAACACCATATTCCTCATTGGCCTGGCAAGTCATGGAGGGGACCTTTACATTTTACTTAATACAATATGGCATATCTCTGTCAAAATCAACACAAAAGTAATCTACAGGGAACTCAGTCTGATAAAAGTCAAATGAGAAAAATCTGGCCAACAATCCATATCAGATGAGCCAATAGCCCAGACAGACGATCCAATTCAAAAAAGGACAGACTTGTTAAATCTGGTATGAGTGTTTTCATTCATCATCAGGTCACATGTCCTTTGCAAAACGTTGCATATTCCACAGCCCACCTGAAAGAATCTGCCTATAGTCAGTTGAAACCACCTTCTTTTTTTTTGTCCATGTCTCTATCATGCAGGAACCATGCCTTCCATTACTGTTCTTTCCAGCCCACTGTGGCTTCTGATTTGTCCATTATATTTTATTATCATCATCATGTTGTTTGCTCATGCTGGAACTTGTCTCCTATGACAGTTACTCTCAAGTTTTCTCTGTTCCGTGTGAAGTGTCAACTAGCAGTCACTTTCATAATGCCTGCGATATTTGCACACACCTTCTAGGATTTCTCATGTTAACCTGGAACTATGGCCTCCATAATTATCTACTCTAGGCCACACTGTCATTTTACATGACTAAAATATGTCATTTCCCTTGTTGTTATGTTCTGTAACCATCAGTTTTCTAGAATTTTAAATTAAGTCTAGGGAAAAATTGGCAAGTTTGTTCTTTGTTGTCCATATACTATTGTGAGTATCTCTCTGGAACACTTGCATTCAAAGGCACTAATGTTTCTATCATCACATCTAACAATAGCACTGGACTACAACACAATTAAACAGTGCTATGCAAAGAAAAAAAAAATGGAAAACTGTCTTTAGTAAGAAGAATGAAAACATCACAGTATATTTCTAAATATTGACCTGACAGGGAAAGTAAATTTGACTTGAAAGAATTTACTCTTATACTGTCCTCTTCATCTACCATTACAGACCAATCAAGGCATGCAGATGACCTATAATGCATTGTGATGTGGTTTACAACAAGCTAAGGTGTCATGCCTTTCAGCCAAACATCCTATGGCATATGTGTGTAACTACGAGTATTTGGCTACCAATTCGATTTGCTAGATTGTTCAATCTGGCCCACTGTGTGAAGATGGAGAACCTTGATCAAATGCGGTTCACTGATCCTGACGCAAGCAGTCAGCTATGAGTTGCTCTGATCCTGACGCGAGCAGTCAGTTATGAGTTGCTCTGATCCTGACACAAGCAGTCAGTTATGAGTTGCTCTGTTCCTGACGCGAGCAGTCAGTTATGAGTTGCTCTGATCCTGACACAAGCAGTCAGTTATGAGTTGCTCTGATCCTGACGCGAGCAGTCAGCTATGAGTTGCTCTGATCCTGACGCGAGCAGTCAGTTATGAGTTGCTCTTATCCTGACGCGAGCAGTCAGCTATGAGTTGCTCTGATCCTGATGCGAGCAGTCAGTTATGAATTGCTGTGATCCTGACGTGATTAGTTAGCTATGAATTGCTGTGATCCTGACACGAGCAGTCAGCTACGAGTTGCTAACTACTTTCAGCCCAGATTCTATACTGCATCATGGGCCCACTCACTTGCTAAAGAATTTAGGGCCACTGAACTGAGAAACAGATTGTGTGTAAGGAAAAAATTATAAGAAAAGAATGGGAACTACCAAACAGATCCTACCTTTGAACTCTATACACTCGAGTCCATGGGGGAACAAGAGCCAGGATACGAGCTATTAGGTCAATCAGCTGGCTTGGAGGATAACTCTTGTAACGTCCAGTTTTCCAAAGTTCATAAAGCCCTGAGGACAATACTTGTACAGTTGTGAAAGCAAACAAAGGTTTTATTTGGAAAGTGATCACATTATTTCTAATGGCCAGTTTTAAAAAAAACTTCATTTTTGGATTCAGCTGCTCTTAGAATGATATTTATAGCCCTGCACTTAACTCTTGACATTCCTTGTAACACTCACTCCAATGCATTGCCTTTGCACTGAGCTCCCAATAATACTCTCTCCAGTTCTTGCAAAACGTTTCAATAATTCTTCTGTATACCCCCAACTCCCCCTCCCATTCCTCTAAGTTTTACAAACATTTATTGTACAAAAGAGTGGTTTCCCCCCTGCACATGGTTATGGAAGGCCCCAGTATCACTGCGAACAAATTAAAATCCATAATTGCTCAACCACCCGTGCCAGTGGAATCATCCAAACTAATATCTCACCATGATCTCCCAAACAAAGAAAGGTAGCTGCTGTCCCTTTCATAGCAGTCTCAGCACACGCCAAAAGACATAAGGTGAAACCACACAAAAAGTAAACACAACCATCTGTTCCCCTTCATTCTATATCATCATTCACCGTAAGCAATCGGAATATCGAAACTCAAAACGGATTAAATGCACAGCTCACGGCGTGCACAGAGCACCAAGCTCAGTAGCCCTGGCAGCAAGCCGGACTTGGAATATGAAAAAACTGCAACAAGCCAGACTTGGAATATGAGAAAACTGCAACAAGCCAGACTTGGAATTTGAGGAAACTGCAACAAGTCAGACTTGGAATATGAGAAAACCGCAACAAGCCAGACTTGGAATATGAGAAAATTGCAACAAGCCAGACTTGGAATATAAGGAAACTGCAACAAGAAACACTTTTCAGACTGAACCTCAATTTGCTCTTGCCGCCCATCCACCACAATGACCCCTGCATATACACTTTTCAAAGCAAAAGAGGTCACGTGTTGTGAATACATTTGGCTTATAAAGTATACATCAGAATTTGTATTTTTTGTTTGTTTGTTATTTCTTATGTATTTGTGGCTTCTGATAGAAACATGGAAACGTCGTTTAGTCTGTGTCGTCCACTTATCACGTAAAGCTTCTAACATACCATTTTTTTTATTTTTTAATTTTTCCTCATATTCAGCTTTACTGCAGCATTGCATTTTTATGCATTCATTTGCATTTCTTTGCCTTAACCCCTTAATATTGCAAAACCTCTAGAAGTTTGGATATTGAGAAAGCCAGCGCAGCAGTTCCCCATTAGCTCTTTCCGTACAGAAGCTTTTTACCAACGGAAGAGATGTCAGAGACTAAAATTATTCAAGGTTTGAAGAATCAATCGACATATTGATCTAACATATAACATATTATATGTGAAGTTTTAGATAATTGAAGAAGGTTTTCACCAATACCAAGATGATACAAGACATGTAAAAAGAATAGGGTATGAAGACGGTCCACGCTAATAACATTGAGATTGACGCACTATGCGGCAAAACGTACGGAAAGAGTTAAGGCACTAATACACTGTTCCCCATGCATGTTATATTAACCCTACCAGACATGAGGCCCTGAACCTAACTGTCCTATATACCTGGGCTCCTGAGCATTAAAGAGAAAAAAACCAACAGGATATAGAAAAATGTTAGTTACATGCAAACAAGTGGTTAGAATAGGATAGAACTTGGAGACATTGTAGAAAAATAGGTGTACCTTTCATCTAGCACCAATATTCCACCTTTGTGTGTCAATCCACCAGCAAGATGAGCCTTGTTTCACACTGAGGTACCACCATCATCTATTTGAGGGACACGTCCAACATCTCTTACTACCGATTTAGCTCTAGATCTATAAAGTTCAAGATTCTCCTCATCACTTGAACTCTCACTGTCTGTGTCACTTGAACTGGAAACGTATTTTTTATGAAAATCTGACTCCTCAAAGTCTGAATCAACTAAGTTACGATCTCCTGTTGGAATGTGAAAAGCCTAGACCTACTTCGCTTTCCTGTTGAAGTGCTTGGTTCATCAGCTGCTCATTTCATTGTGAATTTTCATAATTTTTTTCACATCAAGCCACACAAAGTCAATTCATACACACAGGGGCAGACATTTGCAATGGCTAACCATGAGGTTTGACCACGATTGGTTGTTATTTTAGGTTTGTGACGCATTTTTTCACATACTAGGCAAAGTACCGAAAACTAGGGACAGCGGCAGAATCGGAAATTACCGGAAACTAGGGACAGCGGTCTGGTAGGGTTAATAATATGTCACCAAAGCAATATCAACAAATGTTTTGAAATATTTGTTGTTGACAGAAATGAGATCATGAATTTTAACAAAACAAAAGGAAAGTAGTGTGCAGAACACCACACTGACTATCATCATGGTTAGTATGGACTGCATCAGCTAGACTCTACAAAGATCACTCTTTGTGTCATAAATCAATTGTTTACAATCTCCCCCTCTCTCCTCATCCTACAATGAATCTCCCACTCTCCTCATCCTACAATGAATCTCCCACTCTCCTCATCCTACAATGAATCTCCCACTCTCCTCATCCTACAATGAATCTCCCACTCTCCTCATCCTACAATGAATCTCCCACTCTCTGCATCCTACAATGAATCAAAGAGAGAGCATGCTTCCCAAAATGCCTGTACATCACACATTCATAACAAAGGCCATGAACATCAAAATCTAAGAAACACCAGAAGTTTCACAGACTAATTTCTAGTTTCAAAATTACCTTTGTTGATTCCTTATTAGATACTAGCCAGTGAGCACCAAAAGGGTGGTCACATCTTTGTCATGGCACCTTTTCATTTAAGCATAAAAAACACCAAATTTACAAAAAAACGTACCAGTCCCTCTGATTACAAGAGTTGGGTAGATCTTCAGTCCGTCCGCTCTGAATGCTGGATTTTCAAAAAATTCCTGCAGTGACAGAAAGATCATCATTTCCATAAATAAACAGTTTAATAAGTGGGTAGTAATGTGAGTGTTGTTGTTTAATATTTGTCTCTACTCTCTGTCACTTATTGTTCAGTATGGATTCTGAGGCTGCGCCACCAGGCTTTACCTCAGGGTAAAGGCTTTGGCTGGCCGACTAAACTATGAACTACAAGTTAAGGAAGGAAGTCCCCCTTCTAAAGTACACACAGCTGCTGGCAGAAAGGGCGGAGGATTGACTCAGTTGACAACAGTCTTGAAAGCGGGAGCTGGAATGGTCTAGTATTGGGCTCAAGGTACAACAGAGACCTAAAGTGTTAAGTGGCCAGAACCAATCAGAAAGCAACTGTAAACTAGTGATTGTAGAGAAATCATCACAGAAAGCAACTGTAAACTAGTGATTGTAGAGAAATCATCACAGAAAGCAACTGTAAACTAGTGATTGTAGATTGTAGAGAAATCATCACAGAAAGCAACTGTAAACTAGTGATTGTAGATTGTAGAGAAATCATCACAGAAAGCAACTGTAAACTAGTGATTGTAGATTGTAGAGAAATCATCACAGAAAGCAACTGTAAACTAGTGATTGTAGAGAAATCATCACAGAAAGCAACTGTAAACTAGTGATTGTTGAGAAATCATCACAGCCAAAACAAAAAGCCATCCCACAATCATCATCAACAGTGAAGAACTTGAAATTGTAACAAACGATGAATATCTGGGATCTGTAGTAAACTAATAATGGAGACTACCAGAAAGAGATCAAAAGAAGATTAGCAATAGCAACACAAAAATTAAATGCCATGAAGAACATGTGGCACAACACCAGCAAGGCAATAAAATTAAAATTTCTGAGGGCTTGTATCTTCTTGATATCACCATATGGTTGTGAATCATGGACTATCTCGCACACAACAAATAAGAAAATTGATTCATTCAACAAAATGCTACAGAAAAATCTTTAGATAATGATAAAGAGCAATAATGACATACTAAAAGATTTAAACATTAAAAGAACTGGGTTATAAACACAATTCTACATAGGAAATTAAAATACTATTACCACTTCAAAAGACACAGCAGGCTGGAAAAAAACAATAATGGAAGGCATGGTTCCTGGGTGATGAAAAGGGGCAGACCAAAAAGAAGGTGGTCTCAAGGCACCAAGGAGACTTTGAACATCACAACAGAAGAGGTGGGAGATCTGGCTAGAGACAGAGATTCTTTCAGATAGGCTGTGGTGAATTCAATGCTCTGTGGGAGATCTGGCTAGAGACAGAGATTCTTTCAGATGGGCTGTGGTGAATTCAATGCTCTGTGGGAGATCTGGCTAGAGACAGAGATTCTTTCAGATGGGCTGTGGTGAATTCAATGCTCTATGGGAGATCTGGCTAGAAACAGAGATTCTTTCAGATGGGCTGTGGTGAATTCAATGCTCTGTGGGAGATCTGGCTAGAGACAGAGATTCTTTCAGATGGGCTGTGGTGAATTCAATGCTCTGTGGGAGATCTGGCTAGAGACAGATTCTTTCAGATGGGCTGTGGTGAATTCAATGCTCTGCAAAGGACATGTGACCTGATGGTGGATTCTGATGGTTCCATTATAGTAGAGACCCTCCTGTAGCATTACATAATTAGCTTGACATTTTCTTCAAACATCTCTTGCTTTATCTGTGTTCCATTCATTGTGCTGATACATCAGACGTGTTCCATTCATTGTGCTGATACATCAGACGTGTTCCATTCATTGTGCTGATACAGCAGATGTGTTCCATTCATTGTGCTGATACATCAGACGTGTTCCATTCATTGTGCTGATACAGCAGATGTGTTCCATTCATTGTGCTGATACATCAGATGTGTTCCATTCATTGTGCTGATACATCAGACGTGTTCCATTCATTGTGCTGATACAGCAGATGTGTTCCATTCATTTCCTGTCAGCTCCTGGATGCTAATTGTCTGAATACCCACAGCTTCACATAGCATTTCTGTGTGTAGATTTGTTTGTTCAGAGTCTGAAGAAATCTGTGTCATTTAGACAACTAGAATGTGAAATTGATAATTAAGCGGAAGAAAAAAGTGTGATAATGAAGTTAGGACTTTGTGTAAAAGAACATTGGTAGGAAAGAAGGTGGAGGTGTCAAGAAAAAAGTATATTTGTGAGAGGAAAAGAATATTTTAAAAAAAAAACAAGTAATTAAACAAACTTTGAATAGAAATGGAAAGCAAACAAGAAGATGATGACAATAAAGTGAAAAAAAATAATAGAAGAAAGAAAGTGAAAATGAAGCAGGGTAAGTGAGAGTTGTGCAGGAGGATTATGGGAAAAAAAATAATCAAGAGAAGAAACAAAAACAAACATGGATAGCTTACAATAAACTGCTCAATATCCCTCTCCCAGCCAACATTTGGCAGGTCTGGCATCATGTGTGAAACAACTTTGAAACCTGCATCTTTAGACATCTGAAATGACTCACACACTGCCCTAACAGTGTGTCCTCTAAGAACAAAAAAAAACAGATTAAGTAAATTGGTTATTGGTTATGAAAGACCTTGGTATCACTGCAGGTGAGTAATCAAAACATATTTACAAACAAGGTTGGCAAAGGCAATCAACTGCTAAAAACACAGGCAATCAACTGCTAAAAACACAGGCAATCAACTGCTCAGAATAGCTGATAAGTTGAGAGTTGCTAATGATAAGAGGCATATGTTGCACAAAAAACAACTAATAACATTCTTAATTTTAGCTATAAAGACTTTCTGCAGATTAAATTAAGAACCATAACCAGGACAGATAACATCTTCAAACTGGATTTACAACAAGCTTCCATCCAGGTTTAGAAATGTAACAGGAGGAAGCTACTAATGATACACTTCTTATAGTGTTAGCAACTGAAACATCTACTTGACTAAAACAATTACTTCTATAAAATACATATAAGAGAGCTACATTTGAAATCAAAAACCTTTTGTACTTAACTTCATCGACTTCAAAAAAGCATTTGATAGTATTCATAGAGATTCTTTGTGGAAAATTCTGAAGCAATATGGCTTACCATCAAAAATCATAAATATTATCAAAGACATGTATGATGGTTACACATGTGCAGTTCGAACAGAGGAAGGACTGAGCGAATGTTTCCCAATAGAAACTGGGGTTAAACAAGGATGTATTTTATCGCCCTTGTTATTTGGAATTGTTATGGACTTCATAATGAAGAAATGCTGCACTGGTAATAAAGGCATCGAATGGATACAAGGAGACCATTTGGAGGACCTGGACTTTGCTGATGACATAGTTCTCATCAGCAATCAGATAAAAACGATGCAGGAAAACACAAATGAACTATCATCATAGCCAGCAAAATTGGGCTTGAGGTCAATCATGAAAAGACTAAAGTCATGAAAAGTTTAATTCCAACAAGTGACAAAATATACATGGAAAACAAACCAGTAGAAGAGATCGATCACTTCATCTATCTTGGAAGTCACATTGATCGAGAAGGGATACGAGCAAAGAAATTAGAATCAGACTGGCTAAAGCAGCAATGTCTTTCAGAAGCCTTGAAAAGTTGTGGAAATCAAAACTCATTAGCACAAACACAAAACTTAGGCTATTCAAATCAAATGTACTATCAACCCTTACGTATGCGTGTGAAAGCTGGAAAACAACAAGAGATATAGAAACAAAGTTGAACGCATTCGAAAATAAATGTCTAAGGAAAATACTTGGTATAGAATGGAACGAATTCAAAACAAACGAGGAAATTAGAGAAATCGCCAATCAACCACTAATATCTTCAGTAATAAAGAAAAGACGATGGTCATACGTTGGACATGTGATGAGAAGAGATAATAATCGAATAGCAAAGCAAGCCCTCATATGGGAAACAACAGGTAAAAGAAAAAGAGGAAGACCCAGGGAGACACTGAGAAGAACATTGATGAGAGAGGCAAGAGCAGCAGGAATCGGCTCCCTCAATGAGATAGAACTGCTTGCACAGAACAGAGACAGATGGCGAGATTTGATAAAATATCTTTAAAAGAAAACTGCTAGAACAAAAATTCATATAGGAGAAGGTGTATCTTGGTCTACGCCCTATGGGCCGGTTACGGCTCGAAAGGTCAATAGATAGATAGATAGACATTTGAAAGGAATATTAGATATATTATTTTTACTACTGACAATGTCATATCAAATACAATGATATTAACCAAGACTAGTATCAACAAGTTAACTCAGGTTCCAACATTAACAATAAGCTTTCCCTGATGTTGAAATCAACAGACTCACCGGTAAAGCATCAGCCTCAATGTCCAATCTTGTAAAGAGGCATAAGAAAACAATGCCCTCACAAAAAACGCAAAACTTAAAGTTTACCTGGCCTGTGTTTTTCAGTACTCTATTGTATGGCAGTGAAACATGGACAACATATGCTAATTAAGAACATCAGCTCAATGCATTTCATCTTGTGCTTTCAATGAAACCTGACAACAAACTGCATGATCGTGTATCCAACATTACTGTCTTTAAGGCAGCAAACAAAAGCAGCATAAAGGACCTGCTAAGACAATGTCATCTGAGATGGCTGGAAACATGTGATCCATATGAAAGATGGCAAAATTCAAAAAGATATTCTGGTAATAGGCACGCAAACTATTAGACAACCAGCACTCAAGAAGCCTGGGGTTAAACAAGGATATATTTTATCACCCTTGTTATTTGGAGTTGTTATGGACAAAAAAAAGCCACAGAAGGTGGATGCATTGCAGACAAAAAAGGAAAAATGCTAACAGACAATAAGGATATCATGGATAGATGGCAGGAATATATAACAGAACTATTTCATGATCAAAGGGACAAGAAACCAGTTATAAAATGTACATCAGGCTATAAAATCTTAAAATCTGAGGTGGAAAAAGCTATAAAAACAATGAAAAGGGGAAAAGCAGCAGGACCTGAAAGCATACAGATAGAGATGATACAGGCACAAGAAGATTTTGGCATTGAAGTGATTACAGACATATGCAACGACATATACCACACAGGATACATACCAAATGAACTAAAAACATCAACTTTCATTGCATTGCCTAAAAAGAATGGTGCAGTTGAATGCAGTGACTTTAGAACAATAAGCCTAATGAGCCATGTTACAAAAATCTTGCTAAAAGTTATACAAGGAAGGATTCAGAATAAAATCAATACTGAATTAGATGAGCAGCAATTTGGATTTAGGAAAAATAGCGGGACAAAAGAAGCCATATTCTGCATGAGAACATTAATCGAAAAATACACAGAAGTAAACAAACCAATATATGCCTGCTTCATAGACTACACCAAAGTTTTTGATAGAGTACACCACAAACAACTTATAGAATGCCTAAAAGAGATACATCTAGATGACATGGATATACGACTAACATGCAATCTATACTGGGAGCAAACAGCAATAATAAATATAACAAAGAGTTCTCTACACCCATTGATATAAAAAGAGGAGTAAGACAAGGATGCATCCTATCACCAAGCTTGTTCAATCTATACACTGAGCAAATCTTTAAAAACATCACAGAGATGCCAGGCCTACAAATTAATGGAAAGATAATCAATAACCTAAGATATGCTGACGATACTGTACTACTAGCAGAAAATCCTAAAGACCTACAACAATTACTTAATGAAATAAACACGACAAGCAAAAAATATGGACTAGATATGAATATCAAAAAGACTAAAATTATGATCATAAACAAAGAAAATACTCAAAACCCACAAGTGGATATCAAAATTGAAGGAATAGACCTTGAGACAGTTCAGAACTATAACTACCTTGGACATACTATAACCAGTGATGGAAAATGTACAACTGAAATAAACAAAAGAATAGGAATGGCAAAAAGTAATTTTAATGTCATGAAGGACATACTAACATCAAAACAAATAACACCAGAGCTAAAACTAAGAATAGCAAAATGTTACATCTTCTCAATATTCCTATATGGTGCTGAAACATGGACATTAGACAAGAAAACAGAACAAAGAATTGAAGCCTTTGAAATGTGGATATATAGAAGAATAGGTAGAATTGGATGGAAGGAAAAGAAAACAAACGACAAAGTCTTAAAACAACTAAAAATGAAAAGAGAACTTCTGAACACAATTAGAACAAGACAAATGCGATTCTTAGGCCATGTTAAAAGACACAACAGCCTACTGAAAGTGATCCTGGAGGGGAAAATACAAGGTAAAAGAGGCAGAGGCAGACCAAGATTAACATGGACGAGTAACATCAAAAGATGGACAAATCAACCGATGACAACCTGCACCATCAAAGCAAGAGATAGAGCAAAATGGCGCTCCATGGTAGCCAACCTTCGTTGCGGAGACGGCACTCAATGATGATGATGATGGACTTCATAATGAAGAAATGCTGCACTGGTAATAAAGGCATCGAATGGATTCAAGGAGACCATTTGGAGGACCTCGACTTTGCTGATGACATAGTTCTCATAGCAGTCAGATAAAAACGATGCAGGAAAACACAAATGAACTATCATCAATAGCCAGCAAAATTGGGCTTGAGGTCAATCATGAAAAGACTAAAGTCATGAAAAGTTTAATTCCAACAAGTGACAAAATATACATGGAAAACAAACCAGTGGAAGAGATCGATCACTTTATCTATCTTGGAAGTCACATTGATCGAGAAGGGTATACAAGCAAAGAAATTAGAATCAGAATAGCTAAAGCAGCAATGTCTTTCAGAGGCCTTGAAAAGTTGTGGAAATCAAAACTCATCAGCACAAACACAAAACTTAGACTATTCAAATCAAATGTATTATCAACCCTTATGTATGCGTGTGAAAGCTGGAAAACAACAAGAGACATAGAAACAAAGTTGAATGCATTAAAAATAAATGTCTAAGGAAAATACTTGGTATAGCGTGGAACAAATTCAAAACAAACGAGGAAATTAGAGAAATCGCCAATCAACCACTAATATCTTCAGTAATAAAGAAAAGACGATGGTCATATGTTGGACATGTGATGAGAAGAGATAATAACCGAATAGCAAAGCTAGCCTTCATGTGGGAAACAACAGGTAAGAGAAAAGAGGAAGACCCAGAGAGACACTGAGAACATTGATGAGAGAGGCAAGAGCAGCAGGAATCGGGTCCCTCAATGAGGTAGAGCTGTTTGCACAGAACAGAGACAAATGGCGAGATTTGATAAAATATCTTTAAAAGAATTGAAAACAACCTAGAACAAAAATTCAGATAAGAGAAGGAGTATCTTGGCCTATGGGCCGGCTACGGCTCGAAAGGTCAATAGATAGACTCAAGATGCCTGCATGCTCAACATGATTAAATTCAACATCAAGAGAAAAAATCTGGAAGTTTGCCACAGAGAGAACTAGTGTGCACTGGTAAAGAGTGGCACTAAAATCAGAGACAAAAAGAAACATGACAAGGAAAGAAATGCAACAATAATGATGGCACAATAAAAGCATCAACATCAGCCTCATTATCCAAATAGATTTGCTCTACTTGCCGAAGGGATCGTCAATCTAGAGTAGATCGGACTATTCAGTCATAAAAAACTGTGTATGCCTACTGTGACTTACGATGACAAATGTTTTTACCTCCCCTGACAGAAAGCCTATTATTATTAAGCCAGAATAACACCCTTACTCTACATGTGTGACATATTTTGGTCAAACCTGTTTGTGTCCCTGGCCACATCCTCATACACACTCTGTACTCCAATCTCCAGCCTTGTACAGCCATACTTCAGCATATCACTGATGGTGGGGACAAACAAGCATTAATGGTTAAGTAATCTAACACTAGAGTCATGCTCTATAGTGGGGACAAAACAAGCACTAACGGTTAAGTAATCTAACACTAGAGTCATGCTCTATAGTGGGGACAAACAAGCACTAACGGTTAAGTAATCTAACACTAGAGTCATGCTCTATAGTGGGGACAAACAAGCACTAACGGTTCAGTAATCTAACACTAGAGTCATGCTCTATAGTGGGGACAAACAAGCACTAACAGTTCAGTAATCTAACACTAGAGTCATGTTGTATAGTGAGGACAAACAAGCACTAACGGTTAAGTAATCTAACACTAGAGTCATGTTGTATAGTGGGGACAAACAAGCACTAACGGTTAAGTAATCTAACACTAGAGTCATGTTGTATAGTGAGGACAAACAAGCACTAACGGTTAAGTAATCTAACACTAGAGTCATGTTGTATAGTGGGGACAATCAAGCACTAACAGTTCAGTAATCTAACACTAGAGTCATGTTGTATAGTGAGGACAAACAAGCACTAACGGTTAAGTAATCTAACACTAGAGTCATGTTCTATAATGGGGACAAACAAGCACTAACGGTTAGTAATCTAACACTAGAGTCATGTTGTATAGTGAGGACAAACAAGCACTAACGGTTAAGTAATCTAACACTAGAGTCATGTTGTATAGTGAGGACAAACAATCACTAACGGTTAAGTAATCTAACACAGAGTCATGTTGTATAGTGGGACAAACAAGCACTAACGGTTAAGTAATCTAACACTAGAGTCATGTTGTATAGTGGGGACAAACAAGCACTAACGGTTAAGTAATCTAACACTAGAGTCATGTTGTATAGTGGGGACAAACAAGCACTAACAGTTCAGTAATCTAACACTAGAGTCATGTTGTATAGTGGGGACAAACAAGCACTAACGGTTAAGTAATCTAACACTAGAGTCATGTTGTATAGTGGGGACAAACAAGCACTAACGGTTAAGTAATCTAACACTAGAGTCATGTTGTATAGTGGGACAAACAAGCACTAACGGTTAAGTAATCTAACACTAGAGTCATGTTCTATAGTGGGGACAAACAAGCACTAACAGTTCAGTAATCTAACACTAGAGTCATGTTGTATAGTGGGGACAAACAAGCACTAACGGTTAAGTAATCTAACACTAGAGTCATGTTCTATAGTGGGGACAATCAAGCACTAACGGTTAAGTAATCTAACACTAGAGTCATGTTCTATAGTGGGGACAAACAAGCACTAACGGTTAAGTAATTTAACACTAGAGTCATGTTCTATAGTGGGGACAAACAAGCACTAACGGTTAAGTAATCTAACACTAGAGTCATGTTCTATAGTGGGGACAAACAAGCACTAACAGTTCAGTAATTTAACACTAGAGTCATGTTCTATAGTGGGGACAAACAAGCACTAACGGTTAAGTAATCTAACACTAGAGTCATGTTCTATAGTGGGGACAAACAAGCACTAACAGTTCAGTAATCTAACACTATAGCTTGTTTCATAACTCGTGCCCAACTTTTAAAATCGATAGCTTTTTAACCGCTTGTTGTAAGTTGTTCAAAATGTGCATGTAAAGTTATAATGATTAGAACCCAACAGGGAATTAATTTCATTTAAAAAAAAAACATTGGTTATTATTGTTGCTTATTTGATTTATATAAATTTATAACGACCCATTGATGTAGTCAAAACTTAAGGTTTACAGTATTTTAAGTTAAAAATAGCGAGTAAAAATCCATACATGGTAAAATTGACGTGTTTGCACGCTTTCGCCGTGGTTTTTTTGACACAATTAGACACTTGAGAAATTGTGTGTTCCATTTCCGTTCATTCAGAGGTGTAGACGTGAAATTTGCAAAATGTTGGTATGAATGAAACTGTTACAATAAGAAAATTAAAAGTTTCGCTGAAAAAGAACAACAGTATTGAAATATCAAAGTCTACATTATGGAGGAATGTGAGAGCTGCAGGCTTTACATTCAGAAAGTATTCCAATGGACGAAACATCATCTGTGAGAAGCCACATATAGTAGTCATGAGAAGCAAGTACTTACGTGAAGTAAAAGAGGTGCGCAAGCAAGGTTATGATATTGTGTACTTGGATGAAACATGGATCAATGCTCACCACACTAACCAAAGGGAATGGCAGTCATCAGATGGAAAGATTAAGAGATTAATACCTAGCAGCAAAGGACAGCGCTTGATAATTGCTCATGCAGGTAGTCGACAACATGGACTAATACAGAATGCAGAGCTCATTTTTCTTTCAAAATCCATAGACAATCGGGATTATCACTCTGAGATGAATGGTCACATATTTAGACATTGGATTGAAAATTCTGTTCTCCCATCACTAGATCGACCATCTTGCCTAATAATGGACAATGCAGCGTACCACAACATTATTGCACTTGAAGATAAAGTCCCGACGTCATCCAGTACAAAAGATGCTATTAAGATATGGCTCACAAAGGAGCACATACAATTTAATAACATGTACTTAAAACCTGAATTACTATCTCTAGTAAGCAAAAACAAAGGACAAAGATTTTTCAAATAGATAAGATTATCCAAGAGCACGGTCATATAAGTTTGAGGCTGCCACCTTACCATGCTCATTTAAATCCAATAGAACTAATCTGGGCAAAATTAAAAGGACAAGTGGCAGATGAAAATACAACATTCAAAATATGCGATGTAAAGACTCTTGCTAATCTCGCTTTATTAAATATAGACAAAGATTATTGGGCTGAATGTGAAGACCACGTCTTAAAACAGGAAGAGGAATATTGGAAAAATGATGGTTTGTGGAATGTTCAACCCCAAACAGTTATTAATCTTTTAGACTCGTCTGATTCAGAATGAAAGTATATAGCCCCCACAATGTTGGCCCCTATATTACCTTAAATTAGTTCAACAAACGTTCCTTTTCAGGACCACACAACTATGAAAATTGGACATACAGGTATACCTTGATATTATCGTCCGTCCTCGAACTAAGAAGACAATAATTCTCCTGGTATTTCCCCATTACGGCCACGCCTTTACCCAGTGAAAATTAATCATAGACCAGCAACTACGGTAATTTCTATTATTTAGGGGTTCACAATTTACAATTTTGACAAACATCAAAGAAATTCGCCGCTTTAAGAAAACTGCAGCTGCAAGATATTTGTTAAATATACATTTAAAGGATCTTTTGCATTCTAATAACATTTGGAAAATTTCAACAGTTTTTAACAAACGGTTACTGAACAATAGCATTTTGAAGTTGGGCAAGTGATTTGAAACGAGCTATAGAGTCATGTTCTATAGTGGGGACAAACAAGCACTAACGGTTAAGTAATCTAACACTAGAGTCATGTTCTATAGTGGGGACAAACAAGCACTAACGGTTAAGTAATCTAACACTAGAGTCAACAGGAGTAAGAGACCAGACCAGAATAAATATCTCTATCTATTGACCTTTCGAGCCGTAGCTGGCCCATACGGCGTAGACCAAGATACTCCTTCTCTTATCTGAATTTTGTTCTAGCAGTTTTCAATTCTTTTATAGATATTTTATCAAATCTCGCCATTTGTCTCTGTTCTGTGCAAGCAGCTCTATCTCATTGAGGGAGCTGAATCCTGCTGCTCTTGCCTCTCTCATCAATGTTCTTTTCAGTGTCTCTCTGGGTCTTCCTCTTTTTCTCTTACCTGTTGTTTCCCACATGAGAGCTTGCTTTGCTATTCGGTTATTATCTCTTCTCATCACATGTCCAACATATGACCATCGTCTTTTCTTTATTACTGAAAATATTAGTGGTTGATTGGCGATTTCTCTAATTTCCTCATTTGTTTTGAATTCGTTCCACACTATGCCAAGTATTTTCCTTATACATTTATTTTCGAATGTGTTTAACTTTGTTTCTATATCTCTTGTTGTTTTCCAGCTTTCACACGCATACATACTTTCATTAATGGATGCTTGCGCAGAATAAAGGGATGGAAATGGCAGGACAAAGTCACAAACGTGGAATTATGGAAATGTACCGGTCAAATACCAGTGGATAAAGAAATACAGCGAAGACGATGGCGATGGATAGGACACACACTACGGAAACCAACTGAGAGTATTACACAACAGGCCCTTTTTTGGAATCCTTGGAGAAGACAGATTGAAGCAGAGATGAAGATGATGGGGAAGACATGGAATGATCTTAAAAGAATTGCAAAAAACAGAACGACTTGGAAAGTGTTTGTTGAAGACCTATGCTCCACTGGGAGCTAAAAGGTAAAAGCAAAGACACGCATACGTAAGGGTTGATAGTACATTTGATTTGAATAGTCTTAGTTTTGTGTTTGTGCTGATGAGTTTTGATTTCCACAGATTTTCAAGGCTTCTGAAAGACATTGCTGCTTTAGCTATTCTGATTCTAATTTCTTAGCTTGTATCCCCTTCTCGATCAATGTGACTTCCAAGATAGATAAAGTGATCGATCTCTTCCACTGGTTTGTTTTCCATGTATATTTTGTCATCCAACGTCTGTTGGAATTAAACTGTATCAGGTATATGTTTCATTAACAACATCGTTTTTACGATAGCGGCTTGTTAAACCTCTGATCAACGGTTCTATACCAAGCCGGAGAAAATAATTCCTCCATTTTGGAAACAATCGGAAACGATTGTCAATATAGGGTAAATATAGACAAGTGTAAAATGATGATGAAATGTAAAGAATGAATGAAAACTATGCATTGATGAAGAATTGTAAAGAATAAAATGAGAATTACGATGGACAAACATCAAGTTCACAAGTGTGAAAAGAAAGGTTCAATAGTAGATGAAGAAGGAAGGAAGACAGAAGACATTTAGACAAATATATGAGTTTTATTTCATTTATAAAAACAGCAAGACTTTAATACTAGAAAAATGTAAAAATAATGCAATGGCAACTCACTGAATGTTAAAACAGAGTGTTAGAACCCACTAGGCCAGTGAAAGATAAACAAATAAATGAAGAAGAAAGTTATAAATACACATAGGAGGAATAGAGAGACATTGAGAAAGGGAAAGACAGCTCCAGATAGAGGTTAGCTCAAAATAGGAATTGTGGAAAAAATGTTGGATGTTGAGGCATACCAAAGAATTAGAGAAATAAGAATGCACATAATGAATGAGAAACATGAAATAAGAGTGACATTCTTTATGACATTTTACGCAGTTAAAAGATCATCCTCTTTAACAGGTTAATCTGTCTAAACAATGGTTGAAAAGTTGTCTGATAATGGGTTAATCTGTCTAAACAATGGTTGTAAAGTTGTCTGATAACAGGTTAATCTGTCTAAACAATGGTTGAAAAGTTGTCTGATAACAGGTTAATCTGTCTAAACAATGGTTGAAAAGTTGTCTGATAACAGGTTAATCTGTCAAAACAATGGTTGTAAAGTTGTCTGATAACAGGTTAATCTGTCTGAACAATGGTTTCAAAGTTGTCTGATAACAGGTTAATCTGTCTAAACAATGGTTGAAAAGTTGTCTGATAACAGGTTAATCTATCTAAACAATGGTTGAAAAGTTGTCTGATAACAGGTTAATCTGTCTAAATAATGGTTGTAAAGTTGTCTGATAACAGGTTAATCTGTCTGAACAATGGTTGTAAAGTTGTCTGATAACGGTTAATCTGTCTGAACAATGGTTTAAAAGTTGTCTGATAATGGGTTAATCTGTCTAAACAATGGTTGTAAAGTTGTCTGATAACAGGTTAATCTGTCTAAATAATGGTTGTAAAGTTGTCTGATAACAGGTTAATCTGTCTGAACAATGGTTGTAAAGTTGTCTAATAACGGGTTAATCTGTCTGAACAATGGTTTAAAAGTTGTCTGATAATGGGTTTATCTGTCTAAACAATGGTTGTAAAGTTGTCTGATAACGGGTTAATCTGTCTAAACAATGGTTGAAAAGTTGTCTGATAACGGGTTAATCTGTCTGAACAATGGTTGAAAAGTTGTCTGATAATGGGTTAATCTGTCTAAACAATGGTTGTAAAGTTGTCTGATAATGGGTTAATCTGTCTAAATAATGGTTGAAAAGTTGTCTGATAATGGGTTAATCTGTCTAAACAATGGTTGAAAAGTTGTCTGATAACGGGTTAATCTGTCTAAATAATGGTTGAAAAGTTGTCTGATAATGGGTTAATCTGTCTAAACAATGGTTGTAAAGTTGTCTGATAATGGGTTAATCTGTCTAAACAATGGTTGTAAAGTTGTCTGATAACAGGTTAATCTGTCTGAACAATGGTTGTAAAGTTGTCTGATAACGGGTTAATCTGTCTAAACAATGGTTGTAAAGTTGTCTGATAACAGGTTAATCTGTCTGAACAATGGTTTAAAAGTTGTCTGATAACAGGTTAATCTGTCTAAACAATGGTTGAAAAGTTGTCTGATAATGGGTTAATCTGTCTGAACAATGGTTTAAAAGTTGTCTGATAATGGGTTAATCTGTCTAAACAATGGTTGTAAAGTTGTCTGATAATGGGTTAATCTGTCTAAACAATGATTGAAAAGTTGTCTGATAACAGGTTAATCTGTCTGAACAATGGTTGTAAAGTTGTCTGATAATGGGTTAATCTGTCTAAACAATGGTTGTAAAGTTGTCTGATAATGGGTTAATCTGTCTGAACAATAGTTGTAAAGTTGTCTGATAATGGGTTAATCTGTCTAAACAATGGTTGAAAAGTTGTCTGATAACAGGTTAATCTGTCTGAACAATGGTTTAAAAGTTGTCTGATAATGGGTTAATCTGTCTAAACAATGGTTGAAAAGTTGTCTGATAATGGGTTAATCTGTCTGAACAATGGTTTAAAAGTTGTCCGATAATGGGTTAATCTGTCTAAACAATGGTTGTAAAGTTGTCTGATAATGGGTTAATCTGTCTAAACTATGGTTGTAAAGTTGTCTGATAACAGGTTAATCTGTCTGAACAATGGTTGTAAAGTTGCCTGATAACAGGTTAATCTGTCTGAATCTGTTTGTTATCTGATAACAGGTTAATCTGTCTGAACAATGGTTGAAAAGTTGTCTGATAATGGGTTAATCTGTCTAAATAATGGTTGAAAAGTTGTCTGATAATGGGTTAATCTGTCTAAATAATGGTTGTAAAGTTGTCTGATAACAGGTTAATCTGTCTGAACAATGGTTGTAAAGTTGTCTGATAACGGGTTAATCTGTCTGAACAATGGTTTAAAAGTTGTCTGATAATGGGTTTATCTGTCTAAACAATGGTTGTAAAGTTGTCTGATAATGGGTTAATCTGTCTAAACAATGGTTGAAAAGTTGTCTGATAACGGGTTAATCTGTCTAAATAATGGTTGAAAAGTTGTCTGATAATGGGTTAATCTGTCTAAACAATGGTTGTAAAGTTGTCTGATAACGGGTTAATCTGTCTGAACAATGGTTGAAAAGTTGTCTGATAATGGGTTAATCTGTCTAAACAATGGTTGTAAAGTTGTCTGATAATGGGTTAATCTGTCTAAATAATGGTTGAAAAGTTGTCTGATAATGGGTTAATCTGTCTAAACAATGGTTGAAAAGTTGTCTGATAACGGGTTAATCTGTCTAAATAATGGTTGAAAGTTGTCTGATAATGGGTTAATCTGTCTAAACAATGGTTGTAAAGTTGTCTGATAATGGGTTAATCTGTCTAAACAATGGTTGTAAAGTTGTCTGATAACAGGTTAATCTGTCTGAACAATGGTTGTAAAGTTGTCTGATAACGGGTTAATCTGTCTGAACAATGGTTTAAAAGTTGTCTGATAACAGGTTAATCTGTCTAAACAATGGTTGTAAAGTTGTCTGATAATGGGTTAATCTGTCTAAACAATGGTTGAAAAGTTGTCTGATAACAGGTTAATCTGTCTGAACAATGGTTGAAAAGTTGTCTGATAACAGGTTAATCTGTCTAAACAATGGTTGAAAAGTTGTCTGATAATGGGTTAATCTGTCTGAACAATGGTTTAAAAGTTGTCTGATAATGGGTTAATCTGTCTAAACAATGGTTGTAAAGTTGTCTGATAATGGGTTAATCTGTCTAAACAATGATTGAAAAGTTGTCTGATAACAGGTTAATCTGTCTGAACAATGGTTGTAAAGTTGTCTGATAATGGGTTAATCTGTCTAAACAATGGTTGTAAAGTTGTCTGATAATGGGTTAATCTGTCTGAACAATAGTTGTAAAGTTGTCTGATAATGGGTTAATCTGTCTAAACAATGGTTGAAAAGTTGTCTGATAACAGGTTAATCTGTCTGAACAATGGTTTAAAAGTTGTCTGATAATGGGTTAATCTGTCTAAACAATGGTTGAAAAGTTGTCTGATAATGGGTTAATCTGTCTGAACAATGGTTTAAAAGTTGTCCGATAATGGGTTAATCTGTCTAAACAATGGTTGTAAAGTTGTCTGATAATGGGTTAATCTGTCTAAACAATGGTTGTAAAGTTGTCTGATAACAGGTTAATCTGTCTGAACAATGGTTGTAAAGTTGCCTGATAACAGGTTAATCTGTCTGAATCTGTTTGTTATCTGATAACAGGTTAATCTGTCTGAACAATGGTTGAAAAGTTGTCTGATAATGGGTTAATCTGTCTAAACAATGGTTGTAAAGTTGTCTGATAATGGGTTAATCTGTCTAAATAATGGTTGAAAAGTTGTCTGATAATGGGTTAATCTGTCTAAACAATGGTTGAAAAGTTGTCTGATAACGGGTTAATCTGTCTAAATAATGGTTGAAAAGTTGTCTGATAATGGGTTAATCTGTCTAAACAATGGTTGTAAAGTTGTCTGATAATGGGTTAATCTGTCTAAACAATGGTTGTAAAGTTGTCTGATAACAGGTTAATCTGTCTGAACAATGGTTGTAAAGTTGTCTGATAACAGGTTAATCTGTCTAAACAATGGTTGTAAAGTTGTCTGATAACGGGTTAATCTGTCTGAACAATGGTTGAAAAGTTGTCTGATAATGGGTTAATCTGTCTAATAATGGTTGAAAAGTTGTCTGATAATGGGTTAATCTGTCTGAACAATGGTTGAAAAGTTGTCTGATAACAGGTTAATCTGTCTGAACAATGGTTTAAAAGTTGTCTGATAACAGGTTAATCTGTCTAAACAATGGTTGAAAAGTTGTCTGATAATGGGTTAATCTGTCTGAACAATGGTTTAAAAGTTGTCTGATAATGGGTTAATCTGTCTAAACAATGGTTGAAAAGTTGTCTGATAATGGGTTAATCTGTCTAAATAATGGTTGAAAAGTTGTCTGATAATGGGTTAATCTGTCTGAACAATGGTTGAAAAGTTGTCTGATAACAGGTTAATCTGTCTGAACAATGGTTTAAAAGTTGTCTGATAACAGGTTAATCTGTCTAAACAATGGTTGAAAAGTTGTCTGATAATGGGTTAATCTGTCTGAACAATGGTTTAAAAGTTGTCTGATAATGGGTTAATCTGTCTAAACAATGGTTGTAAAGTTGTCTGATATGGGTTAATCTGTCTAAACAATGGTTGAAAAGTTGTCTGATAACAGGTTAATCTGTCTGAACAATGGTTGTAAAGTTGTCTGATAATGGGTTAATCTGTCTAAACAATGGTTGAAAAGTTGTCTGATAACAGGTTAATCTGTCTGAACAATGGTTTAAAAGTTGTCTGATAATGGGTTAATCTGTCTAAACAATGGTTGTAAAGTTGTCTGATAATGGGTTAATCTGTCTAAACATGGTTGAAAGTTGTCTGATAACAGGTTAATCTGTCGAACAATGGTTGAAAAGTTGTCTGATAATGGTTAATCTGTCTAAATAATGGTTGAAAAGTTGTCTGATAATGGTTAATCTGTCTGAACAATGGTTGAAAAGTTGTCTGATAACAGGTTAATCTGTCTGAACAATGGTTTAAAAGTTGTCTGATAACAGGTTAATCTGTCTAAACAATGGTTGAAAAGTTGTCTGATAATGGGTTAATCTGTCTGAACAATGGTTTAAAAGTTGTCTGATAATGGGTTAATCTGTCTAAACAATGGTTGTAAAGTTGTCTGATAATGGGTTAATCTGTCTAAACAATGGTTGAAAAGTTGTCTGATAACAGGTTAATCTGTCTGAACAATGGTTTAAAGTTGTCTGATAATGGGTTAATCTGTCTAAACAATGGTTGTAAAGTTGTCTGATAATGGGTTTAATCTGTCTGAACAATGGTTGTAAAGTTGTCTGATAATGGTTAATCTGTCTAAACAATGGTTGAAAAGTTGTCTGATAACAGGTTAATCTGTCTGAACAATGGTTGTAAAGTTGTCTGATAACAGGTTAATCTGTCTGAACAATGGTTGTAAAGTTGTCTGATAATGGGTTAATCTGTCTAAACAATGGTTGAAAGTTGTCTGATAACAGGGTTAATCTGTCTGAACAATGGTTGAAAAGTTGTCTGATAATGGGTTAATCTGTCTAAACAATGGTTGAAAAGTTGTCTGATAATGGGTTAATCTGTCTAAACAATGGTTGTAAAGTTGTCTGATAACAGGTTAATCTGTCTGAACAATGGTTGTAAAGTTGCCTGATAACAGGTTAATCTGTCTGAATCTGTTTGTTATCTGATAACAGGTTAATCTGTCTGAACAATGGTTGTAAAGTTGTCTGATAACAGGTTAATCTGTCTGAACAATGGTTGTAAAGTTGTCTGATAACAGGTTAATCTGTCTGAACAATGGTTGTAAAGTTGTCTGATAACAGGTTAATCTGTCTGAACAATGGTTGTAAAGTTGTCTGATAACAGGTTAATCTGTCTGAATCTGGTTGTTGTGTGATAACCTCTTCTCAATGTCCTTACTCTGTCACCCAATATCATTCCAACATTCTCTCATGTTTCATATAGTGACCAGTAAGGAAAGTCTACATTGTGTGATCCACAATTGATTCTTTTATAGTTCAGAGCAATTTAAGCCACTTGAATATGTGTAGAGTGATGACCATTGTTTGGCAGCCTTCTGCATTCACTGACTACTTTCGATTATCAAGACATTGAGTGGACACAGCTGTTTTGTGACGTGGTTACAGCTGTTTTGTGACGTGGTTACAGCTGTTTTGTGACGTGGTTACAGCTGTTTTGTGACATGGTTACAGCTGGCTGCAATGTCTGATAACATTTCCATCCAACATTCAACTTCAGCACTGCATTTTTTAGTTCTGAGTTGCCTTCCTTCTTTGATCCCTACTCACATTGTTAGACTGGTTTGATTCCAGAGGCACAGCAAGGAGGTGAAGTAGAATCTTGTTGACCAGTTATTGTCACTGACCACATCGACCCCAGGTGCTGCCAAGGCTCCAAAGGCAAAGTTTAAAACAGTTTCCTCCATAAATAAATTGTTACCTCATTTCATTGAGGACCTCAAAACAGCTCTCAGAAAAACTGCTTAGATCAGAGAAGCAAGGCTGTATAGGTAGAGCTTGTGTCTGTTTATACAACATTACTTGCCCAGTTTTGATTAGATCAGCGTGCAGCCACTTAATTTGCAATGTCTTATTTTTCTAAGACAACTGAATGACAACTCCTCTTCACCGGGGCATATGCTGTGGTTTACAAGGAGCATTATTTATTATCTTTTGGCCTGACACTTATGGGTGCCACATTGTCACCCCTCTTCAATCACTTCAAATGCACAGGATCTTGATCAATCACTTTCTGGTCATGTGATGTGGGTTGTCTTGGGTCTTCATAGTTTCTAATTCATCCAAACAAATTTGGACTTACTCTATTGAAACGCACATACACTTTGGGAGTTTGTATCAAAAGAGTCAATAAAACTAATGAATGAAAACCACCAACCTGAGATGTTTCTTCAGACAGTAGTCAGGTCTTGTTTCTATTGTGATGCCAATACACTTTGTGGTACTTTTCTCTGAGAATCTACAAATAAATAAGACCAGACAGACAAGATTGAAGACACTCCCACAATTAAAGCAGATGCTACTACCAGAAATTATTGATTACAATTAAAAAAAACATTCTGCCCAGTAGTAAAATCATGTCTGACATTTACCTTTCTAAATGCATAAGTAATTTGTGTGGTTAATCAAATATTAACTTTGTGCTCAAAGTGTGTATGCAACATAATGTGGAGTGGCCAGTCTTACTTACTTGACAGCTTCTTGCACATTAGCACTGCAGTGTCCACTGAGAGCATCATGGAGATTTCTGTCCACAAAAAATATATCACATTAACAATATAATAGCTCTTGAGCACTTTCTGAAAGCTAACATTCCCATAGAGCAATGAACAGACTATTGGAGTGCACAGGCAGAATGTTACCTGACTAAATGACTAAACAGTCTGCTTAAAGAAATAAGAATTAACAACAAATCAGCTTGAGAAAACATTAGCTACACAATTTTGGAGATAATTGTAAATAACATAATGTTTTGTTATGGTTCCAGAGAACAACATAGCATAATTTTACTAAATAAATGAACAATAAGCAGAGTAGACTTTATTGTGCTCCCGGCTGCCCTAAAGGTGATTACCCTTTCTCAGCAGAGAGCAGATTCATGTTCCAATTGTTTTCAGATTAATCACTCTACTCCATCCATCTCTACTATTGACCTTTTCTTCCATGTCATATTTCAATAAATTCTACAATTATCAGAGGACAGCATTGGCAACCATTTTGTCTGCACAATAACTGGTTCCACTGTTTATTATTATTGTTCTCACACTCTCAACTCATTTATACGTCCTTCACTGTCTTGAACCAGTGCTGACCCTGGAGGTGAGAAGCTTCGATCAATGTTATCTATCAAGGAATGATGTAAAGCAAAGATCAATGTTATCTATCAAGAATGATGTAAAGCAAAGATCAATGTTATCTACCAAGGAATGATGTATAGCAAAGATCAATGTTATCTATCAAGGAATGATGTAAAGCAAAGATCAATGTTATCTACCAAGGAATGATGTAAAGCAAAGATCAATGTTATCTACCAAGGAATGATGTAAAGCAAAGATCAATGTTATCTATCAAGGAATGATGTAAGGCAATGATCAATGTTATCTATCAAGGAATGATGTAAAGCAAAGATCAATGTTATCTACCAAGGAATGATGTATAGCAAAGATCAATGTTATCTATCAAGGAATGATGTAAAGCAAAGATCAATGTTATCTACCAAGGAATGATGTATAGCAAAGATCAATGTTATCTACCAAGGAATGATGTATAGCAAAGATCAATGTTATCTATCAAGGTATGATGTAAAGCAATGACCGATGTTATCTATCAAGGAATGATGTAAAGCAATAATAATTTTTAAAAATAAAGTACCCTCGTCGTGCCAAGTGGCGTATAGGGAATATGGTGTTAGTGACCATAAATTTTACAGACCTTTGGCACATGATTTCTGGGGTAATGTGGTCGGTATTACGCCTGTGCCACTTTACTTTCCCAGAAAAACATCCGATACCCATTAAAGGCTGGGTTAACCGGAAGCCGTCGGTTTGGATCGAACCGTACCTCTTGTCCTTTGTAGTCCAGTTCACTAACTACTGAGCTATCGCAGCTCCCCATGTAAAGCAATGATCAATGTTATCTATCAAGGAATGATGTAAAGCAATGATTAATATTTTCCAGGGAATGCATTCACAGGCAATGATCAAAGATGCAACCTTTGGTGTCCCTTACCTGATAAAGAAATCCCTGTAGTCCTCAGGCAGACTCATGAAAGTACCACCCATGACAATGAACTCCACTTTGTCAACACTGTGGCCTAACTGCTGGAGCTGCAACAACAAAAGCACGGTAATTCAAAACATCACAAGCAACTTTATCATCAACCTTGTGATGTCACATCTATAACTTGTCTCAAAATAATTTTTCAGTCATCAATCTTGTCAGTTAGTCATTATCTGCAACAGACTCAAATGGTTGTAAATTCATCTACTAGAAACAAAACTTGAAACAAACTCACTTCAGAAAACTAAAATTATTTCCTGTTTTTAACATTAAAACTGGCAACGGATATAACTTAACAAATAAAGTATAACCCCCAGACCTGCTCGACTCTGTGTCTTGTCTGCAAGTATGGGTTTGTAGCGTGCTCGAATGGCCCTCATAGACGTTGGCTGAGAAAAAGAATCATATGAAATATTAAAATTGCATTCTAAATTGTCTAATACTTGACAACTTACATTCATATTCTCTGAGTATTTCTCTAAGAGAAGTATTTAAAAGTCTTAAATCTATTTATCAAGAGCACACAAACTGTCAAAACAAACATAAACAATGTCAGAGAAGACCACTGACCTCATATCCAGTGTACGACTGAGTTGAGTATTCAAAATCTGAATCTGGACCTCCAGGACAATATCTGAAAACAAGGAAGAGATGTTACTCTGCAGCACAAGAGATGTTACTCTACAGCACATGAGATGTTACTCTGCAGCACATGAGATATTACTCTACAGCACATGAGATGTTACTCTGCAGCACAAGAGATGTTACTCTACAGCATAAGAGATGTCACTCTACAGCATAAGAGATGTTACTCTACAGCACACGAGATGTTACTCTACAGCATAAGAGATGTTACTCTACAGCATAAGAAATGTTACTATGTTACTCTACAACACATGAGATGTTACTCTACAGCACATGAATCTGGCTCTACAACACATGAGATGTTGCTCTACAGCACACGAGATGTTGCTCTACAGCACATGAGATGTTACTTTACAGCACAAGAGATGTTGCTCTACAGCACATGAGACGTGGCTCTACAGCACATGAGATGTTACTATACAGCATAAGAGATGTTACTCTACAGCACAAGAGATGTTACTCTACAGCATAAGAGATGTTACTCTACAGCACATGAGATGTTACTCTACAGCATAAGAGATGTTGCTCTACAGCACATGAGATGTTACTCTACAGCACATGAGATGTTACTATACAGCACAAGAGATGTTACTCTACAGCACATGAGATGTTACTCTGCAGCACATGAGATATTACTCTGCAGCACATGAGATGTTACTCTACAGCACAAGAGATGTTACTCTACAGCACAAGAGATGTTACTCTACAGCACATGAGATGTTACTCTGCAGCACATGAGATATTACTCTGCAGCACAAGAGATGTTACTCTGCAGCACATGAGATGTTACTCTACAGCACAAGAGATGTTACTCTACAGCACATGAGATGTTACTCTACAGCACATGAGATGTTACTCTGCAGCACATGAGATGTTACTCTGCAGCATATGAGATGTTACTCTACAGCACAAGAGATGTTACTCTACAGCACATGAGATGTTACTCTGCAGCACATGAGATGTTACTCTGCAGCACAAGAGATGTTACTCTGCAGCACAAGAGATGTTATTCTACATCACATGAGATGTTACTCTACAGCACAAGAGATGTTACTCTACAACACATGAGATGTTACTCTACAGCACATGAGATGTTACTCTACAACACATGAGATGTTACTCTACAGCACATGAGATGGTACTCTGCAGCACATGAGATGTTACTCTGCAGCACAAGAGATGTTACTCTACAGCACATGAGATGTTACTCTACAGCACAAGAGATGTTACTCTACAGCACATGAGATGTTACTCTACAGCACAAGAGATATTACTCTACAGCACATGAGATGTTACTCTACAGCACATGAGATGTTACTCTGCAGCACAAGAAATGTTACTCTGCAGCACATGAGATGTTACTCTACAGCACAAGAGATGTTACTCTACAGCACATGAGATGTTACTCTGCAGCACATGAGATGTTACTCTGCAGCACAAGAGATGTTACTCTGCAGCACAAGAGATGTTACTCTACATCACATGAGATGTTACTCTACAGCACAAGAGATGTTACTCTACAACACATGAGATGTTACTCTACAGCACATGAGATGTTACTCTACAACACATGAGATGTTACTCTACAGCACATGAGGTGTTACTCTGCAGCACATGAGATGTTACTCTGCAGCACAAGAGATGTTACTCTACAGCACATGAGATGTTACTCTGCAGCACATGAGATGTTACTCTGCAGCACAAGAGATGTTACTCTGCAGCACAAGAGATGTTATTCTACATCACATGAGATGTTACTCTACAGCACAAGAGATGTTACTCTACAACACATGAGATGTTACTCTACAGCACATGAGATGTTACTCTACAACACATGAGATGTTACTCTACAGCACATGAGATGGTACTCTGCAGCACATGAGATGTTACTCTGCAGCACAAGAGATGTTACTCTACAGCACATGAGATGTTACTCTACAGCACAAGAGATGTTACTCTACAGCACATGAGATGTTACTCTACAGCACAAGAGATATTACTCTACAGCACATGAGATGTTACTCTACAGCACATGAGATGTTACTCTGCAGCACAAGAAATGTTACTCTGCAGCACATGAGATGTTACTCTACAGCACAAGAGATGTTACTCTACAGCACATGAGATGTTACTCTGCAGCACATGAGATGTTACTCTGCAGCACAAGAGATGTTACTCTGCAGCACAAGAGATGTTACTCTACATCACATGAGATGTTACTCTACAGCACAAGAGATGTTACTCTACAACACATGAGATGTTACTCTACAGCACATGAGATGTTACTCTACAACACATGAGATGTTACTCTACAGCACATGAGGTGTTACTCTGCAGCACATGAGATGTTACTCTGCAGCACAAGAGATGTTACTCTACAGCACATGAGATGTTACTCTACAGCACAAGAGATGTTACTCTACAGCACATGAGATGTTACTCTACAGCACAAGAGATATTACTCTACAACACATGAGATGTTACTCTACAGCACACTAACAAAACTTCTTTATCATGAAATCTCACATAGTTGTAGCAGTAGTACTTGATTCACTTGGTGGTAACAATGAAAATTAACAACTGAGAAATAACAAAAACAGAATCAAGAAAACTTGATATACTTAATTTTAACTTTAATCAAATCAATTATACTTCTAAATGTCCAGTCTCTTGCTTGATCTACAGTGAGAACAAAAGTCCCGTTATACTCCAGATCTGGATTATATTTCTGCAAACCATGACCCAATTGTAGATCCCTGTAGGTTACCTCTAACTTCCACAACCACATTGGAGGTTGAATTAAAGCCACTGTTGGAGAGGTGCTGACAACTCATTCACCACTACTTATTCATTCAGTAAAAATGCAATCTATCTATCTATCTATTGACCTTTCAAACCATAGCTGGTCCATAGGGCATAGAACCAGATACTCTTTCTCTTATCTAAATTTTTATTCTAGCAGTTTTCAATCCTTGTAAAGATCTTTTATTAAATCTCGCCATTTGATCAGGTCTACGTTTCCTTAACAAAAGCATTTTTACGATGGCGGTTTGTTAAACCTTTGATCAACGGTTTTATACCAAGCGGGAGAAAAATGTAATCACACCAGAAAAACTTAAGTTAACTCCAAACTCATTACCAACATGTCAATACTATAGAATGTAGCATCCGTGCAGTCCTGACACTCATGTCAGAAATTTGGTTAACTAAAAAGATTATGACACCTACCCTTGAACCATGTTTTCACAACACCGTAACATTTATGAACACTACATGTTACACTTGATGTCACAAAACTAGTATTTCCTTTGAACATATTTTACACAGCTGTGTGTTAACACTAGAAAACATGAGAATTAGGGGCAGTAACCATTTTCTGGCTTACAATTGATTTATGGCTTGAAATTTGAACCCATGGCGCCATGGTTACCGGGGTTTTAGCTGTCTAGTAACACGTCACCAATTAGTCCATCACTCAAGCCATATGTTCTGCTTCCTTTTAGCATTGTTCACTGTCTATCCCATGTTGCAAACATTTGTTTGATGTCTTGCTGACAGCCAAAGAGATCTCCCCCCGCCAATCATTAAAAAAAAAGGAAAAATGAATTTATTGAAAATTGGTGAAATTTATTTTTAACATTTTTTTAAAGCAGCAGCGTCTTACTCTACAGCACAAGAGATGTTACTCTACAGCACATGAGATGTTACTCTACAGCACAAGAGATATTACTCTACAACACATGAGATGTTACGCTTCGTATTTTTTACAAAGTGCACATTGTGTTTGAAAAAAAAAATTCCAACATCAAAGGAGACAAATCAAATCAAACACTCAGGGTCACCAGAAGAAATAATTAGGAAAGTATCAGGAGAGGGAATGTTTGTCTGCAGCAAATAGTTGGACTCTCTCTCGCTCTCTCTGCGATCAAGACTCAATCAGAGTAGGATTCCAGACTCTCTCATGAAGTCCGCTGTCTAAGTGATTCGATTGCCCCATATAGTTTCTCTTCCAGGGACGTGGGTGTGGACCACATTGCTCTTCTCAGGTCTGTGTACTGGGGGGAAATCCTGTAGAACATGTTTTGTAGTCATATTGTCCAGTGTCCAGTGGCATAGGCTGGTTGTACCTATTTTGAATTTGGTGAAATGTGATTTCTCATTCTATTGTGGCCAGTGCATAGGCGAAGTATGATACTTGATCCCTCCCTCCTTGATAGTTGGTGGTAACCGTCCCTCTCATTATGCTTTGGGTGTTCAGGTCTCCATTTTTCATGATACTGACCTTAGAGGATTCCAAAAATGTGTATTTTGAGTTAGTAAATTTACGAAGGTGTTGTAATCCAGGATAAACATCATTTCAAAGATGGCTGGTATTGAAAGAAATTGTTTCTGGTAGTGACATACATAGTGGGTATTCTTCTGGTATGTTCCAAGACGGAGGATGTGTTAACTTTAGTCTTGCTGTGTAATGTTTGGTCATGGAAAAGATGGTTGATGTAGAATCTTGTAGTGTTAGAAGATAAGACATATGTCAGGCGTGTGTTGAGAAAAGATAACAAAAGAATTTCAAAACAGGCTCTTCTATGGGAAACATCAGGATACTGAAAAAGAGGAAGACCTAGAGAAACACTGAAATGAACACTTATGAGAGAAGCAAAGGTGGCAGGCATAGACTCATTTGATAAGATTGAACATCTCACCCAGAAAATTGATAGCAAAAAACACTAGGAGCCCTCTGATGCCTAACATAGATGGAAGGATCAAGATCAAGCAACACTCAACAAGCTCTTGTCATGTTTCATGTGCCAAATGTTTCACTTGAAAATGGAACCAACTATACATTTTATCTCCCTTTTCTGTCAGAGCTGAGAAGTCTCAATCTCATGCACTGCTAAATAACATGTCAATGGAAAAGTGTTCCATCACCTGATGTTGTTGAGACCATTTAACGGTTGAACTGTTGGGACAGACAGGTAAAACAAAACATTTTTATTAGGAAAGTTTATCATGATGACAGCTTCTATCAAACAATTAGATTGGAGATGTAAAGGTCAGCAGATAAGGTGGCCAAACTAGCCAAAGATTCATAAGTAATGTTTAACAGGAGAACATAAACAAACACTGTAGGTTACTGTAGGAAATAAGATTGAGCTTTTGGATGATGGTTAAAGTGACAGTGACAATAATGATGATGAAAGTGATAGTGACAATAATGATGGTGAAAGTGACAGTGACAATGATGATGGTGAAAGTGATAGTGACAATAATGATGGTGAAAGTGATAGTGACAATGATGACAGTGAAAGTGACAGTGACAATAATGATGGTGAAAGTGATAATGATGATGGTGAAAGTGATAGTGACAATGATGATGGTGAAAGTGACAGTGACAATAATGATGGTGAAAGTGACAATAATGATGGTGAAAGTGATAGTGACAATAATGATGGTGAAAGTGATAGTGACAATAATGATGGTGAAAGTGGTAGTGACAATAATGATGGTGAAAGTGATAGTGACAATGATGATGGTGAAAGTGATAGTGACAATGATGATGGTGAAAGTGATAGTGACAATGATGATGGTGAAAGTGATAGTGACAATAATGATGGTGAAAGTGGTAGTGACAATAATGATGGTGAAAGTGGTAGTGACAATAATGATGGTGAAAGTGATAGTGACAATAATGATGGTGAAAGTGATAGTGACAATGATGAAGGTGAAAGTGACAATAATGATGGTGAAAGTGATAGTGACAATGATGAAGGTGAAAGTGACAATAATGATGGTGAAAGTGATAGTGACAATAAAGTAGTCAGCAGTAATCAAATACTCACACACAAATATTCCCTGTCATAGCAATATGTGGACATCTGTGAGGTTTGCACATAACTGCCACAACTGCAATCTGTGTTAGAAACAATCTTTACTAAACAAAATGTTTATTGCTGCCATTGACAACACACACTGGAGTTTGAGAGTGATGCTGGTGGCTTCTCATGCTAATGTGGCATGGCATTACTATTTTATATACAACTTCTAGGTTTTTGTTCAACTAAGTCAACAAAGACTTTTAAGACTGTTTAAAGTAATATGGTAATTTTGTAGAGTAATTTAAATTAATGAGTAAATTAATGTAGAGTAATTTTTAATTGATAAATTGTGCAAATCAGTTTTAAGAATTTCATCATCATCAGATTGACTTGTCCATCTTTGATGTTACTCGTCCATGTTAGTCTTGGTCTGCCTCTGCCTCTTTTACCTTGTATTTTCCCTTCCAAAATTGAAGGTTTAGTAGGCTGTTGTGTCTTTTAACGTGTCCCGAAAATTTCATTTGTCTTGTCTTAATTGTATTTAGTAGTTCTCTTTTTAGTTTTAGCTGTTTCAAAACTTCTTTGTTTGTTTTCTTTTCTTTCCATCCAATTCTACCTATTCTTCTGTAAATCCACATTTCAAAGGTTTCAATTTTCTGTTTTGTTTTCTTGTCTAATGTCCATGTTTCTGCACCATACAGGAACTTTGAGAAGATGTAACATTTTGCTATTCTTAGTTTCAGCCCTGCTGTTATTTGTTTTGTTGTTAGTATATTTTTCATGGCAAACGGATGACATTGGCAAGGATCATTTTGAATCTATGAAGTGGGCTCATTGTGTGTTTAACTCAAACGCATATGTGCTTTTTAACCAAAGACCTTTTTTGGGGGGACTCAATGCAGATATCCCCGATGGAAGAATAAATTGTACTATTAGTCCCATAAATGATTCGCTTCCAGAGGTTTATGATGTAAACAAAGCAGTTTTGTCATTGCAAGTGAATAATGTCCACACCTATAATTGGTCAGGATTGTGTAGCAGCAGCAGCTTTATAGCGAACACAGAAAACATCACAGGATTGTGCTGTTCTGAAACAGCTATGCCATGCTATCCTAGAATTGCCTTTAATGGGATTACTGTGACCACAAACCACTCTCCATGTGTGTGCCACATATTTACACCCAGAAAGAAATACTGAATATAACAACACCATGTGCCGTCTGTGATATTAATGACCACAGACCAGAGCCTCCAGTATGATTGATACAACTGTTGCACCAAGCACTTCATCAGCAGAGCCATATCTATGGAATGTTAATATGACATTGTTCTTGAATGATGTCCAAGTTAATGAGACATCAGAATCGTTTGGCAGCAGCTACAAGAAGGGAGCGGAGAACATCAAGTTCTGCTGCTATAAAGGAGACTTGCCTTGCTATCCCAGAATTGCCTTAAATGGAATCACTGTAGTTGAAAACTTCTCCTCTTGTGTAAACTACACATTCACATCTAAGAGTGAATCAGTGAAGGTCACAAAATCATATTCTCTCTGTGGTTTTACTAACTACAGGTCATGTGGCTTCTGTTGGATTGGAAATGACAAATTACCACCACTGTGTGTCTATATGTTTGGAATTGGAGTCATCAATGACGGCCTAACATCATCAAGTGCTATGACGATCATCATTTTCGGGAGGATGTGAACTCCCATGGTATATGGTGGATAGGCGGCAGGAACCATTGAAGGCTATGTCTGAAAAGTGTTCCTTCTTGCAGTTTCCTCATATTCCAAGTCCGGCTTGTTGCAGGAGCTACTGAGTTAAGTGCTCTGTGCACACCGTGAGCTGTGTGTCTCATCCGTTTTGATCCTGCTTCGATATCCCGCTTGTTTACGATGAATGATGATATCGTATGACAGGGAACAGTTGGCTGTGTTCACTTTCTGCGCGGTTTCGCCTTATGTCTTTTGGCGTGTGCTGAGACTGCTACGATGGGGACTACAGTTACCTTTCTTTGTTTGGGAGATGAGTTGGTAATTCGGATGATTCCACTGGCACGGGCGGTTGAGCAATTATGGATTTTAATTCGTTTGCTGTGATGCCGAGGCCTTCCATAACCAATAACCAATATTTTTCATGGCATTAAAATTACTTTTTGCCATACCTATTCTTTTGTTTATTTCAATTTTACATTTTCCATCACTGGTTATAGTATGGCCAAGGTAGTTGGAGCTCGGAACTGTCTCCAGATGCATTCCTTCAACTGTGATGTTTATTTGTGGGTCTTGAGAATTTTCTTTGTTTATGATCATAGTTTTAGTCTTTTTGATATTCATATCTAATCCAAATTTAATTTAAGAATTAAATGTTTGAAATAAATAACAACAATACAGAATTAGTTGTTATGTTTACAATAATTATAAGTACTCAAAATAAGATTTTTTGGAAACTGATTTTTTTAAAAATTCCATCACCATAAAATGTTTTCAAAATTTATATTTCATCATAAAAAGATAATAATGCATCATAAAAAGATTAAGATAGTTATTAACACACATGTTCATATATAATGACTTTGAAAACATCACATAAAAAACTAGTTTATAAGGTCAAACAAAAGACGGAGTTTCTCAGTTCTTTAGATTATAATTTACAGACAACAATCTTAAACCAAAACCTCACACCCCACTCCTCACAAAGAATAAGTGATTTTCTTGTCCCTGATAGTGATTTGTAAAGCAGATGGTAACTGGCATGTGTGACGGCAACCTGCAGGATTCATGTGTTTTTGCCAGAAATCAAAGTAAAGCCTTCAGTTAATACAGCCAGCTAGATTAACTTCTCTCTGCACAATTATTTCTGTGCTCTACTGGAGCTCTCTCTATTTGTGAGGGAAAAATGTGTCAGCTTCTGGTACTGAATTGAATGCCTGGGCTGGCATGCCTATTCTAGTAGATATATCTTTTTCATTGTTCCTATTTGATGAAATATAGCTTCCCAGGTATTTAAAGTAATCTACTTCTTCGAGTCCCACTCCTCTGAATGTAACGTTCTGTGTACTTTTGGCATTTATCCTCAGAATTTTAGTTTTCTCTGCATTTATTTTCAGTCCTACTGTGTTAGCAAACTGATTTACTCTGTTTTCTCTTGTATGTCTTGGTGACAGTGGGCAACCAATCCAACATTGTCTACAAAGTCAGTATCTTCAAGATGTCCGGTGAGACCCCATTAATTCCTCTTGCTCTGTCCTCAACCACCATTCTCATGATCCAGTCCATAACCACAAGGAAAAGGAGTGGTGACAAAATACATTCTTGTCTAACTCCCATTATGACTCTGAACCAAGCTGCTGTTCTTCATGTTTTACACAGCACTGGTTGCCATCATACATATCCTTTAGGTTATTTATGATTTTATCCGGGAAGCCATATATTTATAGGAATTTCCAAAGCAATGAATGATGGATGCTATGGATGCTTTCTCTGTCTAAGAAGTTTATAGGTCAATTCCATTCCAGTGACTATTCTACAATGGTTTGTAAGAGAAATATTTGATCAGTACATGATCTCACACTTGTAAAGACAAAACTAGATGATTATCCCCTTTGTCTGCTCCTCTTTACAAATATTTACATCTTGCAGAGGGTATCTTCATTTGTTTCTATCTATCTATTGACCTTTCGAGCCGTAGCCAGCCCATAGAGCATAGACCAAAATACTCCTCTTATCTAAATCTTTATTCTAGCAGTTTTCAATTCTTTTAAAGATATATTATCAAATCTCATCATTTGTCTCTGTTCTGTGCAAGAGCTCTATCTCATTGTGGGAGCCGATCCTGCTGCTCTTGCCTCTCTGATCAATGTTCTTCTCAGTGTCTCTCCGGGTCTTCCTCTTTTCCTCTTACGTTTTGTTTCCCACATGAGGGCTTTCTTTGCTATTCGGTTATTATCTCTTCTCATCACATGTCCAACATATGACCATCGTCTTTTCTTTATTACTGAAGATATTAGTGGTTGATTGGCGATTTCTCTAATTTCCTCGTTTGTTTTGAATTTGTTCCACGCTATACCAAGTATTTTCCTTAGACATTTATTTTCGAATGTGTTCAACTTTGTTTCTATGTCTCTTGTTGTTTTCCAGCTTTCACACGCACATAAGTTCACCTGTTTGCTAATCATTAAATTAGCAGTTTATGAATACATTTATATATTTAACTATATTCACCCATGTTCTTTTAACTGTTGTACATATCTCATTAAGTTACTTAACACAGAGGATATTTGTAGCATGTTTACTTACCCCACTAGCTGTGCGAACAGGTTTAGCTTTCAGTTTTGGCAATAAAATCTGGAAACACAGAAACATGTAATAATGTGCTCCAACATTCATATTTTCATGTTGTTATAATGTGCTCCAACATTCATACTCTCATCTTGTTATAATGTGCTCCAACATTCATATTCTCACGTTGTTATAATATGCTCCAACATTCATACTCTCATCTTGTTATAATGTACTCCAACATTCATATTTTCATGTTGTTATAATGTGCTCCAACATTTTCATACTCTCATCTTGTTATAATGTGCTCCAACATTCATACCCTCATCTTGTTATAATGTGCTCCAACATTCATACTCTCACGTTGTTATAATATGCTCCAACATTCATACTCTCATCTTGTTACAATATGCTCCAACATTCATACACTCATGTTGTTATAATGTGCTCCAACATTCATACCCTCATCTTGTTATAATGTGCTCCAACATTCATACCCTCATCTTGTTATAATGTGCTCCAACATTCATACTCTCATCTTGTTATAATGTGCTCCAACATTCATACTCTCATCTTGTTACAATATGCTCCAACATTCATACACTCATGCTGTTATAATTTAATCCAACATTCATACTCTCATCATGTTACAATGTGCTCCAACATTCATACACTCATGCTGTTATAATTTAATCCAATATTCATACTCTCATCTTGTTATAATGTGCTCCAACATTCATACACTCATGCTGTTATAATTTAATCCAACATTCATACTCTCATCTTGTTATAATGTGCTCCAACATTCATACCCTCATGCTGTTATAATTTAATCCAACATTCATACTCTCATCTTGTTATAATATGCTCCAACATTCATACCCTCATGCTGTGTAACAAAATAAAAGAACTTGACTGTTGAGTCTGATGTCTTAGCTTCTCTCACAACAATTTTTTCTGCACAACAATTTTGGGGTGTGTAACCACTAGCCAGTGATCCACATTTCTGTAGCCCTAACCCTTAATTACAATACCTAACTGTCCCAGTTATGACAACAAAGTAAAAACTACTACCACTTTAATGTAACATTAGGTGCTCTAAAAACAGTAAATTGCTGGACTCTTGGCAATTTCGTGTGCTCACACTAGGCAAAACATGGGCACTCAAAATTCCTGGCTCACGTTGATTTGTAACCTGAGATGGTTGCTGCAAGTCTGTCAGTATGTTCTGCAACCACATAGCATTATTCGCTGTGTTTCCTGAGTCACAAAGAGTTGTTTGATGTCAGGAAATTTCCCTGGTCACAGCATTTCAATTTATTGTAAATTGAAGATTTTTTTTTTTCGCATTAAACGATAAATCTCACAATCTCTTTAAAAAAAAAAAATTCTCACAGCAATGAAAACAAATTAAACACTCAGGAGTCACAGAAAGTGGTAATTAGGAAGGTACATGTGTGTGCATGTGCATGGTGGTGGTAGTGGGGGGAAGGGGTGGGGAGGGGGGGGGGTGTTGTTGTTTGTGTTTGAACACAGAAAAATGTCAAATTTTGAGGAATTTGTGTTATGATGCTATAAATGTTACTATGTTACCGTAATCTAGGGTTAAGTGGCTTTTATTTATCATTCTTCAAACAAGCAAGGAAGACTGCCACCTTGGATGAAAATGATACCAGAACACTGTATCAGAAACCTATCAGAACACTGTATCAGAAACCTATCAGAAAATGTATCAGAAACCTTTCAGAAAAATGTATCAGAAACCTATCAGAAAAATGTATCAGAAACCTATCAGAACAGTGTATCAGAAAAATGTATCAGAAACCTATCAGAACAGTGTATCAGAAAAATGTATCAGAAACCTATCAGAACAGTGTATCAGAAAAATGTATCAGAAACCTATCAGAACAGTGTATCAGAAAAATGTATCAGAAACCTATCAGAAAAATGTATCAGAAACCTATCAGAACAGTGTATCAGAAAAATGTATCAGAAACCTTTCAGAAAAATGTATCAGAAACCTATCAGAAAAATGTATCAGAAACCTATCAGAACAGTGTATCAGAAAAATGTATCAGAAACCTATCAGAAAAATGTATCAGAAACCTATCAGAACAGTGTATCAGAAAAATGTATCAGAAACCTTTCAGAAAAAATGTATCAGAAACCTATCAGAAAAATGTATCAGAAACCTATCAGAACAGTGTATCAGAAAAATGTATCAGAAACCTTTCAGAAAAATGTATCAGAAACCTTTCAGAAAAATGTATCAGAAACCTATCAGAAAAATGTATCAGAAACCTATCAGAACAGTGTATCAGAAAAATGTATCAGAAACCTTTCAGAAAAATGTATCAGAAACCTATCAGAAAAATGTATCAGAAACCTATCAGAAAAATGTATCAGAAACCTATCAGAAAAATGTATCAGAAACCTATCAGAAAAATGTATCATAAACCTATCAGAAAAATGTATCAGAAACCTATCAGAAAAATGTATCAGAAACCTATCAGAAAAATGTATCAGAAAAATGTATCAGAAACCTATCAGAAAAATGTATCAGAAACCTATCAGAACAGTGTATCAGAAAAATGTATCAGAAAAATGTATCATAAACCTATCAGAAAAATGTATCAGAAACCTATCAGAAAAATGTATCAGAAACCTATCAGAACAGTGTATCAGAAAAATGTATCAGAAAAATGTATCATAAACCTATCAGAAAAATGTATCATAAACCTATCAGAAAAATGTATCAGAAACCTATCAGAAAAATGTATCATAAACCTATTAGAAAAATGTATCAGAAACCTATCAGAAAAATGTATCATAAACCTATCAGAAAAATGTATCAGAAACCTATCAGAAAAATGTATCATAAACCTATCAGAAAAATGTATCAGAAACCTATCAGAAAAATGTATCAGAAACCTATCAGAACAGTGTATCAGAAAAATGTATCAGAAAAATGTATCATAAACCTATCAGAAAAATGTATCAGAAACCTATCAGAACAGTGTATCAGAAAAATGTATCAGAAACCTATCAGAAAAATGTATCAGAAACCTATCAGAAAAATGTATCAGAAACCTATCAGAAAAATGTATCAGAAACCTATCAGAAAAATGTATCAGAAACCTATCAGAAAAATGTATCAGAAACCTATCAGAAAAATGTATCAGAAACCTATCAGAAAAATGTATCAGAAACCTATCAGAAAAATGTATCAGAAACCTATCAGAACAGTGTATCAGAAACCTATCAGAAAAATGTATCATAAACCTATCAGAAAAATGTATCAGAAACCTATCAGAAAAATGTATCATAAACCTATCAGAAAAATGTATCAGAAACCTATCAGAAAAATGTATCATAAACCTATCAGAAAAATGTATCATAAACCTATCAGAAAAATGTATCAGAGACCTTTCAGAACACTGTATCAGAAAATTGTATCCGTTGGGTCCCTCGTCGCACAAGCAGATAACTCCATCTTCGAAGGTGCTCATATTTCTTCCATCCATAAGTAATTGACGTAAACAGCATTTGAAGTAAGGTGACTTTAAGGGAAAGATTACATAGATGTCTATGTTCACTAATTTACTATGGCATAATGATGTCTTTATTTTTGATCTTGCATACTGTTGCTTGATGACGATCGGGTGTCACCTGTAGCACATGACGCTCCCTACCGGATGAAGTGGCTGTGAAGCCCCCATTAACGTCGTTAGCTGTAAATAGAAGGTTGTGATTTGTCATGATTATTCCAGGCAATTTAAGAAGGTAGTTTGCCATTCCTTTCCTTCATGGCAGTGACTGTACTAGTCGGAGATCGCAGCCATTGTCTCTATACATGAGATCCCCTGCCTGCCATCACGGTGTGGGGACCATAACCGGCACTACTTGTCGGCTGCTCCCACAACACCATCCACCACCTCCTCCAATGGCTTCACATAACCCTGATAGGGGGGCTAAACGGGAGCTCCACCTTGCCCAGGGGTGTCCCGAAGACTAGTGGAGGAAAGGAGACGTCTTACTCCTCCTATGGTAGGGCAGAACTCTACCCCGCTAACCTAATCACCGGATTTGTTTTCACTTTACAGCGAATATATTATGAGATCAATAGTAGACAAAAAAGGAATTGAAGTCAACGGTCACAACATAAATAATTTGCGATATGCGGATGACACAGTCTTAATAGCAGAGACAGAGAACGAACTACAAGAAATGATAGACATAATAGTAGAAGAAAGCAACAAGAAAGGTCTCAGTCTGAATAGTAAGGAAACAGAAGTAAAGGTTATATCGAAGAAACAATCATCACCATCATGCAGCATAAAAATAAACGAGACAAATCTGAAACAAATACAACGCGTCAAATACTTGGGCACAATAATAACATCAGATGAAAGATGCACCACAGAAATAAAAAGCAGAATAGCTCAGGCCAAAATAGCATTTCAGAAAATGAAAAATATCTTATGCAACAAATCTATGTCAATAAAAATGAGAAAGAGAGTTCATCGGTACTATATAGAACCAATTCTGACCTATGGAAGCGAATCATGGACAGTAGACAAACAAATGAAAAGACGATTAGAGGCCACAGAGATGGGATTTCTCAGAAGAATGTTGAAAGTTCCCTGGACAGATAAAAAGACCAATGAGGAAGTTCTCAAAGAGGCCAACACAAAAAGGGAGCTCTTAAAAAACATCAGAAAGAAGCAATCAACATTTTTCGGGCACATCATGAGAAGAGGAAAGTTGGAATACTTGGTTACAACTGGCAAAATAAAAGGAAAGAGAGATCGCGGACGACAAAGAGAGAAAATACTGGATAGCTTGGTGTCGTGGCATGGAAAACAGTCAACAACAGAACTGATACAATGCACTGTAGATAGAAGATTGTGGAGGGACATGATCGCCTATGCCAACGGCAGGGTACATGATGATGATGATGATAATGATGTCAAAACAAATCTCTTCTGTCTTTATAACATTCAGAACATAAAACATAATACTAAAAAGTAGCAAGAATTTAATGAATTTAATGTAGTTTCTTATGTTTGGCCACTACCTTTTTATATTGCTGTGGTACTGCTGCAATGATGTCCACAAGACGTGGCTGACTTGCCATATTGTACTTGCTAGCAATTCTTGTCTTCAGTCTAGATAAATCATCATTAATAAGCAGAAAATATAAATATTATCTGAAAAAATAAAAGCTACAAAGCTATTTAATATGAAATTACAAAAAAAAAGATATATATTTTATGGGAGACCTAAACGCAAAAGTAAGAAGTAAGATAAAAGTAAAAATTAAGACAAGCAAAGTTTAGAAGAGATCACAGGAAAACATGGACTTAGAGAAATAAATGAGAACGGAGAGATATTCATGAACTTCTGTGCCTTCAATCCTTAATTACGATACCTATATGTAACTCTCCCAGTTACAATACCATAGTAAAAATTACTACCACTTAAATGTAACTTTCATCATCATCATGTGCCATACCGGTTGGCATAGGTGATCATGTCCCTCCACAATCTTCTATCCACAGTGCATCGTATCAGTTCTGTTGTTGACTGTTTTCCACACCATGACACCAAGCTATCCAGTATTTTCTCTCTTTGTCGTTCGCGATCTCTCTTTCCTTTTATTTTGCCAGTTGTAACCAAGTATTCCAACTTTCCTCTTCTCATGATGTGCCCGAAAAATGTTGATTTTTTAAGAGCTCCCTTTTTGTGTTGGCCTCTTTGAGAACTTCCTCATTGGTCTTTTTAGCTGTCCAGGGTCCTTTCAACATTCTTCTAAGAAATCCCATCTCTGTGGCCTTAGTGGTTTTTTCATTTGTTTGTTTACTGTCCATGATTCACTTCCATAGGTCAGAATTGGCTCTATATAGCACTGATGAATTCTCTTTCTCATTTCTATTGGCATAGATTTGTTGCTAAGATGTTTTTCATTTTCTGATATGCTATTTTGGCTTGAGCAAAAAAAAGGAATAAGAAAAACTGCAAATAATTTCTTGAAAATTTGATACATATATATTTTTTTTTTCCATGTATCTTACGATCTCAAAAAAAAAAATAAATAAATAAAAAAAAAAAAAAAAAAATTCCAACCCAATGGAAACTAATTCAAGACTCAGGGGTTGCCAAAAGTGGAAATTAGGAGGGTACATTGTGGGGGCATGTTTGAATACGGAAAACTCAAATTTTGAAGAATTTGTGTTTTGATGCAGTAAATTTCACTATGGTATTGTAATCTAGGGTTAATAAAATTACTACAGGAAGAACAATATTCCAGCATAAAAGAATACATAAAGCTACATGGATGTCAACAGATCATAGAAGAGATTGATCAAATATGTGTAAATAAGAAGCTCAAGCAATCCTTACATCATTAACAAAGTATTTAAGTATATAGAGGAGTAGATGTGGTATCAGATCATCACTAGTGAGCAAAATGTAATTGAAACTGAAAAGATATACAACAGTTAACTGTAGACAGCGTTTCAAATGATTTTCTTAAAGAGCAAGGAGGAAAAGAACAGTTTGCAATCACAATATCAAACAAATACCAAGTCCTCCAACAACTAGAAAATGCAATAAATATAGTAGACCAAAGGAGACAGATGAAGGATATATGCTAGGAGACGTTAAGAATCCTGAGAAAAAGAGAATGCCAGAATAAGAAATTTGACAACAGCAGAGACCCTGGAGAAAATTAAAGAAAGACAGAACAAGAAAGCAGATATAAATAAACGCAAAAGGATAAGTACTAAAACCAAGGCACAGGAAACACATAGAAAGTGAAAAAAAGAAGTGAGAATATGCATTAAAAGGAAGAAGAGAAAATATATAGATGAACTAGCTGAGAGGCATAGGAGGTGGCAAACAAAGGAAATATGAAAGAACTGTACAACAGCACAAAGAAATTAAGCGGAAAATAAAAACAGATTTATTAAAGATAAGAAAAGGAATCCGTTTAATATAAGGGAACAAATGAAAAGATGAAAAGAGCCATTTGAAGAACTCTTGAACAGACCAGGCCCAAATAATCCTACAGATATACTACCAGCAAGGGAAGAGTTGCAAGTTAACTGTGGAAAGCCAAGCAAGCAAGAAATAATGAAAGCTATCAAACTATTAAAAAATGGTAAAGCCACAGGACCCATCAAAGCAGATATTAACACCTCTACCAAGATGTTGCATAAAATGCTATATAAAATATGGGAGAGAGAAGAAATACCTAAAGACTGGAAAGGTTATATGACCAAACTACCAAAGAAAGGAAATTTACAAAAATGCACAAATTACAGAGGAATTATGCTGCTATCAGTACCTGGAAAAATACTAATCAAAATAATTCTGAAGAATACAAGAAACCATGATGAAGCATTTGAGAGGTGAACAACCAGGTTTTAGGAGAAACAGATCATGCACTGATAAAATAACTACCTTATGTATAATAGTTGAACAAAGCTTAGAACTAAAGTCCCCACTTTATATGGGATTTGTAGATTCAGGGAAGAAGACAAAGAGAAAGACCAAAACACACTTGGCGAAGACAGGTAGAAGCAGAGATGAAGAGAATGGGGAAGGCATGGAATGATCTTAAGAGAATGGCAAGCAACAGGACAGTTTGGAAAGTTTCCAATGTAGACCTATGCTCCACAAGAAGTTCAATGGAAGAAGAAGAAGACATACAAAGGAATGTAATGAAGTTTTTGAAAAAGTGTTAACTCTTTCCGTACGTTTCGCCGCACTGTGTGCCATGCCGATTTCGGTAGCATACATTTCGTGGCATAGTGCGCCACGCTCAATTTGATTAGCATGAACGTTATCAAACCATATTCTTTTTTACATGTCTTCTATCATCTTGATATTGGTGAAATCTAATACCTTTTTAATTATCTAAAAATTCATATATAATATGTTATATGTTCTTCTTCTTCTTTTACCTTTTTAGCTCCCAGTGGAGCATAGGTCTTCAACAAACAGTTTCCAAGTCATTCTGTTTTTGCCATTCTTTTAAGATCATTCATGTTATATCATGTTATATGTTAGATAAATATAAATATGTAGATTGATTCTTAAAACCATTAAAAATTTTGTCTCTGAAATCTCTTCCATTGTGTCGATAAAAAGCTTCCGTACGGAAAGAGTTAATATGAACTCATTTATAAGCATCGCATTTAACAAATTAACAACCTTTTATTGAAAGTGTGATTAATTTGTAGAAATCATTAAAAAATTGATCTAAATGTTGAACTAAATAAATTAGTAGGTACAAGAAAGGTATAGCTCTGTGCTTCGTACACTAGTTTATCAATCCAAATTACTAAGTTCAAATTTGATTCACAGAGTAGGTCAATATGAGATAGCGAAGATAAGCACTGGCTACATCACTTTTAAATACTAAAGTTTGGTACTGTTTGCACACTTCAGGACTTTAAAGTATTATTTACATGAAAACTACCTTTCAAAATGGATATTAAATAATTCTTAGGAAGACCTCTTATCAAAGAGCATCTTTATATAAACTATATCAAACAAGCAGTGAATTGCACATTACAGAATAAAATACTGAACATACTTATTAAGATCAACATCTTTTCTGTCCCTGTCAGCAATTATCAGTTCATTGATGATTTCTGAAACAGCCATCACCATCAACTCATCCTTGGAAACATTATCTGCTTCTGCGAGGAAAATAAATATGAATGATTGATTTGATAGTGCTTAAGCAACAATCTTACAAGATTTACCAGTCCAATTAAATTGAACAACCATTTTCCATCTTAAGAGACATGTTTATGTAAGCAAAAGAACAGACACATCTACCTGCTTCCAATTAGAAGAAAAATTACAGTCTAAAGTACATTCATTATAATTAGGCAAACAATTTTACAGAAATTAAACGACAAAAAGGGAAGACCTCTTAAAAATAGCTACATTAAATTTAGAACATGACACAAAATAATATGTGACACAAAACAATATATACAACATGAGACAAAACAATATACAACATGAGACAAAACAATATATACAACGTTACACAAAACAATATATACAACATGAGACAAAACAATATATACAACATGAGACAAAACAATATATACAACGTGACACAAAACAATATATGCAACGTGACATAAAACAATATATACAACATGACACAAAACAATATATACAGCGTGACACAAAACAATATATGCAATGTGACACAAAACAATATATACAACATGAGACAAAACAATATATACAACATGAGACAAAACAATATACACAACATGAGACAAAACATATACAACATGACACAAAACAATATATACAACATGACACAAAACAATATATACAACGTGACACAAAACAATATATGCAACGTGACACAAAACAATATATGCAACGTGACACAAAACAATATATACAACATGAGACAAAACAATATATACAACATGAGACAAAACAATATATACAACGTGACACAAAACAATATACACAACATGAGACAAAACAATATATACAACGTGACACAAAACAATATATACAACGTGACACAAAATAATGTATACAACGTGACACAAAACAATATATACAACATGAGACAAAACAATATATACAATGTGACACAAAACATATATGCAACGTGACACAAAACAATATATACAACGTGACACAAAACAATATATACAACGTGACACAAAACAATATATACAACATGAGACAAAACAATATATACAACATGACACACAAAAATATATACAACGTGACACAAAATAATTTATACAACGTGACACAAAACAATATATACAACGTGACACAAAACAATATATACAACATGACACAAAATAATATATACAAAGTGACATAAACATCAGAGAGCTCAGTGAGAACACTCCAGTTTCCTTCAAAAATGTAAGACACTAGAGGATGGGCAATGGAAAGCAATATCAAAGAAAAGCAATCTGTCACCTGTTTCAAATCAATTTTACAACATTCATCATCATCATCTTTCCAGTGCCATTAACATCACATAGGGCTCACAGTGTTCCTGAACATTAAGTCACCTGTTCTGTGTGAGCTTCTCAATCTCAGTAAAGAAGTTTATGTTAGCTGTTCTTGCCTCTCTTGTCAGTGTTCTTTTTAGTGTCTCACAAAGTCTGCTTATTCTCTTTTCACATCTGGTTTGTCCATTTCAGGGTTTGCTCTGTGATTTTCTGGCTATTTCTTCTCATCATATGTCCATATATGTCCACCTTTCTGTTGACTGCATTGCCAACATTGAAATGTGGAATATATCATTTACACCCACTTTTTTTATTAGAAAATTTTTTTTAATAGAAAAATAGAAAAAATTCAGTGGAACAAACAGTGAAGTTCTGAATGAGCTGAAAACAAAAGACAAACTACATTAACACAATTCAAATAAAACAATTAAAATTTGTAGGAAATGAGAAGAGACACAATACCCTACTAAAAGTTACCTTGAAGAGAAAAGTTAAAGGTAGATGAGCAGATCAAGACTAAAGTGGACTAATAACATCAAAGTTGGACATGTGAACCTATGACATCGTGCACTACAAGGCAAGAGACAGATCAAAATGGTGTTCTATGGCAGCCAACCATTGATGTGAAGATGGCACCCATTGAGTGAATGAATGGCCAACAACGTTGGTCATTATCTTTTCATGGTATATATCATTTCTTATCAGCCAAATAAGAGACTTTAGGAATTAAGATTATGATCTTATTTTTCTTATTGTTTGGTCATACATGGGTAAAGCAGTCTGTGATCTTTATGGCTTGTGTTGTCTTGTAGGTTAACAACAAAGTTCCTTCACTGCACACAGCTTGTGGGCCAATCAACACAGTGTGCCCCATGTTTGGCTCACACTATTCATCTCAGTTTTACCATCTGCTTACTAGATACCATTGGTCCTTTCATTCTTCTTTTTAGTGTTCACCCCTTTAGGTAGTTGTGGATGTGTTGTGTCTTTAGTTTATGACACAGGTGAGATACCTGCACCTTTAGGTAGTTGTGGATGTGTTGTGTCTTTAGTTTATGACACAGGTGAGATACCTGCACCTTTAGGCAGTTGTGGATGTGTTGTGTCTTTAGTTTATGACACAGGAGAGATACCTGCACCTTTAGGCAGTTGTGGATGTGTTGTGTCTTTAGTTTATGACACAGGTGAGATACCTGCACCTTCAACCCATCCATCTTTAACCCATCTTTGACATGGCCAGGTTTTGCTAGCAGTTTTTGCTCAGGCTGCAGCTATTTTAGCCTACTCTTCTCAACGTTGAACTGTCAAGGGTTCTTTAACATGTGAGAGTTCTTCTTCTTCTACCTTTTAGCTCCCAGTGGAGCATAGGTCTTCAACAAACACTTTCAGCTCCCAGTGGAGCATAGGTCTTCAACAAACACTTTCAGCTCCCAGTGGAGCATAGGTCTTCAACAAACACTTTCAGCTCCCAGTGGAGCATAGGTCTTCAACAAACACTTTCAGCTCCCAGTGGAGCATAGGTCTTCAACAAACACTTTCAGCTCCCAGTGGAGCATAGGTCTTCAACAAACACTTTCAGCTCCCAGTGGAGCATAGGTCTTCAACAAACACTTTCAGCTCCCAGTGGAGCATAGGTCTTCAACAAACACTTTCAGCTCCCAGTGGAGCATAGGTCTTCAACAAACACTTTCAGCTCCCAGTGGAGCATAGGTCTTCAACAAACACTTTCAGCTCCCAGTGGAGCATAGGTCTTCAACAAACACTTTCAGCTCCCAGTGGAGCATAGGTCTTCAACAAACACTTTCAGCTCCCAGTGGAGCATAGGTCTTCAACAAACACTTTCAGCTCCCAGTGGAGCATAGGTCTTCAACAAACACTTTCAGCTCCCAGTGGAGCATAGGTCTTCAACAAACACTTTCAGCTCCCTGTGGAGCATAGGTCTTCAACAAACACTTTCAGCTCCCAGTGGAGCATAGGTCTTCAACAAACACTTTCAGCTCCCAGTGGAGCATAGGTCTTCAACAAACACTTTCAGCTCCCAGTGGAGCATAGGTCTTCAACAAACACTTTCAGCTCCCAGTGGAGCATAGGTCTTCAACAAACACTTTCAGCTCCCAGTGGAGCATAGGTCTTCAACAAACACTTTCAGCTCCCAGTGGAGCATAGGTCTTCAACAAACACTTTCAGCTCCCAGTGGAGCATAGGTCTTCAACAAACACTTTCAGCTCCCTGTGGAGCATAGGTCTTCAACAAACACTTTCAGCTCCCTGTGGAGCATAGGTCTTCAACAAACACTTTCAGCTCCCAGTGGAGCATAGGTCTTCAACAAACACTTTCAGCTCCTGTGGAGCATAGGTCTTCAACAAACACTTTCAGCTCCCAGTGGAGCATAGGTCTTCAACAAACACTTTCAGCTCCCTGTGGAGCATAGGTCTTCAACAAACACTTTCAGCTCCCTGTGGAGCATAGGTCTTCAACAAACACTTTCAGCTCCCTGTGGAGCATAGGTCTTCAACAAACACTTTCAGCTCCCTGTGGAGCATAGGTCTTCAACAAACACTTTCAGCTCCCTGTGGAGCATAGGTCTTCAACAAACACTTTCAGCTCCCTGTGGAGCATAGGTCTTCAACAAACACTTTCAGCTCCCTGTGGAGCATAGGTCTTCAACAAACACTTTCCAAGTCGTTCTGTTTCTTGTAATTCTTTTAAGATCATTCCATGTCTTCCCCATCATCTTCATCTCTGCTTCAATCTGTCTTCTCCAAGAATTCCTTGGTCTTCCTCTTTGTCTTTTCCCCTGGGGATTCCAAAAAAGGGCCTGTTGTGTAATACTCTCAGTTGGTTTCCGTAGTGTGTGTCCTATCCATCGCCATCGTCTTCGCTGTATTTCTTTATCCACTGGTATTTGACCGGTACATTTCCATAATTCCACGTTTGTGACTTTGTCCTGCCATTTCCATCCCTTTATTCTGCGCAAGCATCCATTAATGAAAGTCTGTACCTTCGTGATTGTCAATTTTGTTATTCTCCATGTTTCACAGCCATATAATAGAACCGACTTAACATTGGAGTTGAAAATTTGTATTTTTGTATTTAGCCTAATTTCTTTGGATTTCCATATGTTTCCCAGTGCAATGAAAGCTCCTCTTGCTTTTGATATCCTTATTTTGGTATCGTTTTCTGTTCCTCCCTCTTTATCTATATTACTGCCCAGATATATATAAGATTATACGTCTAGTAGAGGTATTTCTCCTAGTTTTATTTGGTTATTGCCAACTGCATTAATTCTCATAATGTTGGTCTTATCTCTATTAATCTTTAGTCCTAGCTGTTGTGATCTCTCATCTAATATACTCATTTTATCTTGCATCTGTTGGTGGCTGTGTGATAGGAGAGCTATGTCATCAGCAAAGTCTAAATCATCAAGTTGTTTGGTCAGTGACCACTGGATCCCATTTCTGTTGTTTTGAGTTATTTTCATAATCCAATCTATGGCCAGTAGAAAGAGAAATGGAGACAGAAGGCATCCTTGCCTTACTCCTGTTCTTATTTCAAATGCTTCTGTAAGCTGTCCTTCATGCACCACACTACATTTTGTTCCTTCATACATTGTTTTTATCAGGTTAATAAACTTTATGGGGATTCCATAATGACTCAGCAACTTCCAAAGCATTCTTCTGTCTAAACTATCAAATGCCTTTTCGTAATCTATGAATCCAATATAAAGTGGGGATTTTAGTTCTAAACTTTGTTCAACTATTATACGTAGAGTAGTTATTTGATCAGCACATGATCTGTTCTTCCTAAAACCTGCTTGTTCATCTCTCAAGTGTTTCTCTATAGCCTCTTTTAGTCTCTCCAGAATGATTCTGCCTAATATTTTTCCTGGCACTGATAGTAGCATAATTCCCCTATAATTTGTGCACTCCTGTAAACTTCCTTTCTTTGGTAGTTTGATCATATAACCTTCTCTCCAGTCTTTAGGTATTTCTTCCCTCTCCCAAATTTTATCCAATAGATTATGTAACATCTTGGTAGAGGTGATAATATCTGCTTTGATGGCTTCCGAAGGAATTTCATCTGGTCCTGTGGCTTTACCATCTTTTAACAGTTTGATGGCTTTCATTATTTCTTCTTTGCTTGGTTTTCCGCAGTTAACGTGTAATTCTTCTTCTGCTGGTAGTATATCTGGAGGATTATTTGAGCCAGGTCTGTTCAAAAGTTCTTCAAAGTGCTCCTTCCATCTCTCCATTTGTTCCTTTATATTACTAAGCAGATTTCCTTTCTTATCTTTGATAAAGGCGTTGATCTGTTTGTATTTTCCACCTAATTTCTTTGTGCTGTTGTACAGTTCTTTCATATTCCCTTTATTTGCTGCTTCTTCTGCCTCTTTAGCTAATTCATCTATATATTTCCTCTTATCCCTTTTAATGCATCTTCTCACTTCTTTATTCACCTCTGTGTAAGCTTCCTGTGTCTTGGCTTTATTACTTCTTGTTTTGCTTTTATTTATGTCTGCTTTCTTGTTCTTTCTTTCTTTAATTTTATCCAGGGTCTCTGCTGTCATCCATGCCTTATTCTGGCGTTCTCTTTTCCCCAGTGTTCTTCGCATGTCTCTTTCCATATATTTTTACCTGTTTCCAATGATCTTCTATATTTATAGTATTTTCTAGTTGTTGGAGGACTTGGTATTTGTTTGATATTGTGACTGCGAATTTATCTTTAATTCCTTGTTCTTTAAGAAACAAATTCAAATAAAACAATTAAAATTTGTAGGAAATGAGAAGAGACACAATACCCTACTAAAAGTTACCTTGAAGAGAAAAGTTAAAGGTAGATGAGCAGATCAAGACTAAAGTGGACTAATAACATCAAAGTTGGACATGTGAACCTATGACATCGTGCACTACAAGGCAAGAGACAGATCAAAATGGTGTTCTATGGCAGCCAACCATTGATGTGAAGATGGCACCCATTGAGTGAATGAATGGCCAACAACGTTGGTCATTATCTTTTCATGGTATATATCATTTCTTATCAGCCAAATAAGAGACTTTAGGAATTAAGATTATGATCTTATTTTTCTTATTGTTTGGTCATACATGGGTAAAGCAGTCTGTGATCTTTATGGCTTGTGTTGTCTTGTAGGTTAACAACAAAGTTCCTTCACTGCACACAGCTTGTGGGCCAATCAACACAGTGTGCCCCATGTTTGGCTCACACTATTCATCTCAGTTTTACCATCTGCTTACTAGATACCATTGGTCCTTTCATTCTTCTTTTTAGTGTTCACCCCTTTAGGTAGTTGTGGATGTGTTGTGTCTTTAGTTTATGACACAGGTGAGATACCCGCACCTTTAGGTAGTTGTGGATGTGTTGTGTCTTTAGTTTATGACACAGGTGAGATACCTGCACCTTTAGGTAGTTGTGGATGTGTTGTGTCTTTAGTTTATGACACAGGTGAGATACCTGCACCTTTAGGCAGTTGTGGATGTGTTGTGTCTTTAGTTTATGACACAGGTGAGATACCTGCACCTTTAGGTAGTTGTGGATGTGTTGTGTCTTTAGTTTATGACACAGGAGAGATACCTGCACCTTGAGGTAGTTGTGGATGTGTTGTGTCTTTAGTTTATGACACAGGTGAGATACCTGCACCTTTAGGTAGTTGTGGATGTGTTGTGTCTTTAGTTTATGACACAAGTGAGATACCTGCACCTTTAGGCAGTTGTGGATGTGTTGTGTCTTTAGTTTATGACACAGGAGAGATACCTGCACCTTTAGGTAGTTGTGGATGTGTTGTGTCTTTAGTTTATGACACAGGAGAGATACCTGCACCTTTAGGCAGTTGTGGATGTGTTGTGTCTTTAGTTTATGACACAGGAGAGATACCTGCACCTTTAGGCAGTTGTGGATGTGTTGTGTCTTTAGTTTATGACACAGGTGAGATACCTGCACCTTCAACCCATCATCTTTAACCCATCTTTGACATGGCCAGGTTTTGCTAGCAGTTTTTGCTCAGGCTGCAGCTATTTTTAGCCTACTCTTCTCAACGTTGAACTGTCAAGGGTTCTTTAACATGTGAGAGTGCATACATGATTTTCTGTTTTCCTATGTTTTCCAAGAGACATCAGATCTAAACTACCCAGAGAGGGCTAGACATCAGATCTAAACTACCCAGAGAGGGCTAGACATCAGATCTAAACTACCCAGAGAGGGCTAGACATCAGATCTAAACTACCCAGAGAGGGCTTGACATCAGATCTAAACTACACAGAGAGGGCTAGACATCAGATCTAAACTACCCAGAGAGGGCTAGACATCAGATCTAAACTACCCAGAGAGGGCTAGACATCAGATCTAAACTACCCAGAGAGGGCTAGACATCAGATCTAAACTATCCAGAGAGTACTAGACATCAGATCTAAACTACCCAGAGAGGGCTAGACATCAGATCTAAACTACCCAGAGAGGGCTAGACAACAGATCTAAACTATCCAGAGAGTACTAGACATCAGATCTAAACTACCCAGAGAGGGCTAGACATCAGATCTAAACTACCCAGAGAGGGCTAGACAACAGATCTAAACTATCCAGAGAGTACTAGACATCAGATCTAAACTACCTAGAGAGGGCTAGACAACAGATCTAAACTGCCCAGAGAGTGCTAGACTTCAGATCTAAACTGCCAGAGAGGGCTAGAAAACAGATCTAAACTATCCAGAGAGGGCTAGACATCAGATCTAAACTACCCAGAGAGGACTAGACATCAGATCTAAACTACCCAGAGAGGGCTAGAAAACAGATCTAAACTACCCAGAGAGGGCTAGACATCAGATCTAAACTACCCAAAGTGGGCTAGACATCAGATCTAAACTACCGAGAGACCAGGGGAGGGTAAAGCTATGAGGAAACTGCAGATTTGAAGTGAAAAATTGCCACTGTTTGAGGCAGGAACTGAACCCAGGACCTTTCTGTCCAGAGGCCAACGTCTTGTAACCTCTAGGAAGTTGCTCTGACTCTCGGAATTACTATCTGCTACTGGGATGTCATTGTCTGACTCTCTCTCTTTCCAGGTTTTATCATCTATTGCCAGGATGACATTGGCCTGACTCTCTCTTCTTTAGTTTTAATGTTTGCTTCCAGGATGTCATTGTCTGGCTCCTTTTTTCGCAGTTTTACTGTCTGCTGCCAGGATATTATTGTCTGACTCTCTCTTTCAAGGTTTTATCGTCTGCTGCCAGGATGTCATTGACTGACACTTTCTTTCTTGGTAATACTGTCTGCTTCTAGGATGACATTGTCTGGTTCGTTCTTTCTTGGTTTTAATGTCTGCTTCCAGGGATGTCATTGGTCTGACTCTCAGTTTTAATGTCTGTTGTCAGGATGTCATTGGTCTCTCAGTTTTAATGTCTGTTGTCAGAATGTCATTGGTCTCTCAGTTTTAATGTCTGTTGTCAGGATGTCATTGGTCTCTCAGTTTTAATGTCTGTTGTCAGGATGTCATTGGTCTCTCAGTTTTAATGTCTGTTGTCAGGATGTCATTGGTCTCGCAGTTTTAATGTCTGTTGTCAGGATGTCATTGGTCTCTCAGTTTTAATGTCTGCTGTCAGGATGTCATTGGTCTGACTCTTGGTTTTACTGTCTGCTAACAGGATGTTATTGGTCTGACTCTGTTTTAATGTCTGCTGTAAGGATGTCATTGGTCTGATTCTCAGTTTTATTGTCTGCTGCCAGGATATCATAGGTCTGACTCTCTCTTTTTATTTTTACTGTCTTCTAGCAGGAAGTCATTGGTCTGACTCTCAGTTTTAATATCTGCTTCCTGGGATGTCATTGGTCTTTCAGTTTTAATGTCTGCTGTCAGGATGTCATTGGTCTGACTCTCTATTTTAACATATTCTGTCAGGATGCCAATGGTCTGACTCTCTCGGTTTTATTGTCTACTGCCAGGATGTCATTGGTCTGACTCTTTCTTGGTTTTGATGTCTGCTGTCAGGATGTCATTGGTCTGACTCTTGGTTTTACTGTCTTCTAACAGGATGTCATTGGTCTGACTCTTGGTTTTACTGTCTGCTAACAGGATGTTATTGGTCTGACTCTCAGTTTTAATGTCTGCTTCCTGGGATGTCATTGGTCTCTCAGTTTTAATGTCTGCTGTCAGGATGTCATTGGTCTGATTCTCAGTTTTACTGTCTGCTGCCAGGATATCATAGGTCTGACTCTCTCTTTCTTGTTTTTACTGTCTTCTAGCAGGAAGTCATTGGTTTGATTCTGTCTTCTTCTCTTATTATTATTAAACATCTCTTATTATTTACTGGACAAAATTCTGAGAAGTTTCCTCAAGGGGCAGTTCATGTAAAATGAGTCTTGATATATCTTTTTCCTGTTGCTCTCAGGGGAGCAGAAGCGCCTGTGACCTGTGGTCACAATAGCAGGGTCGGCGCACCATCAGCTGACCAAGACCTGGCAGTTCTACTTCCTCGTGGTCTCCCTGGTAACAGTCTGCATCAAAACAGACTGGCTAACAGAAGCTAGGATCGCCATGTTCCCTGTAGTGGTAGCTGTTACTGAAATAGAAGACCCAGTATTGCAGTACCTCTGGGCTGGACTAGTAGTTTCCCAGCATAGCCTGGGATACACAACTCCAACTTCTCCAGTAAGAGCCGGGAATGTTAAGAAAGCCACTACGACCCGCCACATCAAATGAGTGAAAGGGCAACTTGCCCACATCAATTCGTGGCAATCCGTCAACAACAACAACCTGTTGCTCTCTGTCATTCACTTTCACATAAAAGCAATGAACTACACAGCTCTTAGATTCTCTTTAGCAGTTTAGTTTGATTTTTGTGTTGAACAGACTGAACCTCCAAATTAGACTGACAAAAGCTACTCTAGCTGTATATATCTTTTTGCTGACATCTGTTATGCCTATTCCTATTTATGGTCACAATGTCTCTAAATATGTGAAAGTGTTCACTGGTACACACTCCTGGTTTTTATTAATATTATTTTGACTGGAGCTGGATTATTTCTCTTTAAGGTCATGACTTCTATCTTTTTTATATTTATATTCTTTTTCATTTTTTCTGGCATTCAGCCAAAGGCTACTATAGGAATTAATAGTCATCTTCAAAATTCACCCTTGAAAATATGTTCAGTGGGTGTAAATGCATTGTGTTGTCATCTGCAGCTCTAATATTTGTGTCTTTGGGCCAAAGCCACAACCCCTAATCGCTTGGCCAGACTGGTTAGTTTATTTTTAGGAGCACCACTTGGAGATGGAGTAGGGTTTGGATCCTAACACACACAATCAGCCATGGATCTCTGACCACTCTCAGCGAAGAGGTTGAAAGGATATCTGGATCCTCAAGATCATATTGTCTCATTTATTGACCACTTCTGTTGTTGATTCTATGTCTTCTCTTGAATTTAATGGTAAATGTATTGTCTTTTGTTTTTTTTGCGTTCACCAACTTTCATTTCTTGCGAAGTCCCCTAAAGCTCTAGTGATTGGGAATTAATTTGTGTCGTTTCTCGTCTAATTCATATTTTAAAGTGTCTGCAAGTCAAAATCTCCAGCATAAGAAGTTTAATTATAAAGAATATGTCATTAAAGCAACCGTGTTTGATTACTTCTTGTAGAAATCAAAGATTTTCTGAGAAAATATTGACAAAGCCCAGAATGTTTGCATTATTTCATAAGATGATTTACGTCAAATTATTTATTTCAAACAATTTTAGAGCTGATTCTAAAGTATGTAACTAATAATAGTACAAAGTTTTTTTTTTTATATTTGTTTTGATAAAGTATCATAAAACTTTACAAAACCATTTTGAAAATGTCGAACACTCTGCGATCAAAATTATTTTGAAAATACTATGATTTCATAAACACAGGACTTTCTCATATATATAAATTCATAAATATTAAAATAAAATATAGATGCATTGGAGATATTTTTATATAATTGTGAAGAAAAATGGTTTGTGTGTCCAAAATTATTATTTCTGAAAGGATTTCCTTACATAGATAACTTGGGATATGGTTGATAAATGGGAAAATTGAAAAAAAGTGTTTTAATTTTCTTTCGAACGTCTTCTTTGGTACAGACCTAGATTTTTCTTCAGTAGGGAAAGAATTAAAAATGACTAGTTCTATTCTACAGTGTCAGGCTTAATGTAGCTCCTTGATTGTTGATGGAGAGTTAAGAAGTGATTTCAATTCTGTTTCCACCCTTCCGGTACTAGTGTGAGTTTCACTTATTCACTCTCTCTCTCCTGACTATTACTACCACTTATGATTTCTCTGGGATCATCTTATGCCCTGTTTCTAAAAGTTGTATTAATTTTTTTACAAATTTAGAGTCCTTTCTTTATAGTCATTTATTTATGTGTGTGCCATATTTGTTTTGCTATGAATTTATTTGAGTATCTTTATATTTTTTTGTTTAGGGACATCTTGCTAGACTGTAGTCTTGCTGCTCTTTGCTTTTAACCTTTAACTTGTATTTTTGCATTAAAAAAAAATATTTTAATCCTTCTTGAACTAGCTGATACTATCACAGAATTATTTTTTTCACAGGCTTTACTTTTTTTCTTCACAACTCCACTTGTTACTTTGGTTGCTTTTATTATACTGGTCTAGGCTGGTGTCCTCCCAATATCAATCAAACATTATTAGACTAAATACAGTTTGTAAGTTTAATTTGATTAATGCTAATGAATGTCATTTACAAAGTTTAGTGTATTTGATTAAAAAAAACAAATATAGACTTGAAACTTACGATTCTTTTTCTTTTTCCCCATAGCTGGATACAACTGCAGTGCTAAAGATCACTGAGAGGACTCTGAGTGTGTGTCAAAGGATGTACTCTCTAGGTTTTTAGAAAAAAACTAAGATAGACAAAAATATAATTTTAGAAAACATAAATGATTTGAAAAAACACTTATCCACCTGAAAGTTTTGCTATAAATTTATGTCTAGACTATTTACAATCATAAGAGGACTGTTCAGTGGCAGTTGGCTTTAAGCTGCAGCTCCTACTGGAAATAAAAAAACACACATACTGTCTACTAAATTAATACACTCCAGACAAGTATGTTGGTCATAAAACTAGACATTCATTTCAGCAACATGTGCATTGATTTCTGCTTTCATATCAGCAACATGTGTGCACTGATTTCTGCTTTCAGATCTGCAATATGTGTGCATTTATTTCTGCTTTCATATCAGCAACATGTGTGCACTGATTTCTGCTTTCATTTAAGAAAAAGACTGGTTGTGAAGTTTTCTTCTTCAGTGCACACCTTTAGATGTCAAAATTAACAAGTTTTGAAGAAAGTGTTGGTCAGCTCAAGGCTGGTGACATCTACATACATCTTGTCCCCCATACATCTTGTCCCAGTATGGTACCAGTGATGGCCACAAAAGCCTACTCTGTTGATCATATATTGGGCATAATTGTAACAGATGTCCAGCAGTCATTTTACCTGTGCCACAGTTACATTATCAGAAGTTCCTATCCTTAAGGTTTTAAAAAAGGTGATATTTCAATCTGTTCAGAGTCTACAAATTCTTACTTGTTCTTTTCTCTTGAGCTAGTAGTAGGCATCATTTTTCTGTTGAGCTAGTAGTAGGCATCATTTTTCTGTTGAGCTAGTAGTAGGCATCATTTTTCTGTTGAGCTAGTAGTAGGCATCATTTTTCTGTTGAACTAGTAGTAGGCATCATTTTTCTGTTGAGCTAGTAGTAGGCATCATTTTTCTGTTGAGCTAGTAGTAGGCATCATTTTCTTGTAGCCCCAGTTTTCTGTATTCTATTTGTTCATGTATTTTATTCCTGAAAAACCTCTTTGATTCTTCATAAGATGTACTTGTATCTGACTTGTGTAATTTGCCACCTGCCATTGCCAACCTGTCTGCTTCATCGTTTCCAGGAATATTGCAGTGAGATGGAATCCACTGAATCAGTTTTGCATCTCTGACAGAGCTTGTAAGTGTTTCTCTTAGATAATTCAGGTTTTAATTGTTATGACTCGCCAGCGGTGTAACTACTGACAGAATGTGAGAAATACATTTTCTTCTCCGATTCTGGGATTCACACTGACCATATGACTTAAAAAATAGTCTTTGGTCACAGATGATGATTTTCACTAACAGTCAGTGAGCCACTTATATTCTACAAATGATGTGCTTACCAAGACATGTGGGGTCCCTAATTACAGAGCACAATAAATTGTTTAATATAAAATAAACTAAAAAATCGCAAATTACAACACAACTCACAGATATATTGTATTTAATGTAATATATACAGTAGAATGAACATATAAAAAGCCTGGTTTTAATGATAATTCTGATATAACAACAATTTTTAAAACAACTAAAAATGAAAAGAGAACTACGAAACACAATTAGAACAAAACAAATGAAAATTTTGGGGCATGTTAAAAGACACAACAGCCTAATAAAAGTAATAATGGAAGGGAAAATACAAGGTGGCAGAGGCAGACCAAGACTAACATGGACAAGTAATATCAAAAGATGGACAAGTCAACCAATCTGCACCATCAAAGCAAGAGACAGGGTGGAATGGCGCTCCATGGTAGCCAACCTTTGATGCGGAGACGGCACTCAAAGATGATGATGATGACAATTTTTCTTCTTTATTCCATATTTCTTTTTAAATTTGTTATTCTATTACCCAGCCTGAAAATTGTTAAAATGCATTTTGAAAATGTGTAAGTTTGCAAGTTAATGGTATGTATTTTTCTCAAGTCATTAAAACTGTTAGCACATTGGCTTTCAGTAGCAGCAAGAAAGGCAACAGCATATCACTTGAAGTGATGGTGATCACAGAGAAAGTAGAAAAAAATGTTTAATCAAAAGCAGAAATATGCAGTGTTCATGATGTTCCCTCAAGAACACACTATATGCAATCCCAAAGGACAGAAACAACATTGTATCAGTGTTTACAAGCGGTGGTTTTGGACAGAATGGAAGGAAAATTAGGAAGCCAATTACAAAGATGCTGACTGAGCTTTGCATACATGGTTCCAGCAAGCTAAAAGCAAGAATACCCCAATTTCAGGACCCATCCTTATTGAAAAGGGTAAAGAGCTGGCAGAGAGTTTAGGTCATACCAATTCAACCGAAGTATGGGCTGGCTGAGCTGATTCAAAGTGCATCATGGAAATGTAATGAAATTAGTCTGCAGCGAGGCTGGATCAGATCGGTTTCAAGAGAAACAACTGATAAGTGGAAGCAAAATAAATTACAGGAAATTTCAAACAATTTGAATTTTAAAAAATATATACATTGTGGATCAATAGGTCTGTTTCATAAGTGTGTTAAAAACAGTATCATCATCAGGTCGCATGTCCTTTGCAGAACGTTGCATTCATCACAGCCCGTCTGAGAGAATCTCTGTTTCTGGCCAGATCTCCCACTTTTTCTGTTATAATGTGCAAGGTCTCCTTAATGTCTTGAAAACCTCCTTCTTGGTCTGCCCTGATGCGTTTCCCAGGAACCATGCCTTCCATTATTGTTCTATCCAGCTCGCTGTGTCTTTTGATGTGGCCATCATATTTTGATTTCCTCTGTAGAATGGTGTTTTTAAACCAGTTCTTTTTCATGTTTAAATGTATCATGTCATCATTGCTCTTTTTCCATTAACCAAGTTTTTCTGTTGCATTTTGTTTCAAATAAAACTATTTTCTTCCTTGCTGTTTGTCCATGATTCACAACTGTATGTTGCTTTCGGGAAGATACATGTCCTTAGTAATTTTAATTTTACTACACCACCACACTCCCTGAAAAAGGAGAAGTATGAGGTGGTTACAAGATTCCAAAAGACATAATTTCTATTTTGATCACTACCAACATAAATAGTGGCAAGCTGCCCCTACTTGTAAGAGAAAAATTTGATTAGCCACGTTGTTTTAAAAATATGAGAACACTGCCGACAGAGTACAAGTTGAACAAAAAATCATGGATGACTGGGTCAACATGTGAACAACTGGTGCGCAAGCTGGACAGAAAATTATTGTTGCAGGGAAGAAGTATCACTCATATTGTGGACAATTACTAAGTTCATCCAAATTCAACAAGTTTGACAGCTATTTCTTTGTTTACAGAGTATATTCACCTATTATTAAACATGATAAATTGGATATAACGAGATCCGGTTGTTAACAACAATATTTCTATGATGGTCCCGAGGATCTCATTTTATTATATTGGATTCTACTGTCATATCATCATCATCATCAAGTACCGGGCCTGCTGGCGTAGGTGATCATACATGTCTTCCACAACTTTTGATCCCGACAGCTATTTATCATTTCTGTTGTTGACCTTCTGCCAAGCCATTCTCTTAAGCTGTCTGGTATTTTTTCTCTTTGCTTCCCTCTATCTCTTCATCCCTCAATTTTCCCAGTTGTTACAATATATTCCAGTTGTTGTCTTCTCATTTATTACATGGCCAAAAAAATTATGATTATTTCTTCCTAATATTTGAAATTACCTCTCGTTTTGCTGTGACCTCCTTCAGAACATTTTCATTACTCTTCTTGCTGTTCATGGTATTCTCAACATTCTTCTGTAAAATCACATTTCTACAGACTCCAGTGAGTGATTTCTTGTCTGTTATATATTATTATTATTATAATTATACAGTATCAGTATGAGTATGTCATTATGTGTAATAATAATTTATTATAATTATATGTATTATATGTGTAATAATAAAATAATGTATTATTATAACAATGGTAGTCTGTAAGTAATAATGAAAATTATGCTCAGTTAAGATTAATTATTAATAAATAAAATGGATATTTCAATTTCTAATTATTAGATTAGAATAGATTACCATCTAATTTCACTTAATTCCTCAATTTCGGAAAGAAAAGAAATTCATTTCAGCTGAGGAGGTAAGTAAGTAAATTAGTAAGTATAAGAAGTAACTTAGTAAGTAAGTAGTTTTAACTTAGTTTAGTAGTAGTAGTAGTAAATTCTAAGTAAAGACAAAGACGACACGAGACTTTACTTTACTAAACTTTACTTTACACTTTACTTTCTGTGAGTTAACTTTTAACTGTACTGAACTGTACTTACTACTACACACTTTACTTTACTACTTACATTTTTTTTCCATATAAACACAACTAGTTAAAGAATTATATTAAACTGCACGACTAACATGAAAAAGTCATAACTGAACCGACAGTTGATATATTTTAATATCTCAAGACTAGTATCTTAAGTATCAACTTATCCAGTTTCTTAGTATCTGCTAGTCTTGGAGACCACGGTGCCAGCTCCAATAGTCAAATGTTTATAGACGCTAAACAGCATGGATTACTTTTTACTTCCAGTGGCTACAAAACCCGAATTATATATATCATCATCATCGAGTGCCGTCTCCGCAACGAAGGTTGGCTACCATGGAGCGCCATTCCACTCTGTTCTTGCTTTGATGGTGCAGGTTGTCATAGATTGACTTGTCCATCTATTGATGTTACTCGTCCATGTAAATCTTGGTCTGCCTCTGCCTCTTTTACCTTGTATTTTCTCTTCCAATATTACTTTTAGTAAGCTGTTGTGCCTTTTAACGTGTCCCAAAAATTTAATTTGTCTTGTCTTTATTGTATTTAGTAGTTCTCTTTTATTTTTAGTTGTTTGAAAACTTCATCATTTGTTTTCTTTTCCTTCTATCCAATTCTACCTATTCTTCTATATATATCCACATTTCAAAGGCTTCAAATTTCTGTTCTGTTTTCTTGTCTAATGTCCATGTTTCTGTACCATACAGGAATATTGAGAAGATGTAACATTTTGCTTTTCTTAGTTTCAGCCCTACTGTTATTTGTTTTGTTGTTAGTATATTTTTCATGTCATTAAAATTACTTTTTGCCATACCTATTCTTTTGTTTATTTCAATTTTACATTTTCCATCACTGGTTATAGCATGTCCCAGGTAGTTGTAGCTCTGGACTTTCTCCGGATGTATTCCTTCAACTGTGATATTTAATTGTAGGTCTTGAGAATTTTCTTTGTTTATGTTCATAGTTTTAATCTTTTTGATATTCATATCTAGTCCATATTTTTTGCTTGTCATGTTTATCACATTAAGTAATTGTTGTAGGTCTTTAGGATTTCCTGCTAGTAGAACAGTATCATCAGCATATCTTAGGTTATTGATTATCTTTCCATTAATGTTTAGGCCTGGCATCTCTGAGATGTTTTTAAAGATTTGCTCAGTGTATAGATTGAACAAGCTTGGTGATAGGATGCATCCTTGTCTTACTCCTCTTTTTATATCCATAGGTGTAGAGTTCTTTTTATATTTTATTATTGCTGTTTGCTCCCAGTACAAATTACATATTAGTCGTATGTCTGTGTCGTCTAGATTTATATCCTTTAGGCAGTCTATGAGTTGGTTATGGTGTATTCTATCGAAAGCTTTGGTGTAGTCTATAAAGCAGGCATATATTGGTTTGTTTATTTCTATGTACTTTTCAATCAATGTTCTCATGCTAAATATGGCTTCTTTTGTGCCACTGTTTTTCCTGAATCCAAATTGTTGCTCATCTAATTCAGTATTGATTTTATTCTGAATCCTTCCCTGTATAACTTTTAGTAAAATTGTTGTTACCTGGCTCATTAGGCTTATTGTTCTCAAATCACTGCATTCAACTGCACCATTCTTTTTAGGCAATGCAAGGAAAGTTGATGTTTTAAAATCGTTTGGTATGTATCCTGTATGGTATATGTCATTGCCTATGTCTGTGATCACTTCGATGCCAAAGTCTTCTAGAGCCTGTATCATCTCTATGTGTATATTGTCAGGTCCTGCTGCCTTTCCCTTTTCATTGTTTTTATAGTTTTTTCTACTTTTGATTTCAGAATTTTATAGTTGTATGTACATTTTATGAATGGCTTTTTGTCCCTTTCGTCATGAAATAATTCTGTTATATATTCCTGTCATCTATCTATTATATCTGTGTTGTCAATCGAGTATGCCCTGGCCATTCTTACTGTCAGTACGACTCAAATTGATAGGCTGGAGAAAATACAAAATGAAGCCATGCGCATTATCCTGGGATGTACGAGGGACACTCCCTGTGTAGCAATGAGGTATCTTCTTGACTTTCCAACCATGGATGACAGAATCAAGATCTGGAGAGCACGAGCATACCTGAAGATTAGTACAGATACAGAGCATCCATTGCACCACGTGCTCAACACAGAGAAAGGTACCAGGCTAAAAAGAGGCAAATTATGGGTGGGCCGAGCAGAAGATGTCATCAAACAGGTCTGTGGGCTTACCAATATCAGCGTTGGTGATGAGTGGATACCGGTGTCTACGTCATTCAAGGGGACTTTCTCATATATTGTCACACTCGACAGGAAAAGTAGGGAACAGAACCCGGTCGTGGTTAATGCTGAGGTCAACGGTCTCATCTGCGATAACACCGATGAGAAAGATGCAGTCATCTATACAGACGGATCTGTGAGACGACACGAAAGAAGTGCATGGGCATTTACAAAACGCTCGGCAGGCAGAATAGCCAAGGAAGACAGTGGTGCATACGCCATGACCACGAGTAGCATGACAATGGAGGTGATGGCAGTGACCAAGGCATTCAAATGGTTAGAGTCACAAGACTACATCCACGCATGTATACTGAGTGATTCGATGAGCATGATAAAAAAAGTGGAGGCGGGCTTTGTACGCATGAAATGGGTACAGTCGTTGCAGAAATCCAAAATACGTAAGGTCACCTTTGTCTATGTCCCTGGACATGCGGGAGTACGGGGAAATGAGAGAGCCGACAGATTGGCTAGCTGCGCTGTCGTTGAGGACGGGCAACGATGGATCGGGCGGACATCATCAATGCCCTTCGAGATGTGGGAAGAGCACAGGACTTCGACAAACACAGATCAACGTCACTTCTTCGGATGATGGAAATGGGAGTTAAGATGGGCACAGCCAGAAATGAGAAACTTGGTGGCCGTGTAAGAAGACTTATCAACCAACATAGAACTGGAGTCGTCAGGCGCTGGACACTGAGGGAATTGCTGAGGAGGAAATCTGAGCACCTATGGACATGTTCGGAGTGCAATGATGAGGACCCGCAAATAACTCAATAACTCTTCCCTCTTTGTTTGCAATACATCCGCTTCCTGCAGCTTTTTTGTCTTTATTAGTCTTTTTTTTTCCTGTGTGCATCTCTCTTAAGTTTTGTTTACTTTCCATAGTTTCGACTTCTAGACATCTTTGATTGAGCCAGTCTTCTTTTGCCTTTTTGCACACTCTCCGTATTTCATTGTCAATATTCTTGTATCTGGCAGTGTTTTTCGCTTGTCTTCTTTCTTCTATTTTTTATAAGATTTTGTCAGTTATCCATATTCGTTTTTGAAGTAGATAATCCGTTCCAAAAACTAATGCCTCTCTTCAAAATAATATCACTTACTAACCGTTTGGTTTGGTTTTCATTGTTTAAATTGTGTATGCAAACTGTTTATGTCATGACGTTATACGAAAGATTTCATTTGATACAAATAGATGGTTTTAATCTTGTCTTATTTGCAGTATATACGAACAAATACACCTAATGTTACTAGTAAAATAGAATGTTTACAGCTTCTACTGGTCAACATTATACTCGAAACAAAACAAACAAAATTCCAAAGATTTCTCGCAGGATCTATCCGCTGTCGCGCTTATATTAAAAACGTCACGACTGTTCTAATTAATTTCAAAGGCGTATAAAAACTTTTTGTAGAAGGGACATTTTACAATGAGTTTAAAGATTAAATTCGTTACACTTCAAACTATTGCATTGAAGATGTATCAATATTTTTACATAAAGTAATCGAGGGAGACTGTCGTTTAATATCAAACACAGAGAAGAGAACAATGCAAACTTTGAGGTTAAGCAAACGGTCATTTCAATGCTGGCCCCAAGAATTGAAATATTTATGTTCAAGGAATACAAGAAAGGAAGGAAGGAAGTATTAGACAGATTCGATAAAGAACTTATAAGAAGATATGTTTGTCGAAATGTTTGCTCTGAAGGAAACAGTGGCACCAAGGAAGTCGAACATATGGCTGAGAAAGAACAACGGCATTGAAGTTTCAAAATCTACATGATGGAGAACTGATGAGTGTAGACTTCCCCTTTAGAAAGTTGCTGGTGGAAGAACCATTATTTGTGAGAAGTAACATCGAAAACATATGCCCTCAAACTTTATCAAATATCTCGGAAACCCCTGAACGGATTACCATGATTTTACATGTAGCCTTACATTATCCATGACGTTACAAATGTATAATTTAAAATAGTGTAGGAAGTACAGTTTACTTAAAGTGGCTGGTCCGTTTGAGCTTTGTCAGTGGTTCAATTATTGCGCCCCTTAAAAATAGATTGTTACTGTAGGCTTAACAATGTCTTGACTTTTGTTAAACCACAGGCGTATCATCAGAATGTGGGCAAACTGTTACAAATAATGCATTGGTTTCACCTTGTACGCTACATGTTTCTATGAAACAATTATCAATGTCTGAAGGAATCAAGCGAGGATATTGTAAAAGCAGCAATTATAGTGAATGCTTTTTACGCTGAACAAATTATAATTGGTTATATTCAGTATTGAAGTCAAATCTTCTGGATGATTGGAATGGTCCTGAAAATGGCCTGTTTCACAATATGATGTCAACATGTCGTTAAGCAAATGTATTTCGCTGCAGATTTCTTCATAATAGTGATTCTCATTCAGAATCAGACGAGTCTAACAGGTTGATTACTGCTTTCGGCTGAATAAACCACAAACCATCCTTCTTCCAATATTCCTCTTCTTAACGTAAGACATGGTCCTCACATTTTGCCAAGTAGTCTTTGTATATCTTTGAGAGGGCGTGATTTTTAATTGGTCATAAACTATGGAAACTTGCGAAAGCTCTGAGCAACGAAAACAACTGCCGACCTCCAATATCATTAGCACACAATCAGAACATCCTCACAGGCAAAAGGGCAGCAAATCTACTGATAGAGACTTACAAAAACATTAGTAGAATAAACATTCCAATAGACAAACAGAAAGCTGCAAGACGGGAAAACCAAGATGCAAAACACATGCCATTAGCACCAGAAGAGCATCAGACGACCATCTTTACCCCAACTGAATTAGATGTTGCCCTCAAAGGATTGAAGCTCAAAAGTTCCCTGGTAAAGATGGAATCTCCAACGAAATGCTCCTAAATCTGGGACAGAAAGCCAAGAGCCAGCTTCTAAGGATAATAAATGCTAACTGGAAGTATGCCGGCAATCTGGAATGAAGCTATTATGGTGCGCATCTCAAGCGTGGAAAAGACCCACAAGACCCAAGTAGCTATAGACCAATTAGCCTACTGAGCTGCCTGAGTAAAATCATGGAAAGGCTGGTTAACAGAAGACTTATGTGGCATTTGGAGACAAAACAACAAATCGTACCACAACAAAGTGGCTTCCGTCAGCACAGATCAACTGAAGACCTGGTCACCTACATTGCACAGGAAATAGAGGATGCTCTACAAGAAAAGAAACACACACTGGCAGTGTGGGTCGACATGGAGAAGGCTTTTGATAGGGTATGGTGAAAGGGTTTAAAGAACAAGTTTTTTATACTTGGCATACAGGGTCGTTTATTCAATTGGGTCTCTCAATACCTTCAGGATAGAACGGTCAGAGTACAAGTACAAGGTCAACTAAGTAAGAAGGTCTCTATCGAACAAGGTGTACCACAAGGCGGAGTCTTGTCCCCAACACTCTTTTTAATTTTCATAAATGACATCGTAATGGACATTCCACCCAGACTACATTCAGCAATATACGCAGATGATCTGGCGTTATATGTTCGCGAGGAAAGTATGTCGGTGGCTGGACCCAGGATGCAAAATGTCCTAGGTGAACTTGAAAAATGGACGAACACCTGGTTCTTACCAAACAACGAAAAAAAAATACATATACAATTTTCAGCCTATCAAGAAACACACTCTCTGCAAACTTGAAGATAAAAGACCATACACTCCCTGTTGACCAAAACCCAATATATCTTGGCGTCACCGTGAATCGCAGAATGACTTGGAAAAATCAGATAGACAGAGCAAGGAAAACAGCCAGAAAACAACAAATATTATGAAGAAATTGGCAGGAACGGACTGGGAGGGGGGAGGGGCAGACAGCAATATTTTGAAAAGACTATACGAGGAAGAGTCAGACCAGTTCTAGAGTATGGAGTCACAGCCTCGGCTATGGCTTCCAAATCACACCGTAGCAAAATTAACAGAACACAGAACCAAGCTGCCCGTATCATCACTGGTGCTATGAAATCTTCACCTATCAAGACTCTAGAAACAGTAGCAGGTTTATAACCCTTAGATGACAGACGGGTCACTAAAGTATTGCAACAAGTGGAGAAATATAGAAGGCTCCTTAGCCACCCCATGCACCAAAGAATAACTGGTTCCGGAATTGTACGACTAAAGAGGAGAAACTTCGCTGCAATTGCCAATGAACTAACTATTGGAGACCCAGTACTTTCCCAAACAATATTGAAACCCTTGGGCCATCTGATATGTTTCCTCATGGAAAACATAAAATACCAGAACTTAAGGAAAATATAACAGGAATCATGAAAAAGGCACCCAATTAGACACAGAAAGAAAACACGTAGCAGAAAAACATATATACGATACCTACCCACAGGACTCTTGGTCCCACATATACACAGATGGTTCTGCAACAAATGCCACCAGAAATGGAGGGGGAGATGTGTTCTTGGCGCTGAATAATCAGGACGAGATCACCAAGTCAACAGCTACTGGAAAATTCTCAAACAACTTTAAAGCAGAAACTGAGGCCATCAGAGATGCTGCAACACTGACTACTCAACACAAAAATAACACGCACAATAAATTGGTGACTCTGACTGATGCACTGTCAGTACTATCAGCTTTAAAAAGTCCCAAGAACAATGAACTAGATAACTTGAGAACAACTCTGGACCAACTATGCAATAACTTCCAGAGAGTAGTCATTCTGTGGATACCATCACACTGTAATATACACGGGAACAAACGCGCAAACAAATTAGCTAAAGAAGGAGGGAGATTACCACAAGAGAACCATCTGCTCAGTTATGATGAAGCCAAATCCATCCTCAAATGTCAGTTCCATGAAAAATGGAAACGAGAACACCCAAAGCATAACGAGAGTGACGGATACCACCAACTATCAAGGAGGGATCAAGTCATCATACTTCGCCTACGCACTGGCCACAATAGAATGAGAAAACACATGTTCACCAAATTCAAAATATGTACAACCAGCCTATGCCACTGTACACTGGACAATATGACTACAAAACATGTTCTACAGGATTGCCCCCAGTACACAGACCTGAGAAGAGCAATGTGGTCCACGCCCACTTCCCTGGAAGAAAAATATATGGGACAATCGATTCGCTTAAACAAACAGCTGACTTCATGAGAGAGTCTGGAATCCTACTCTGATTGAGTCTTGATCGCAGAGAGAGAGAGAGAGAGAGAGAGAGAGAGAGAGTGACTTAACATCGCATGATTTGATTGTTTTATTTTCAGGTGCTACTTGTCCTTCGACTTTTGCCCAAACTAGTTCTTTTAGTAGCCAACCTTCGATGTGGAGACGACACTCAGTGGTGATGATGATTCAATGATGTCGGGACTTTTATCTGCTTGTGCAACTACGTTATAACGTGATACATTGGTCGTTATTAAAGAGGTTGAAAGCACAACCATGATATTTGGGGTCTAAGTGAAGTGAGGTGGACAGAAAATTGGAGATGCAGAACAAGAGCTGGAGAAAACAGTATATTTTTCTGGGAGAAATGATGACCAGCGCCATGAAGGAGTTGCTATTGTTGTGAACAAACAGACAGAAAAACCTATTAGAATGGAAGCCCATAAATCCGCGCATAATATGAGCTAGATTCTACTCAAGGTTCACAAAGACAACTATCCTTCAATGCAAGGCCACAACTGAACAGGCAACAAAGGATCAAAAGAATGACTTTTATGAATGTCTACAGGACCACATCAACAAGACGCCATCACATGACATTTTACCTGTAATTGGAGATTTCAAGCTAAAGTTGGATCTGATAGTGATGGCTATGAACAGTGCATGGCAGTACATGGTGAAGGAAATATGAGCAACAATGGAGAACACTGCTGATTTATGCATAGAAAATTGACTTAATATAGGGGCACTATTTTTCAACACAAACGCATTCACAAAACAACGTGGACATCACCAGATAGAAAAAGTACCAATGAAATCGACCACATTGCAGCGAGAAAAATTGGATTTGCACTCTCAAATGTCCGGACAACTGTTTCAACGACACCTGTGAACAGTCAACCGGGAACTGTACATGCAAGGGAACGTTCTACGGGTCAGACTGCATTCTCAAATCTCCGGACAACTGTTTGAACGAAACCTGTGAACAGTTAATCGGGGCCTGCGTCTCGTATGTGATGATTCCCACGTTAAGAAGAGTCTGCCGACTACAACAAACCCAAGCATATGGATACCTTAATGTGTTTCTGTGCTGGACATGGTTCATTTCTTGGTTATTCACATATCATCCTCACAACTTAGCTGCTGTGAGGATACTCAACCGCTACCGTTCCATTCTCCTCTCTGATCCCACTACCCGTCTACTTTTTAGTGATCCCCCGATGATCGCGTTTAAACGTGACAGGAATCTGAGAGATATTTTGGTTAGGAGCCATCTCCCTCGCTCCCACCCTCAACACTTCGGTACGGCCCCTTGTGGTCGAAACTGTATTACCTGTGCCTATGTGCTCCCTGCTGACTCGGTTTTGTTCCCTAATGGACGGTTCGAGATCAAGCATAGCTTCACGTGTGTGTCCCGCAACATCATTTATGCCATCATATGCCAACGATGCCACATGACCTATATTGGTGAGTCTGGGAGAAGATTAGCGGAAAGATTTTGTGAACATCTACGTGATGTCCAACAAAATACTGGTACTCCGGTATCTTCCCACTTCAACTCCCCTGATCACAAGGGCAAAGACGACATCCGTGTCACTGGTATTGTCCTTTGTCACTCTGGCGACCGCAGCCGCTATACTTTGGAAAATCGCCTTATAGTCCAGTATGGTTCGCTGACCCCGAGAGGTATGAATGTATCACACTCATACGCATAGTTTCTTTTTGCTTGCTCCTTCCCTTTTGCATAGCCTTCTCTACTACACATATTTGGGTTCTTTGGTCTACTTACTATGCCATGCTTTTTATAGTTCTTCTCTCTAGTCCCTTATGAGACACTTCGGTTTTCTCCTCTATAATTTTTTTCTGTGCTTCTTACCCCTCATTTATTTTTACTGTACCCCACTCTCAGACATCTCACTCTTAGCGTCTTTTTACACCTGTCAGACTACTATTCGATTCTTTCTCCTTTGTGTTTGCACACTGACCCCTGTGTTAACTCCTCTGGTTCTGTTTACATTTACGCACTTTTTGGCACGATTTTCGACGTTCACGACAGCCGCACTTGGTTACGATTTTATTTTGGATTTCACAGGATAGTTTTATTTATTGTTGTTGTTTTCTTTAACACATTTCGATTGTTTTTGTTTTGGTTGTTTCGTTATCAGTTTTGTGTGTGTGTTTTTATTGTTTGTTCCTGATGAAGGCCTATTGAGCCGAAACGTTGTTTAGTCTGTGTCGTCCACTTGTCACGTAAAGCTTCTTATATACCATTTTTTTTATTTTTTTATTTTTCCTTATATTCAGCTTTACTGCAGCTTCGCATTTTTATGCCTTAACCCTTCATTTCTTGGTGTTTTTCCGTGAAACCATGGCTCATATCTTGATGTATTTCTGTGCTAGCCATGGCTCATATCTTGATGTGTTTCTGTGCTAGCCATGGCTCATATCTTAGCTTGTGTGTGTGTGTGTGTGTGCTGGCCATGGCCCATATCTTGGTGTGTGTGCCATGTTAGTCATATCTCATATCTTGGTGTGTCCGTGTTAATCATGTCTCATATCTTTATGTTTGTATGTGTTTAGTCATATCTTAGTGTGTATCTGTGTAAGTCATGTGTCATATCTTTGTGTGTGCATGTTTGGGTTAGTGATATCTCATATCTTTGTGTGTGCATGTCTGTGTATGTCACATCTCATTTCCCTGTGTGTGCATGTCTATGTTGGTCATATCTCATATATTTGTGTGCATGTCTATGTTAGACATGTGTCATATCTTTGTGTGTGCATGTCTATGTCAGTCATATCTCATATCTTTATGTGCATGTTTATGTTAGTCATGTGTCATATATCTTGATGTGTGTTAGTGTTAGTCATGCCTCGTATCGCTGTGTGCATGTCTGTGTTGGTCACATCTCATATCTTTGTGTGTGCATGTCTGTGTTAGTCACCTCTAGTGACTCGGGCAGATGGTGCTCGTAAACCTGGGAGGGCAGACCATCTAAGGGCAGAATCCCCCTACAGAAAAGATCATCTGCTGCCTTGCAGGAAGATTGGGGACAATCAAAGGCAAAGGAATGCAAACCTGAATAAAATGCTGGCTGAAATCGGATGCACTGGGCCACTGGCGCAGAACACAGTGCAACGTTTTAACGGGTGTTCATTCAGAATGGATCTGGCAGACTCTAATTGTGATGTTCTATCTGTGGGGGCGATCAACACACTTAACCTGACAGTTGACTTCATGTGAGTCTGGAATCCTACTCTGATTGAGTCCTGATCGCAGAGAGAGAGAGAGAGAGAGAGAGAGAGAGAGAGAGAGAGAGAGAGAAATCATTGCATGACGTCAATGCAATCAGAGGCGCAGATGCCGGAAGCGATCACAATATGCTGCTATGCACAATAAAGTTACAATTGGTAAAGATACTTACATCAGCCCAGAACAGATATCAACAGCAGTTGACTGATACCACAGGCTCGGTTCCTTATAAACACTAAGAGATTCAAAGCCCTTTAGGGTAGACCAGATGAAGAGGTTGATGATCATTTCCAAAAGATACAAAATATCAATTGTTTTCTTCTTTTGTGGATCGCAAATTAAACTAAAAGTGAGACTTCACTTCCTGACAAAGTTGACCAGCTGTTAAAGAAGTGGGTTTTTTTTTTTACTCACATATTGAATCTTCAACAAAATGAGCCATTTCATCTGTTCGTATTTAGCGCTGTATTCTTATTCAAGGAAAGTTTCTTAGTTAAATCATATAGTGGCTTGTGCCGCGTTTTACCTCATTTATAAGGTAGAATCATCATCATCATCAAGTACCGGGCCTACTGGCGTAGGTGATCATGTCTCTCCACAAATTCGATCTCGGCAGCTATTTATCATTTCTGTTGTTGACCTTCTGCCAAGCCATTCTCTTAAGCTGTCTGTAATTATTTTCTCTTTGCTTCCCTCTTTCTCTTCGTCCCTCAATTTTTCCAGTTGTTACAATATATTCCAGTTGTTCTCTTCTCATTACATGGCCAAAAAATGATGATTGTTTCTTCCTAATATTGGAGATTAGCTCTCTTTTTGCTTTGACCTCTTTCAGAACATCTTCGTTTCTCTTCTTAGCTGTCCATGGTACTCTCAACATTCGTCTGTAAAACCACATTTCTACAGACACCAGTGATTTTCTTGTCTGTTGTCCTATTGTCCATGATTCACACCCATATGTTAAGTCTGGCTCAACATAAAATTTAAGAACTCTTTTTCTTGTTTCTATTGTCAAAAATGGATTGCATAGTATCTTCCTCATTTTTTGGAAAGCTGCTTTTGCCTTAGCCATTCTGCATCTCACCTCTTTTGTACATCTTCCGTCTGAGGTTAACAAAGTTCCCAAATATTTAAATTCATTTACCTGTTTTAATATTGTTCCACTTGTCTTTATTTTGCACTGAGGTGATGTCTTTTTCTATGTTGTTACCATTACCTCTGTCTTTTTGCTATTAAGGCTCAGTCCTTTAATTTTGCTTTCTTTCACTATAATGTCCAACATTTCTTGTAACTCATTTTCACTCTTAGCAATTAAGACTGTATCATCAGCATACCTTAGATTATTTATATAGATTGATTATATTAACGAATAAATTAATCACAGCTTACCAAGACCCCTCTTCACAAACCTAAAACATGATGAAAAAATACGTAGTCTGGTCAAGAGAATGATGATCAAAGCAGAAATGAAAAGGTTACCTGAAATATGCTGCGGCAAAGTCGGTTGTGTTGGGTTGAAGGATGACATTTTGCTATAAGCTTCGACACAACGCAACAAACGTATTTTTTTTATTCCAAAGGAAACGAAGATGATTTTCTCGAGTATTTTTATATCTATCTTTCAAATGAACTGCGTATTCTCTCTTGCCTATTTATTGTTCTTTTTCGAGCTTTCGAGCTAATTTCCAATATTAGGAAGAAACAATCATCATTTTTTGGCCATGTAATGAGAAGAGAACAACTGGAATATATTGTAACAACTGGGAAAATTGAGGGACGAAGAGATAGAGGGAAGCAAAGAGAAAAAATAACAGACAGCTTAAGAGAATGGCTTGGCAGAAGGTCAACACAGAAATGATAAATAGCTGCCGAGATCGAAAGTTGTGGAGAGACATGATCACCTGCGCAGTAGGCCCGGTACTTGATGATGATAATTTATTGTCCACGTGTCTGTACCGTAGAGTAGTGTTTAAAAATGTAAAATCGAAAAATTATAATTTATATGTAAATATAATAATAATATTTAATATTATAATTGACAACTAGTTTGTAATGTGTGTTTAGGGTCTATATAGGAGTAATGGTAGTGGCACACAGTTGTCCTAACACCGGCGCCAAGAAGGGAGATAAACAAGAATCAGTGAGAGAGAGTTACCGACCCCTGCTCTCAGAGAGACCAGTTTGACAGCACAGGTCGCTCATGTACGTGCCTTATTCTCATCGTTTTAACACACACACACGGATAATTTGCATTGTGTTATGTTACTATTTATCTTCATGTGGCGTCCTTAGTTAATTATACTTCCATTTCATATACTTATATGTATATAATATTAATAATATATATATATATATATTCATTTTAAAAATGAAATTAAATTACGCGTCGTGTAGTCTGGTAAGTGTAGTAGTGTCAGTGACTTGAGTGACTAGTGACTCGACTCAAGATTGACTGTTACTAGTGTTACGTTACTCAAGTTACTGTTACTGTCAGTGACTTTTCTCAACTTTAGTTTCTAACCTGTGACATAAACAATACATCCAAATTCATTCATTGATTTATCAATTATTCAATAAAATTTATTGTAAATTAAATGAATTCAGGTACTTAGGTCCTATAATTTATAATATATCACTATAATTATCAGATCTATCCACTATGATATGTGAAATACAATTACAATAAATAATAAAAAATAAATGATTGTGTATTTCTTCTCTCTTGTATCCCTGTCTCTCTTTGCTTGTGCTGTGTAGGGTAGCAGGAAATAGAAGGAAGAATGAGAACTCTAACCTGAACACTCTAACTTTCTAACTCTACCTTAACGCTGGCTTTTTGTCGTAATTCAATCCACACTATATTGACTATTGACTATATGTTGAATTTGTCTCGTTGATTTTATCTGCTGGGTGATATATAATTCAATTCACCCTTTCTTTTGTTTCCCAGTAATTTTACTCTGTAGCCGTTTACCTTTGCTAACTGACCTGTCCAGTCTTTTGTTTCTGTACTTCAATTTCAGGAGAAGGAAAACAAAGAGATCAGTTTTGAAGCTACTTCATTAACTTCATATAAGGCTGGCCTCAATAAGGATAATAATTAATAATAATTGTTTGCCTTTCTTTTTAGGAGACTGTGACAAACTCTGTTTAGTGTTAGTTAAAGGTTCTATTTTGAGTTATTATGATGATCATAATCATATCATGACGTTTGATATAATTGTATAATACAATGTATTGCACAGTAATGATTCACAATACATCATACATTTGGCCCATCTATACACTATTTGTCTGCTTCAGCTTATATGTTAAACAAATTGTAACTTTTAATTTATAACAAACATAATATGAACAGTTTGGTGTAAACACATATCAGTAATTAGCACCTGAGAGATACTTATGCCCCTCAGCACAATCTGAAACTCTAGCGCCTGAGAGATGCTTCCGTCCTTCAGCACACTCGTACACTCTAGGACCTGAGAGAGATACTTCTGCCATTCAGCACATTCTGAAACTCTAGCACCTGAGAGATGCTTCTATCCTTCAGCACACTCTGACACTCTAGAACCTGAGCCTTCTGTCCTTCAGCACACTCTGACACTCTAGAACCTGAGAGGTACCCATGTCCTTCAGCACACTCTGACAGTCTAGGACCTGAGATATACTTCTGCCCTTCAGTACACTCTTACACTTTAGAAGTCCTTCAGCACACTCTGACACTCTAGGACCTGAGAGATACTTCTGCTCTTCAGTACACTCTGACACTCTAGGACCTGAGAGATACTTCTGTCCTTCAGTACACTCTAACACTCTAGTGCCTAAGAGATACTTCTGCTCTTCAGTACACTCTGACACTCTAGTGCCTAAGAGATACTTCTGCTCTTCAGTACACTCTGACACTCTAGTACCTAAGAGATACTTCTGTCCTTCAGTACACTCTAACACTCTAGTGCCTAAGAGATACTTCTGCTCTTCAGTACACTCTAACACTCTAGTGCCTAAGAGATACTTCTGCTCTTCAGTACACTCTGACACTCTAGGACCTGAGAGATACTTCTGCTCTTCAGTACACTCTGACACTCTAGTACCTAAGAGATACTTCTGTCCTTCAGTACACTCTGACACTCTAGTACCTAAGCGATACTTCTGCTCTTCAGTACACTCTGACACTCTAGTACCTAAGAGATACTTCTGTCCTTCAGTACACTCTGACACTCTAGGACCTGAGCGATACTTCTGCTCTTCAGTACACTCTGACACTCTAGTGCCTAAGAGATACTTCTGTCCTTCAGTACACTCTGACACTCTAGCACCTGGGAGATGCTTCTGTCCTTCAGCACACTCTGACACTCAAGGACCTGAGAGATACTTCTGTCCTTCAACACACTCTAGAACCTGAGAGATACTTCTGTCCTTCAGTACACTCTGACACTCTAGAACCTGAGAGATGCTTCTGTCCTTCAGTACACTCTGACACTCTAGGACCTGAGAGAGATACTTCTGCTCTTCAGTACACTCTGACACTCTAGAACCTGAGAGAGATACTTCTGCTCTTCAGTACACTCTGACACTCTAGAACCTGAGAGATGCTTCTGTCCTTCAGTACACTCTGACACTCTAGAACCTGAGAGATGCTTCTGCTCTTCAGTACACTCTGACACTCTAGGACCTGAGAGAGATGCTTCTGCTCTTCAGTACACTCTGACACTCTAGAACCTGAGAGAGATACTTCTGCTCTTCAGTACACTCTGACACTCTAGAACCTGAGAGATGCTTCTGTCCTTCAGTACACTCTGACACTCTAGAACCTGAGAGATACTTCTGTCCTTCAGTACACTCTGACACTCTAGAACCTGAGAGATGCTTCTGCTCTTCAGTACACTCTGACACTCTAGGACCTGAGAGAGATGCTTCTGCTCTTCAGTACACTCTGACACTCTAGAACCTGAGAGAGATACTTCTGCTCTTCAGTACACTCTGACACTCTAGGACCTGAGAGAGATGCTTCTGCTCTTCAGTACACTCTGACACTCTAGAACCTGAGAGATGCTTCTGTCCTTCAGTACACTCTGACACTCTAGAACCTGAGAGATGCTTCTGCTCTTCAGTACACTCTGACACTCTAGGACCTGAGAGAGATACTTCTGCTCTTCAGTACACTCTGACACTCTAGGACCTGAGAGAGATACTTCTGTCTTCAGTACACTCTGACACTCTAGAACCTGAGAGATACTTCTGTCCTTCAGTACACTCTGACACTCTAGAACCTGAGAGATGCTTCTGTCCTTCAGTACACTCTGACACTCTAGAACCTGAGAGATACTTCTGTCCTTCAGTACACTCTGACACTCTAGAACCTGAGAGATGCTTCTGTCCTTCAGTACACTCTTACACTCTAGGACCTGAGAGAGATACTTCAGCACAATCTGAAACTCTAGCATCGGAGAGATACTTCTGTCCTTTAGCACACTGTCAAACCCTAACACCTGAGAGATACTTCTGTCCTTTAGCACACTGTCAAACCCTAACACCTGAGAGATACTTCTGTCCTTCAGTACATCTTACACTCTAGGACCTGAGAGAGATACTTCTGTCCTTCAGTACACTCTTACATTCTAGGACCTGAGAGAGATACTTCAGCACAATCTGAAACTCTAGCATCGGAGAGATACTTCTGCCCTTCAGTACACTCTTACACTATAGAAGTCCTTCAGCACACTTTGAAACTCTAGGACCTGAGATATACTTCTGCCCTTCAGTACACTCTTACACTATAGAAGTCCTTCAGCACACTCTGAAACTCTAGCACCTGAGAGATGCTTCTGTCCTTCAGCACACTCTGATACTCTAGCACCCGAGAGTCATGTCTGTCCTTCAGCACACTCTGACACTCTAACACCCAAGAGTCATGTCTGTCCTTCAGCACACTCTGACACTCTAATACCTGAGAGAGATACTTCTGTTTTTCAGCACACTCTGACACTCTATGACCTGAGAGAGATACTTCTATTTTTCAGCACACTCTGACACTGCACCACATTCTTATTCTGTTTGGTACCTATGTCATGATTTTCCATAAACAAATGACACAATGCATTCACATTTAATGGGTGAACCATCATCAGCAAGTACCTAGCCTGCTGGCATAGGTGATCATGTACAACTTTCAATTTTGACAGTTATTTATCATTTTTGTTGTTGACCTTCTGGCAAGCCATTCTTTTAAGCTGTCTGGTATCTTTTCTCTTTGCTTCCCTTTATCTATATCATCCCTCAATTTTCCCAGTTGTTAAATATATTCCAGCTTCCCTTCTCATAACATGGCCAAAAAATGATGATTGCTTCTTCCTAATATCAGATACTAGCTCTCTCTTTTGCTTTGGCCTCTTTCAGAACGTTTTCATTGCTCTTCTTAGCTGTCCATAGTATTCTCAACATTCCTCTGTAAAACCACATTTCTACAGACTCCAGTGATTTTTTTTGTCTGTTGTCCTATTGTCCATGATTCACATCCATATGTTAAGACTGGCTCTACATAACATTAAGAACTCTTTCTTGTTTCTATTGTCAAAAATGAGTTGGGAGTCACGATAGCTCAGTGGTTAGTGAACTGGACTACAAAGGACGAGAGGTCGGGTTCGATCCTGACTGACGGCTTCTGGGTTCATCCAGCCTTAAATGGGTACCTGATTTTTTCTGAGAAAGTATAGTGGCGCTGGTGTAATACTGACCACATTACCCCAAAATATTGTAAGTAAAGTAAAGCCATGCCTTGCTAGGCGTATGGGGAATGTGGTGTTAGGAGGAGGGGGAGGAGGGGAATGAGAAATCACCTCTGTTGTACATCTACCATCTGAGGTTAACATTGTTCCCAAATATTTAAATTCATTACCTGTTTGAATATTGTTCCACTTGTTCTGATTATGCATTGCGCTGAAGTCTTTTTCCTTGTTGCGACCATTACTTCTGTCTTTTTGCTATTAAGGCTGAGTCCCTTATTTTTGCTCTCCTTCACTATAATGTCTAACATTTCTTGTAACTCATTTTCACTCTGAGCTATTAAGACTGTATCATCAGCATACCTTAGATTATTTATATTATGTCCTCCTACTGTTATTCCAAGTATGCTCCTTATAGATCTTAAAATAATCTCACTATAAATATTAAATAAATCTGGTTACAGTACACAACCTTGTCTAACACCCTGTTTTACTTGTTGTAACATTCCAAATTGGTTTCCAGTTCTTATGGCCGCATGTTTGTTGCCAGTACGTGTTCTTTATTATTCTTTGATCTTTGCTGGTCTTTGTACAATGGGTGATCACAGAAGAAGGTACCATGACATTTGTTTTGCTCTCAACCTGGACAATCATCGCTCATCCTTTCTTTATCCCAAAGACACATTTCAAATGGTTGGTTTAAAGATGCTTTTAGTTAACCTAAGACAAATTTCATTTGCTATTTCTGAATATTTCTTAGAATTGATATTACATCTCTCCTCTTTTTACAAATATCGACATTTCTTCTTTTGTCTTGTGTCCTTAAAGGCATTCTTCTGAATCACTTCCTTTTAGTAGTTGTTGTTTGACATAGATTGTACAAGGTTGTCATATAGCTAAGCTGTATATTGCTCTTTTTATATACATTTTTGTGCTTTTTTTATGGTTAGTGTTGTTCAGTTATTTGGTTATTTTATTTTATTTTATTCATCTATTCTAAACCTTTAATGTTTATTGTTTGATGATGCAATACTTCCAAAATACATGAATTCTTTTCCCTGTAACATGTCCATATTTTCTATGTTCAGTGGTGCCTAGTACTTTGAACTTACTTCATTCCAGACCATTAAAACTCTGAATGATTTGAAGTTCAAATCCATCTTTCCATATAAAAATAACGGAAAGTGGATTATTCCGTTCTGAAACTCTAAACAGATAAATTGTGATACATTTAATAGCAAATTCTCAAAATTGAAGATAAAAATAACATAGTAGATTGCCATAAATATTAATTTAAAACATGAGAACAATAATAAATGCACAGTTATATAATAACATGAGAATTGCATTTAATGTAACTTAGTTGAAGAGTAGTGATATCTAATGTGGCTGGTGGAAAAGAAAAGTTACTGTTTGGAAGAGGCATCTATAAACACACCATATAACTGTAATTCTTGTTCAATTCCCCCCCCCCCCCCCCCCCTCTTTCCTGCTTGTTAGCACTACAGGTTGAGTGTTCACTTTCCATTTTTTCTATAGTGGCGTAATTGTACCATTTTCATGTTTTGTATTTTCACTTTGTGGTTGATACTACAATCTTCCACTTAGACTTTGTTTCTTCCACTCTTTTTTTTTTTACCTGCTATAGTAAGAATAGTTGATAGGTGTAACATCATAACCAGACATACACAAAATAACTGAGAAAAGCACATGAACTAAAGATGATATGGGCAAATAACATATGATATTTATAGATGATATCAGGGCTTTTTTCTAAAAAAAAATTATTATCATAACTCTATCATTTCATCCTTCATCATGTATCATTTCATCCTTCATCATGTATTATTTCATCCTACATCATGTATCATTTCATCCTTCATCATGTATCATTTCATCCTACATCATGTATCATTTCATCCTTCGTCATGTATTATTTCATCCTTCATCGTGTATTATTTCATCCTTCATCGTGTATCATTTCATCCTTCATCATGTATCATTTCATCCTACATCATGTATCATTCATCCTTCATCACGTATTATTTCATCCTTCATCATGTATCATTTCATCCTTCGTCATGTATCATTTCATCCTTCATCATGTATCATTTCATCCTTCATCATGTATCATTTCATCCTACATCATGTATCATTTCATCTACATCATGTATCATTTCATCCTACATCATGTATCATTTCATCCTTCATCACGTATTATTTCATCCTTCATCATGTATCATTTCATCCTTCATCATGTATCATTTCATCCTACATCATGTATCATTTCATCCTTCATCACGTATTATTTCATCCTTCATCATGTATCATTTCATCCTTCATCATGTATCATTTCATCCTTCATCATGTATCATTTCATCCTTCATCGTGTATCATTTCATCCTTCATCGTGTATTATTTCATCCTTCATCGTGTATTATTTCATCCTTCATCATGTATCATTTCATCCTACATCATGTATCATTTCATCCTTCATCACGTATCATTTCATCCTACATCATGTATCATTTCATCCTTCATCACATATTATTTCATCCTTCATCATGTATCATTTCATCCTTCATCATGTATCATTTCATCCTTCATCATGTATCATTTCATCCTTCATCATGTATCATTTCATCCTTCATCGTGTATTATTTCATCCTTCATCGTGTATTATTTCATCCTTCATCATGTATCATTTCATCCTACATCATGTATCATTTCATCCTTCATCACGTATTATTTCATCCTTCATCATGTATCATTTCATCCTTCATCATGTATCATTTCATCCTTCATCATGTATCATTTCATCCTTCATCATGTATCATTTCATCCTTCATCATGTATCATTTCATCCTACATCATGTATCATTTCATCCTACATCATGTATCATTTCATCCTTCATCATGTATCATTTCATCCTACATCATGTATCATTTCATCCTACATCATGTATCATTTCATCCTTCATCATGTATCATTTCATCCTTCATCATGTATTATTTCATCCTTCATCATGTATCATTTCATCCTTCATCATGTATCATTTCATCCTTCATCACGTATTATTTCATCCTTCATCATGTATCATTTCATCCTTCATCATGTATCATTTCATCCTTCATCATGTATTATTTCATCCTTCATCTTATATAATTTCATCCTTCATCACATATTATTTCATCCTTCATCATGTATCATTTCATCCTTCATCATGTATCATTTCATCCTTCATCATGTATCATTTCATCCTTCATCATGTATCATTTCATCATTCATCATGTATTATTTCATCATTCATCATGTATTATTTCATCATGTTTCATTTCATCCTTCGTCATGTATCATTTCATCCTTCATCATGTATTATTTCATCATGTATCATTCATCCTTCATCATGTATTATTTCATCATGTATCATTTCATCCTTCATCATGTATCATTTCATCCTTCATCATGTATCATTTCATCCTTCATCATGTATCATTTCATCCTTCATCATGTATCATTTCATCCTTCATCGTGTATCATTTCATCCTTCATCATGTATCATTTCATCCTTCATCATGTATTATTTCATCTTTCATGATGATAGATAAAGAGTATTGGTATTTTAGACTTTGGCAACATTTCCATTAAATGTTTATTTTTCAGATATCCAAAGAAAGAGATCTGTTATCAGCTGCTGTTATTGTCCTGTTTGTGTTGAGTCAGAAGGAATTTGTTAAGACATGATTTACAAATGTCTTTAATTACACAAACTGATGGTAGTCAAAGCAGTCTCTACAACACAAGTGCAGCATATTCAACAGTTGGTAACATTTTGAGGTAGCTTCATTCTAAACTCAAGCAGTCAGGAATACGAACAGATATATCAGCAAGCATGTATTGTCTTCAGTGGTTGATTCCTGTACTTCTGATGCCAAAACCGCTGAACCCAGCTTTCATTTACAACCATGCCATGTTTATTGTTTTGTATCTCACCAGTTTTTTCCTAGTGCGCAAGCCATGCACCATTTGCAGTTTAGTTTTCTTGGCTGCAGTCTTTCTTATTTGCTACAACTGTGTGGGTAACTGCATACTTTGGTACTGCTCTTCAGATGAATGTGAAGGTGCAGACTGCCAGTCAGCATGTGAAGCCACCTAGATGAGACTTCCTAGAACACTTGTATCAAAGACATGAGATGTTGGATATGGGGAGATAGTGGAGATGTTGGATATGGGGAGATAGTGGCTGTTAGAAAATTCCTTGTGCAAGAATCAATGACATTGGCAAAAGTTCAAGGATAGTAGTTTACATGTTTGCTTCTGTTTATGTTTTTGAAAAGTGATGATGTCATGAGCATTGTTTTGTTACTTCTGTAATTTGGAAGATCATCAACAAATTGAAAAGTTGCATTTTGTATATATTTTATGACTTCCAATTTGCAGTCACTCACTTTCATCAACAGCTATGCATCCTTCTGCAGAAACTGTTTATTTTGTGGTAGAAATTTGTTTTCTTTTACATGGAAATGATCATAATTATTAACTATAAAGGGAAATTTGTTGACTGAGTAGTAAGAATTCTGACTTAATGACTGTGTGAATGATGCTATGAGTCTTTGTCAAATAAAGTTTTAATATTTTGAAGAGGCACTGATCACTACAATGAGCAAATAACCCTTATTAAAGTATGTACCTGTCATTGGTAAGTGGAATGTACATCCTCCACTTCACTTGAGCACATCTTTTGGATGGATGTAGTCCAGTATTCTTCTTTTCCTTCACAAAAAGTCAAGTGCCCATTTTCTTGTGCTGGATTGACTAGAGAACATGTTTTGAATTCTGTTCTACGTGAAAGACAGCACTCATATGACAACACTAATCCATCTATGGCTCTAGTTAAATCAGTCTAACAATGAATTTAATGCATTTCTAACATAAATACTACTTCATTGATGAAGGTTTTAAAAGTTGCAATAATTACAAGGAACTGTTATTTTTAAGCTTGGTTCACTCATTATTAACATTTTTCTTGAGAATGACAACTTTAAACATATCCTTAGCTGTTGTATAGATCAGATTTTGTATTCCTGGTAAAATTGTGATAACCAAAGCCTCTCTCTGTCTCTCGCTCTATCTCTCTCTCTCTCTCTCTCCCACCAAATTCAGAAGTGTTGTCACCTTATTTGTCCAGCAACACCATGTTCAGTTAGAAAACATCACTCACCCACCACTTTTTCATTGTGTAATCTGAGCTATCTCTGACTTTCTGTTCAACATCTACTTATGTGGTTTCATGTCAGTTGAAAGCAAAAACAACCTGCCAGAATTGAGGCTTAAACAAGCCTTGAGCATGCCCATAGGGAAGTAGCAGCTTGTTAATCCAGATGTTATTTGTTTCATTTAATTATCAAAGTTTTAGAAATAAAGCAAACACCATTTTACAGTTGTTGCTATGACAATGAAGCATCTAGAATGGGTCATTCATTGTGCTCAAATGAGTTGTGAATTGACTGAGTTTTTAGTATATTATGACAGATCCTGTACAGGGCTACAACAATGTAACTTCACTTTGTGAAATACACCAACCAGCAAATTGCCTGGGTACACATTGAAACATAAGTTGTAGTTGTGATGCAGAATTCATTTATTTCCATTCAGTGTCTGGTGTCTTGTTGACATTCTTCATGGAGAGTTCAAAGTTTGATAAAGCCCACCTAGAATTCTATTTAATGCCACCATTTCTTGTTTATAGGAATTGGCAACACAGCAATAGTTGTTGTTTTATGTGCTGTAAGTTTACAAAGAGTGATTCCTTTGTTCAGGCGCTATGTGAGTTCTACCCATCAGTTCAACAATAAGCTCCCTCATCATAAACAAATTTGTGAGCAACATTAACACATTCAGTGATGGTTGCATTTACAAACAGAAAAGCACTTGGCGCGAATTGATTTGTATATGGCAAGATATGACGTACTGTTTGGATGTTTACTGTGCAACACATGATGCTCATGTTGAGTACACACAACCTCAATAATCTTTAAACTTTCCTCTATGATGCGTGGAGTGTGTCTGTGTCTCTTACAGTTTGTTTGAAATAAAAATTTGAAATTTGCTTATTAATTTTGAATAACACACACTCTCTCTTTCTTTCTGTGTGTGTGAGTCACATATGCACACATAATTGCTTGGACACCCTCCCCACATATCCTCCAATATACAGCGACTGGCAGTCCTAGTTCTGCGTTGATTTACCAGTCTTCTTTGGCTCCCTCCGTTGTGCTCTAACATCTCTTCTTTTGCAATTATACTCTTGCAGTTTATTCAAGGTTGTAGATTCATATTCATTTCCCAAAATCACTGAATTCATCTTGCTCACTTAAGAGCTCTGACAATATCAGTCCTATCCATTGCTCAACCGTTCCCTACAACAGCTTACCCAGAGAGTCTTTCTGCTTGTTCATTTCCTCTTACACCTTAATGTTCCGGACAAATATGAAGTAGCTTTAATCAAACTCTCTGGAGTCCACCATCCATATGAGCAAGTATATTATAAATAAATAAGTATTTAAATTATGCTTTGACCTCATGAAGATAACAATACTTATTGAGTTATTTGCAAGTCATCATCATTGCACTCCAAACATGTCCATAGGTGCTTAGATCCCCTCCTCAGCAAGTCTCATGTGTCCAGCAACTGGATAACAATACTTATTACTGCTCATATTTGATTAGCCTTGCAGGTTCACCAATTATGTGTACATTCTTGGAATATTGCAGAGAAGTTTACTTTTGGATACTGATTTCAACACATTTGTTTCATAGCAACTGTGCTTTTACCGTGTTGTTTCATAGCAATTGTGCTGTAATTTTATTTGTTTCACAGCAACTGTGCTGTAATCTTATTTGTTTCATATTTACCATATTATGATCTCATTTGTTTTCTCCTTTTTATATATTGTTTGAAAGCACTGACATGGTGGATGAAGTGTTGCTCAGTGCAACCAATATTCTGAGATATGATGGTAACTGGTTGGTAACAGAAATAATAGCACTGCTTTCCAGTGTTCAACATTCCATACATGCAGCAGTATGTGAGTGTGCATGCAAACAAGCATCAAGTTATATAATAGTACAGGGCTGCAACAGAAGCTGGTGTAAAGGAGAAATAATTATGTATTAATTGTTGTATGTTACTTTCACATGATTGGTGTTCCCAGTCAACATAATTTAAGTACAACATATGTTTAGTCTTCTTCCTCTTCTACCTTTCAGCTCCCTGTGCAGCATAGGTCTTCTACAAAACTTTCAGCTCACTGTGCAGCATAAGTCTTCAACAAACACTTTCCAAGCCATTCTTTTAAGATCATTCCATGTCTTCCCCATCAACTTCATATCTGCTTCCATCTGTCTTCTCCAAGAATTCCTTGGTCTTCCTCTTTGTCTTTTCCCCTGGGGATTCCAAAAAAGGGCCACTTGTGTAATACTCTCAGTTGGCTTCCACAGAGTGTGTCCTATCTAGCGCCATCATCTTCGCAGTATCTCTTTATCCACTAGTATTTGACTGGTACATTTCCATAATTCTATGTTAGTGATTTTGTCCTGCCATTTTCATCCTTTTATTTTGCGTTAGCATCCATTAATGAAAGTCTGTATGTTCATGTTGTCATTTTTGTTGTTCTCCATGTTTCACAGTCATATAATAAGACTGACTTAACATTGGAGTTGAACATTTTTATTTTAGTATTTAACCTAATTTCTTTAGATTTCCTTATGTTTCCCAGTGCAACAAATGCTCCTCTTGCTTTTGATATCCTTATTTTGGTATCATTCTCTATTCCTCCCTCTTTGTCTATATATATATATTTTTTTCTTCGTTCGTCAGCTTTTACCTCTGATGATGTACCTTGAGACTAGGAACTTAATTTTGCGCATTAGTCCGTTTTTTCCCTGACAGCTGTATGCACAGGGGTCCATCACTGCACAGGCAGATAACTCCAACTTTGGAGGTACTCATATTTTTTCCGTTGATGAGTAATTGACGTTTCAAGCCGGGCCACGCTGCTGAGATCAGGGGTGGTTGCCAAAGAGAGAAATCATAAATAAAAATCCCAACTGGTGCTGCCAGGATTTGAACCCACAACATCTCTGTCTCGAGGCCAGTGTCTTGCCTTAAGACCAACCAGTCCCCCTTGTCTATATTACTGCTCAGATATATGTAAGATTGTGCGTCTGGTAGAGGTATTTCTCCTATTTTTATTTGGTTATTGCCAACTGTATTAATTCTCATAATGTTGGTCTTATCTCTATTTATTTCAGTCCTAGCTGTTGTGATCTCTCATCAAGTTTGCTCATTTTATCCTGCATCTGTTGATGGCTGTGTGATAGGAGAGCTATGTCATCAGCAAAGTCTAAACCATCATGTTGCTTGGTCAGTGACCACTGGATTCCATTTGTGTTGTTTTGAGTTATTTTCATAATCCAATCTATGGCCAGTAGAAAGAGAAATGGAGATAGAAGGCATCCCTGCCTAACTCCTGTTCTTATTTCAAATGCTCCTGTAAGCTGTCCTTCATGCACCACACTACATTTCATTCCTTCATACACTGTTCTTATCAGGTTAATAAACTTTATTGGGATTTCATAATGACTCCAAAGCATTCCTCTGTCTAGACTATCAAATGCCTTTTCGTAATCTATGAATCCAATATAAACTGGGGACTGTAGTTCTAAACTTTGTTCAACTATTATACGTAGGGTGGTTATTTGATCAGCACATGATCTGTTCTTCCTAAAACCTGCTTGTTTATTTCTCAAATGTTTCTCTATGGCCTCTTTAGTCTCTCCAGAATGATTCTGCTTAATAGGTTTCCAGGCGTTGATAGTAGTATAATTCCCTCATAATTTGTGCACTCCTGTAAACTTCTTTTCTTTGGTAGTTTGAACATATAACCTTATTTCCAGTCTTTCTTCCCTCTCTCATATTTTTATCTAGTAGATTATGTAACATCTTGGTAGAGATGTTAAATCTGCTTTGATGGCTACTGAAGGAATTTCATCTGGTCCTGCGGCTTTACCATTTTTAATAGCGTGATAGCTTTCATTATTTCTTCTTTGCTTGGTTTTCCACAGTTAACGTGTAACTCTTCTTCTGCTGGAAGTATATCTGGAGGATTATTTGGGCTGGGTAGGTTCTTTCAAAGTGTTCTTTTCATCTCTCCATTTGTTCCCTTATATTACTAAGCATATTCCTTTCTTATCTTTAATAAAGGCATTGATCTGTTTGTATTTTCCACTTAATTCCTTTGTGCTGTTGTACAGTTCTTTCATATTTGCTTTATTTGCTGCTTCCTCTGCCTATTTAGCCAGTTCATTTATATATTTCTTTTTAATGCATCTTCTCACTTCTTTGTTCACCTCTGTGTAAGCTTCCTGTGTCTTGGCTTTATTACTTCTCATTTTGCTTTTATTTGTCTGCTTTCTTATTCTTTTTTTTCTGTAATTCTATCCAGGGTCTCTGCTGTCATCCATGCATGTGGCATTCTCTTTTCCACAGCGTTTCTTCACATGTATCTTTCCATATTTCCATTGATCTTCTATATTTATTGTATTTTCTAGATGTTGGAGGACTTGGTTCATGTTTGATATTGTGACTGCAAATTTATGTTGAATTCCTTGTACTTTAAGAAGCCCTGTATTTAAATACTTTCTAACCTTATTCGTTGCGGTATATCTTTTTAGTTTAAGTTTAAATTTGGCTAGCAGAAGATGATGATTTGAAGCCACATCTGCTCCTCTATATAATTGTACATCCTGTAAGGATGACTTCAACTTATTAATACATATGTGATCAATGTGATACATAATAGTGCAGGTCTGCAACAGAAGCTGGTGTAAAGTAAGGAGAAAATAATTATGTATTAATTGTTGTATGTTACTTTCACATGATTGGTGTTCACAGTCAACATAATTTAAGTACAGCATATGTTCAGTGGATAAGCTTATTTTTTGTTTACGAAGTATTTTTTTGCAAACAGTAAAATAATGACCCTATCACTGTTCAACATAATCCCTCTCTATTTCAGTGCACATCTGTGTCTGACAAGCACATGAATACTGCGGTGAAGGGATTCTTTTGAACAGGTGCATGGGCCACTCATGCATCACTGCTAGGGTTCTTCTTGTACTCTTCTGAATTTCAGCTTGTCATAAATAATGTGATGAGCTGATCCAACCACTAATGTCAGTAGTGATGCCACCTCCTTCACTGTGGTTTGTCAATTTTTGCATAGCTGCAATGTTGTGCTCTTTCCCCACTTGAGGAGAATCCTCGAAGCTAGTAACACTGTTCTTGGAATTCTTAGTCCATTTCATACACTTACATACAGTTCATATGGCTGTTATCAAACTGAATTCTCATGTGATGATTAATCTCTAGGTCCATGTCTCTTGTCTAAACATAAATCTCACAACACTTTGCTACTCTTGCTTAGTGCACTAACACAAAAGAGCCACCATCTTGCAGAACTGTTTCCCATGTTCCTATGCATATACAGTAGGCATCCCACATTAGGAGCGCCAGTACCATCTATTGGTAGCTCAAGGTCATTGCCTTTGCATACTAGACACATTAATATCAGTCATTCACATAATTTTTAATACAATCAGTTTCCCACTGAACAATCCTTGTATTATTTCTAATCCTTGTATAGTTCTTTTTGTTTATGTGATTCCCTTGTTTAATCCTTTTTGTTTATGTGATTCCCTTGTTTAATCCTTTTTGTTTATGTGATTCCTTGTTAGTAGTTTTGTTTATGTGATCCCCTTGTTTTGTCATTTCATTGTGATCCATTGTGTTCTTGTCTTTGTATCTATTGATGAAGACTTTACAGTTGAAATGTTTGTTTATTGAGTCTTGGCGTATATCTGTAAGGTTGTAGCATACAATTTGTCTTTACATACAGCAGTACATGATTGTATAGAACTATTAATTACAACAGTCTTACATACAGCAGTACATGATTGTATAGAACTATAATTACAACAGTCTTACATACAGCAGTACATGATTTTATAGAACTATTAATTACAACAGTCTAACATACAGCAGTACATGATTGTATAGAACTATTAATTACAACAGTCTAAAATACAGCAGTACATGATTGTATAGAACTATTAATTACAACAGTCCAACATACAGCAGTACATGATTGTATAGAACTATTACTTACAACAGTCTTACATACAGCAGTACATGATTTGTATAAGAACTCTTAATTACAACAGTCTAACATACAGCTACTATGCAATCCATTTTTGACAATAGAAACAAGAAAAGAGTTCTTAAATGTTACGTAGAGCCAGTCTTAACATACAGATGCAAATCATGGACAATAGGACAAGAAAATCACTGGAATCTGTAGAAATGTGGTTTTACAGAAGAATGTTGAGAATACCATGGACAGCTAAGAAGAGTAATTAAGAGGTTCTGAGAAAGGTCAAAGCAAAGAGAGAGCTAATTTCCAAAGTTAGGAAGAGACAATCATCTTTTTTTGGCCATGTAATGAGAAGAGAACAACTGGAATATATTGTAACAACTGGAAAAATTGAGGGACGAAGAGATAGAGGGAAGCAAAGAGAAAAAATAACAGACAGCTTAAGAGAATGGCTTGGCAGAAGGTCAACAACAGAAATGATAAATAGCTGCCGAGATTGAATGTTGTGGAGAGACATGATCACCTACGCCACTAGGCCCGGTACTTGATGATGATGAACATACAGCAGTACATGATTGTATAGAACTATTAATTACAACAGTCTTACATACAGCAGTACATGATTGTATAGAACTATTAATTACAACAGTCTTACATACAGCAGTACATGATTGTATAGAACTATCAATTACAACAGTCTTACATACAGCAGTACATGATTGTATAGAACTATTAATTACAACAGTCTAACATACAGCAGTACATGATTGTATAGAACTATTAATTACAACAGTCCAACATACAGCAGTACATGATTGTATAGAACTATCAATTACAACAGTCTTACATACAGCAGTACATGATTTGTATAAGAACTATTAATTACAAACAGTCCAACATACAGCAAGCAAGCAGTATGTGATTATGTTGAGTTATTTGCGGGTCATCATCATTGCACTCCGAACATGTCCATAGGTGCTCAGATCCCCTCCTCAGCAATTCCCTCAGTGTCTAGCGACTGACGACTCCAATTCTATGTTGGTTGATAAGTCTTCTTACACGGCCACTAAGTTTCTCATTTCTGGCTGTGCCCATCTTAACTCCCATTTCCATCATCCGAAGAAGTGACGTGGATCTGTGTTTGTCGAAGTCCTGTGCTCTTCCCACATCTCGGAGGGCATTGATGATGTCCGCCCAATCCATTGGTTGCCTGTCCTCAACGGCAGCGCAGCTAGCCAACCTGTCCGCTCTTTCATTTCCTCGTACTCCCGCATGTCCAGGGACATAGACAAAGGTGACCTTAGATATTTTGGATTTCTGCAACGACTCTACCCATTGCATGTGTACAGAGCCCGCCTCCACTTTTTTAATCATGCTCATCAAATCACTCAGTATACATGTGTGGGTGTAGTCTTGTGACTCTAACCATTTGAATGCCTTGGTCACTGCCATCGCCTCCATTGTCATGCTACTCGTGGTCATGACGTATGCACCACTGTCTTCCTTGACTATTCTGCTTGCAGAGCGTGCTGTAAATGCCAATGCACTTCTTTGGTGTCGTATTACAGATCCGTCTGTATAGATGACTGCATCTTTCTCATTGGTGTTATAGCAGATGAGACCGTTGACCTCAGCATTAACCACGACCGGGTTCTGTTCCTTACTTTTCCTGTCAAGTGTGACAATACACGAGAAAGTCCCCTTGAATGACATAGACACCGGTATCCACTCCTCACCAATGCTGATATTGGTAAGCCCACAGACCTTTTTGATGACATCTTCTGCTCGGCCCACCCATGATTTGCCTCTTTTTAGCCTGTCACCTTTCACTGTGTTGAGTACGTGGTGCAATGGATGCTCTGTATCTGTATTAATCTTCAGGTATGCTCGTGCTCTCCAGATCTTGATTCTGTCATCCATGGTTGGAAAGTCAAGAAGATACCTCATTGCTACACAGGAGTGTCCCTCGTACATCCCAGGATAATGCGCATGGCTTCATTTTGTATTTTCTCCAGCCTATCAATTTGAGTCGTACTGACAGTAAGAATTGCCAGGGCATACTCGATTGGTGCGAGGACTAATCCCTGGAACAGAAGAGTAAGTAGCCTCTGCTCGATGTTGGCAGCTGCCATGACTTTCAAGGCGGCTAATCCTTTGCAGGATTTTGTTATCACATGGTCGACATGGTCCCGAAAACACAGGCTGCGATCAAACTTAACTCCGAGGAATGTCATCAACTTGTCCCTGGTCACCTCATCAGCTCCCATTCGTACGATCGGTGTGGTCGTATTAACGATATGATTGTTAAGGGAGAACCATGAAACTGATGCTTTATTAGGATTAACCAAGGCACCTGAAACCCCACACCAGGAAGAAATGCGATCGAGTTTGTCTTGCATTGTGGAGGCGATTCCCCGTCTGTCTCTTCCCTGTCGATATACCAGAATATCATCAGCAAAAGTCATAGTTCTTCCCCTCCCATCCAGCTGTTCTGTGATCGTTATTGTGTACACGTTAAATAGAACTGGTGACAATGGTGAGCCTTGTGGCAGCCCTGGACAAATTGATGTTGGCTCGGAAGACCACTTCCACATCTGAGTATCACCTTCCTCTGAAACAGTGCCGCGGCGATCCATCTATGTTGAGCTCTTAATTATGGCAGTTCTTGTAGTATCAAAGAGCATCGTAATAATTGAATATTTTTACATGTATTATATCAGTATCAATATTTACTAAGTTTCAACTGTTTTAATACTCAATTTTTGTCTGTGACTGTTGCATGTTTTCCATAGAATAATGACAGATTGCAATCTGTAAAGATGAAGTTTGTGTCAATTCTAGTATAAAACTGCATAGATTCAAGTTTACACTGATGTAGCTGCTCTCTTGTATCCCTTTGTCACAATCTCCATGTTTTGTTTTCCTAACTTTTTGGTTAGACAGTTACTGTCATTACATATTCATTCTTTGTGGTGCTTGTCTTTCTTGTTTGGCAGAGTTGTTTCCATGAGTGATATTTCCAAGATCTCCAGGCCAACACTTAATATAGAAAGAAAGAATAGATTGACTATATAACTCTATAAGGAATTATCTAAATTGGGAACTAAGATTGTTATAGGCACTTTGGTAATGTCCTTTATGTGCCATATACTGGCTTATTTCTTCATGCAGTTTTGTCTGTAAAACTTTTTTCTGTCTGTGACTTTTTACTTCATAGTTTTACCTGTTGTCACAATGTGTTTACCAAAAAAAAAATGGATGGATTGCCCCAAAATAGGTGAACTGTTTCTCTGTTATGTTCTGTGGGAAGGTGATTGGTTATGGTCACCAGCTCCCACAAAATAAAAGAGTGAGATTCCTTGAAAGATATTGAGTCTCTTGTCTATATAAAGATTCACCTTAACACCAAGAATTGGCTCCAAAAACAAAAATTATCTCAGCAAAATAACTAAACTTCATTGCACAATAGGAATCTAGAGTGAAGTGGGTAGTCTAAAGCTACAATGTCGGCCTCAGGACAAGAAAGGGCCTGAGTTTAAAGCTCACTAGAAGTGGTGGTGATTTGTCCAAAATGGGAATAATTAATCCGTGGTTACTTTATGACGTTACCCTCCCTGATCTCTTGGGTAGTCAGATGTTTAGTCCTCTCAGATAGCGGCTATAAACAGGTCTTGTGTGTACATGTGCACGTCAAAGATCCCTTGACAATTAAATCCAAAAGCTAAGGCCTTAAATATGGCTTCTGCTCTGGCAAAATTGTCAGCAAAAACCTGCGCACACGGTGAATCCCTGGCCATGCTACGGAGTTTACACACGTGGGCCAGGATTTTCTCAAGGGGGGAATGTCGGGGCATCTATGGATTAATTCAGTGTGCTTTCATGATGATCCTAACAACAACAACTTCAATCCAGTGCGATTTCACAAAGTGTTGCTCATGTTAAACAGTGATAGTGAAACCTGTGTGGGAATTACTAAATATGTTGACACAGTGACATCAACCATGAACCACTGATGCTCCCAGTGCAGTATCTGGTGGGCATCTTTCGTTAGCATTTCATTGGTAATATTTTTCTGATTTTCTTCTTGAATCATCATCATCATGTACCATACCGGTTGGCATAGGCGATCATGTCCTTCCACAATCATCTATCCACAGTACATTGTATCAGTTCTGTTGTTGACTGCTTTCCATGCCATGACACCAAGCTATCCAGTATTTTCTCTCTTTGTCATCCATGATTTCTCTTTATACATGAGATCCTCTGCCTGCCATCGCAGTGTGGGGACCATAACCGGCACTACTTGTCGGCTGCTCCCACAACACCATCCACCACCTGCTCCAATGGCTTCATATAACACCCTGATAGGGGGGCTAAACAGGAGCTCCACCTTGCCCAGGGGTGTCCCGCACAGAAGTAATGGTTATATCGAAGAAACAATCACCACCATGCAGCATAAAAATAAACGAGACAAATTGAAACAAGTGCAACGTTTCAAATACTTGGGCACAATAATAACATCAGATGGGAGATGCACCACAGAAATAAAAAGCAGAATAGCTCAGGCCAAAATAGCATTTCAGAAAATGGAAATTATCTTATGCAAACAAATCTATGTCAATAAAAATGAGAGAGTTCATCGGTGCTATATAGAACCAATTCTGACCTATGGAAGCGAATCATGGACAGTAGACAAATGAAAAGATGATTAGAGGCCACAGAAATGGGATTTCTCAGAAGAATGTTGAAAGTTCCCTGGACAGCTAAAAAGACCAATGAGGGAAGTTCTCAAAGAAGCCAACACAAAAAGGGAGCTCTAAAAAACATCAGAAAGAAGCAATCAACATTTTTCGGGCACTTCATGAGAAGAGGAAAGTTGGAATACTTGGTTACAACTGGCAAAATAAAAGGAAAGAGAGATCGCAGACGACAAAGAGAGAAAATACTGGATAGCTTGGTGTTATGGCATGGAAAACAGTTAACAACAGAACTGATACGATGCATGTAGATAGAAGATTGTGGAGGGACATGATCACCTACGCCAACCAGTATGGTACATGATGATGATGATTTCTCTTTCCTTTTATTTTGCCAGTTGTAACCAAGTATTCCAACTTTCCTCTTCTCATGATGTGCCCCCAAAAAAATGTTAATTGTTTCTTTCTGATGTTTTTTAGGAGTTCCATTTTGTGTTGGCCTCTTTGAGATTTTTTCATTGGTCTTTTTAGCTGTCCAGGGAACTTAAACATTCGTCTTGTCAAAGCAAGTGTCTCTACAAATCCTAAGTGTAAAGCAGTTGATCAGATGGTAGTTACCAAGCATCTACATATTTTGGTCATGGAATGTTGTTTTGAATCCAAAGGACTGTTTCACAGTAAGCAGGGCTTGGATCTGTTGCTGTTTACCTTGATGGCCTGCATTTTTATTCTAAAGTTGACCTTCTGAACACTTTCATGGAGTGTAAGATGTGCACCCTGACACCTGTCTTCAACTGTGCCACGGACTAGGGCCACACTGTAGTTGACCTTCTGAACACTTTCACAGTCTAAGATGTGCACCCTGACACCTGTCTTCAACTGTGCCACGGACTAGGGCCACACTGTAGTTGACCTTGTCAACAGAATTTGCCAATGTGCTTTGGCAGGGGTTGTGAATGAGTGGAGGGGATATGGGGAATTCCCGACTGCAATGAAAGTGATTCCATGAAAAGAACATGATACAATTTCTTGTCACACAGTGACCTATAACTGGGAAGTGACAGCAGAAGACATGGCTGTTTGATACGATTTCTCCTTTCGTTCACAGTTGCTTCTCCAG